>PVIA01000582.1:0-407808 GCA_004024845.1 Tonatia bakeri | reverse complement strand
GCATTTGACAGATGAAGAAAAGGGGACCGGGAGGCGGAGGTTGTCGCCCTGCAGGAAGCGGCAGGATGGAGCCCCGCTGGGGATGGCGTGGGACCCTGTGGCTGCCACAGCCACTGCGCGTTTTCTTGGGCTGGGGTTGGGGCTGGGGTTGGGGGTGGGGGGCTGGGGGTGGGAGTGGGAGACGAGGCTGGGAGGCACGGGAGGCACCAGAGAGATAAGTAAAGGGAGAAGATTCAGTTCCAAATAACTTCCTGACAGACTTAGCCAGCAGTGGAACCGATGCCCTGTGAGGTGCTAGGCTCACGTCCTGGAAAGTCAAGCGGAGACTGAATGGCTATTTACAGGGATGCCATGGAGGAAGCTTTTGCACTGGATGGGAAGTTGTGCGAGATGACAGGCCCCTGCCACATCCTGGAGCCTCTGACCCGCTCGAGGAGCATCCGCTGGCCGCCAGCCATTTAACCTGCGTTACCCGCGGCATCCTCCCCACACCCCTGGCAGACAGAGGCAGCTCTGTGGCCTTTTGTGACTGACCTGGAAGTCAGGCAGCATCATTTCATCTACTCATTAGAAGTGGGTCGTTAAGTCCAGCTCATGTACGAGGAAAGGTGCATTAACCTTGAGCTTTTGTGGGACAGTGTCAAAGAATTCGTAGACCTGCTTTTCAAACCGGCTCAGTTGGCTTCGCAAGTTGCATTGGTGCGAGTAGTTTGGTGAGATGTGGCGGGTGCTTCCCCTCTGTGCCTGAACTGCTACAAGAGGCATTCTTTGTTCTCTGTTAGAAGACAACTGCTAGCGGATGACATGTGAAGCCTCAGTAATAGGTTTTGACAGCTTGGCGAGATTGAAATTACTCCAGAGCCTCCTGTTGGCCTAGGTCCTGGCAGTAAACAGATGGGGAGGAGGAAGCAAATGGAGAGTTTTCAGGTGGGGAGACCAGGATGGTGGGTCAGATGCAGCTACTGCAGAGCAGTCAGGAAAACTGGAAGGAAAAGGGCCAGGCATTGTGCTCTACATACCTTGTCTCGTGGAACTTGACCACCGCCCCCTCCCCCAGGAGAGGTTACAGGTGGAGAACCTGAAACACAGAAGTCACAGCTGGTGATTTGCAGAGCCTGGATGTGTAGTCAGCCTGAGGTCGTGACCCAGACTCTGGGACTATGCCACCTATTCCTTAGCGATTTTGTGTTTCTCTGTCTTCCTCTTAATCATTGTTTTAACATTTATGTATTTCCCTATTTGTGCATTTGCAAGCTTTAAGGAAAAAAGTAATCCTACTTTATATTAATTTATAAGATTGTGCCTCACATGTAGTAGGTGCTTAATAAATAAGAGAGAAATGAATACCATTTATTGTTATTCTATAAACTTATATTTACACTTCCCTTTCCCTATGGATGTTCGCCCTCCTGGTCTTTGCCACCAAAGGTCTTAACTTCTGCTGGCGCCTCCCATGGTTCCCTCTGTGGCATCCAGTTCCATGGGCCATACCGTTTGGCATTCTCCTTCTGACCCGCTGGCCCTCTCAGCCATTATGTGCCCCTCCTTCCATCTTGGAGCCTGGAACCCTCAGCTGACCCCTGCACGCTCACCCCTCAAACCAGTAGCACTGAAAACAAAGAACTGAGTGAGGTAGCCATTTACCTAGCTCCTCCTTCAGCCACTGCTTCCTGAACGCACGGGCACTCTGTGGGCAGGGCCCTCTCCGTAATCTCCCTGGATCGGGCACATGTGTGCAGTTCTTGGACTTCCACCCAGTGTCCTTGGGGTTTCTATGGAGATTCTGTCTTCAAGCCCCTGCTGAGCCCCGGTGGTGGTGAGCTGGCTCCCTGCTGAGAACCCAGGTAGCCCTGAGCCCTAGCTGCGTTCCCTCCCGTCCTCTATCATTTGTCTCCTTATGGTATCTTTCATGATACAGATGTTTAACTTTTTAAAAAGATTTTATTTATTTACTCATTAGAGAGAGGGGAAGGGAGGGAGGAAGAGCAGGAGAAAATATAAATGTATGAGAGATGCATTGATTGGTTGACTCTTACACATCCCCCACTGGGGAACCTAGGCTGCAACCCAGGCATTTGCTCTGACTGGGAATCGAACCTGCAACCTTTTGGTTTGCAGGCCAGCATTCAACCCACTGAACCATACCCAGAAGTTTAAACTTTTGACATGCTCAAATCTGTCCATATAGCCTTTAAAACTTATGAGTTTGGAAATCTTACCATGTTTAGTGGCTCTGTCACATAACATGATTTGCTTAGCCATTGCCTAAGTGTTCCCCCAAGTTGTTTTCATTTCTTCGATGAATTAATAGCATAGCTATAACTACTCTTATACCTAACTTCTTTTCCACTTATAGTCTTCTTTATGTGATTCCCAGGATGATATTGTTGGATCAGTTTCACGGCAATTAATACACTCTTGCAGATTGCTCTCTAGAAACAGTTAAGGTTTATAATTCCTCATACAATAGATGTTACTGTTTACTAGTTCTTTAATTTCTTTAATGATAATTGGACTAAAAAATTTGCTATTTTTTTGCATCAGTTTTGCTTTTAGGTTTTTCTAGGAAATTGGCCGTATCTGCTAAGTTTTCAAATTTCTTCTATTTCTGTAGTCATGTTCCCATTTTCGTTCCTAATATTGTTTTTTTCTTTTTTCTATTCACTTTATTCCCCTCCGCCCTGCAGACCCTCTCCCACCCGCATTCCCCCACTTCAGTTCATGTCCATGGGTCGCACACACAAGTTCTTTGGTCTTTACATTTCTTATACTATTCTTAACCTCCCCCTGTCTATTTTCTACCTACCATTTATGCTTCTTATTCTCTGTACCTTTCCCCCCTCTCTTCCCCTCCCAATCCCTGATGATATCCCTCCATGTGATCTCCATTTCTGTGATTCTGTTCCCGTTCTAGTTGTTTGCTTAGTTTGCCTTTGTTTTTGTTTTAGGTTCAGTTGTTAGTAAATGTGAGCCTGTTGTCATTCCACTGTTCATATTTTTGATCTTCGTTTACTTAGAAGATCTTCTTTGATCTTTGTTTAACATTTCATATAATAAGGGTTGGATAATGATGAATTCCTTTAATTTGACCTTATCTGGGAAGCACTTTTTCTGCCCTTCCATTCTAAATGAAAGCTTTGCTGGATAGAGCAATCTTGGACGTAGGTCCTTGCCTTTCATGGCTTCAAATACTTCTTTCCAGCCCCTTCTTACCTGCAAGGTTTCTTTTGAGAAATCAGCTGATAGTCTTACAGGCACTACTTTGTAAGTAACTCTCTCCTTTCTTCTTGTTGCTTTTAAAATTCTCTTCTTATCTTTAATTTTGAGTAATGCAATTATGATGTGCCTTGGTGTGTTCCTCCTTGGATCCAACTTCTTTGGGACTCTCCGAGCTTCCTGGACTTCCTGGAAGTTTGTTTCCTTTGCCAGATTGGAGAAGTTCTCCTTCATTATTTTTTTCAAATAAGTTTGCAATTTCTTGCTCTTCCTCTTCTCCTTCTGCCACCCCTATGATTTGGATTTTGGAATGTTTAAAGTTGTCCTGGAGGTTCTTTAGCCCCTCCTCATTTTTTTTTTTTTTGAATTCTTGTTTCTTCATTCTGTTCTGGCTGAATGTTTATTTCTTCCTTCTGCTCCAAACCATTGATTTGAGTCTCAGTTTCCTTCCTAACACTGTTGCTTCCCTGTACATTTTCCTTTATTTCACCTTTTGTAGCCTTTATTTTTTCCTCTAATTTGCTACCATATTCAACCAGTTCTGTGAGCATCCTGATCACCAGTGTTTTGAACTGTGCATTTGATAGGTTGGCTATCATTTCATCGCTTAGTTGTACTTTTTCTGGAGCTGTGATCTGTTCTTTCATTTGGGCCTTTTTTTTTTTTTTTTTTTTTTTTTTTTTTTTTTTTTTTTTTTTTTTTTTTTTTTTTTTTTTTTTTTTTTTTTTTTTTTTTTTTTTGGTCTAGGTGTGCCTGTCACGTAGTAAGGGGTGGAGCCTTAGGTGTTCACTAGGGTGGGGCAACGCCTAATATTGTTTCTTGTGCCTTTTTACTTTGTTCTTAATGAAAATTGTCAGAACAGTGTCTCTTTTATTAGTCCTTTTAAAGAAACACCATTGTTTGGCTTTGTAGCTCCTCTCTATTCTATTTTTCATTTCTGCTTTTATTATTTCCTTTCTTTTAATTTCTTTAAATTTGTCCTGATTTACCAGCTTCTTGAGAGCTTCCCAAAAGCTTAACTCATGAGCTTTAGCTTTTCTTCTACTATAAACTTTTAAGTCGATCTACTTTCCCTCCAGTACTGCTCTAGCCTTGTGTCTTGTTTTGATGCACATTTCCCAATATTATCCGATTTTAAGTAGCTAACAAGTTCCATTATCTTCTTTGATCCATATGGAAGTGTGCCTTTTAAATTTCTCTATATATGACATTTTTCACACCATTCTTGTTGATTTCTAGTGTAATTGCATTTTAGGTATGTAACATAGTGTTAGCCTGATTCTTTGATATTCATTGATCCATACCCTGTCATCCTACTTGTAGGTTTTTATAAATATTCCACGTGTTGAGAAGACTATGTATCTGCTAAGTGATTGAAGTGGGGTTCTCTATTTGTCCATTAGCTCAGGGTTATTGAATGTTTTATTCAATCTTCTACCTTCGTACTAATTTTTAGTTGGCTTAATTAATGAATGAGATACATTAAACTCTCCCACCATACTGGCTGATTAGATTTTTCTCCTGGTAGTTATGCCAGGTTTTCTTTTTAAAGACTATTTTTCCTCAGGGCAGTTTTAGGTTCACAGCAAAATTGAGAGGCAGGTGCAGTGACTTCTCATTTCAGCTCGTACCCACACACGCATAACTTCCTCATTGCTGTCATCCCCGTCTGCCACATGGGACGTGAGGACCTGGTGGACCTATCCCAACCATAATCCTCCAAAGTCCATGGTCTACCTTAGTGTTCACTTTTGGTGGTGTATGTACTGTGGGTTTGGACACGTGTAGTGACCTGTACTCATCATTATACTCTCATAAAGAATCTTTTCACGGACCTAAAAATCTGTACCCCACCTATTCATCCCTTCCACCCCCAACCCCTAGCAACCACTTATCTTTTTACTGTCTCCATAGTTTTGCCTTTTTCCAAATGTCATATAGTTGCAATCATACAGTGTATAGCCTCTTCAGATTGGCTTCTTTCACTTAGTTATATGCATTTAAAGTTCCTCCATGTCTTTTCTTGGCTTGATGGGTCATTTCTTTTCAGTACTGAATGATATTCTGTTGTCTGGATGGACCACAGTTTATTTACCCATCCACTTATCCATCCACTGAAGGACATCTTGATTGCTTCCAGGTTTTGGTAATTATGAATAAAGCTGCTATAAACATCTGTCTGCGGGTTTTTGTGTGGGCATAAGTTTTCAGCTCCTTTGGGTATAAATACCAAAGAGCACAATTGCTGGGTTATACAGTAAGAATATACTAAGTTTTGAATGAAACTGCCTAAGTGGCTTCAAAAGTTTTGCATTCCCACCAGCAACGAGTGAGAGTTCCTGGCTCCCCACGTCCTTGGTAGCAATTGGTGTCCTCCGTGTCCTGGATTTTGGCCATTCTAATAGGTGTACAGTCTTATACCAGATTCCTTGAGGTGTCATTAGATACATACAAGTTTAGAATTATATCTTCCTAGGGGATTAAACTTTTGTGCATTTTGTAATGAAACTCTTTTATCTATATAACACCTTTCTTCTTAAATTCCAGTCTAATGGTATCATTAAAACTGTACCAGCTTTCTCTGTCTACTATTGCTTTATATATCTCTTTTCCTTTTTTTTTTCTTTCAACCTGAGTCTTTATTTTTTAGGTTAATCTCTTAAAAATTGCATATAACTATTTTGTTTTATATACATTTTGGTAATCTTTATTTCTTAACTAATGAGTTTATACAATTTATATTTGTTATTATTACTGATATATTTGAATCTATTTACCACATTATTTTATATTTTCTATTTGTCTTCCTTTTTATTTTATTTTTTTAGTTTCTTTTTTCTCTTTTCCTGACTTCCACTGCATTTCTTTTATTTTAAAAAAGATTTTATTTATTTTCAGAGAGAGGAGAAGGGAGGAGAAAGAGAGGGAGAGAAACATCAATTATGACTACCTCTCATGTGCTCCACACCAGACCTGGCCTGCAACCCAGTCATGTGCTCTGACTGGGAATTGAACCGGCGACCATTTGGTTTGCAGGACAGCACTCAATCCATTGAGTTACTCCAGCCAGGGTGAACTGATTTTTTAAAAACTCCATTCATTTTTTTCTATGCTGGTTTGAGGTCATGTATTCAATTTCTATTTATTTTTTAGTGATTATCCTTAAAGTGTTTACATGTTTAACAAAGTTGACCCGTATGTCTATTCTCTTCCCGAACAACCACCATTACCTTGTATCTCACTGTGCTCCAATGCAGTAGTGCAATGCGCCTTTTCTGCCTCGTATATTAACATAAGTACCGTAGTTTGGGACCCTAACAGGATCATTTTTCTTTTTCCTGAAATAGATCCTTTAGAATTTTTTCTAAGAATTTATAATGAGAATTTTATTTTTGAAAAACCTTTATTGCATTTTTTTTCCATTATCATTTAGTCTCCTTATACCCACCCACCCCCAGAATTTTTTAATGAAGGAATGTTGGTGGTAAGTCCTCTAATTTATTTAAAATTGTTTTTGTTCCACCCAATTTCTGAAAGATAATTTTGCTGAGAATAAAATTCTAGAATGGCAATTCCCCTGCCCCTCCCCCAACAAATTAAAATACTGTAGTACTACTACTATACTGGTATCACTGTCCCTGTTGAAAAATCAGCTGCCAATCCTCCTTTTTAAGTGACTTGTCTCTTCTGACTGTTTTTAAGACCATCTCTTTTTCTTGGTGTTCTCTAGTTTTACAAAAGCTCTAGGTATGTGTTTCTGTTTATTTAGTTTGCCTGGGACTGTTGGGCTTCCTGGACTGGAGTATCAGTGTTTTCCCACATACTGGGAAAATCTCAACTGGTATTTCTTCAAATACTGCTTCTATCTAGTTTTCTCTATCCTCTCCTCTATCCTCCATGCCACTTAAACTTTAAATATATTTTGTATGTCTTTAACTCAGTGGACTTGTAGAGATTCAGAACTAGGTACTTCTGTGATATGCGGATTATTTTGAGCTAAAGGCAACTTCAGCTGCAGCTTAGGAGAAACTCCTGCCCTCCCTTGACTACCTGGAAGGATTCAAATTAGGGACCTTGCTCGCAATGGGAGAGTATCAGAGATAACCTCTTTTGGCCTATCTACTGGGCAGGACAAACTTCCCATTACTGAACACCTGCTCTTCTTGTCCTGCAAGGACTCTTTGAAGCCCCAATGTGTATTACCTCCTTCCTAGCTCAGAATTCCTATATGCCTGATCTCCCTTTCTCTCTCAGAACCTCCCTTGTATGTGGGGGTCTCTGACTGTCTCATGTATGTGAAGTTCCCATACATATGTGTGTATATATATATATGTATTTTAAAGATTTTTATTTATTTATTTTTAGAGAAAGGGGAAAGGAGGAAGAAAAAAAGGGAGAGAAACATGGATATGTGAGAGAGAGAGTTGCCTCTTTCATGCCCCCAACTGGGGTCTGGCCCCCAACCCAGGCTTGTGCCCTGACTGGGAGTCAAACCTGGGACCTTTTGCTTTGCAGGCCAGTGCTCAATCCACAGAGTCACACCAGCCAGGGCTATATATATTAAATTTGGTTATTTTCTCTTGCTAGTCTTTCTCATGTCTGCCTGACTATTAGACCAGCTGGAAGAACTAGAGAGTAGAAGAAATTTTGTTCCTCCCCCACAGACTGTGTTCTGGATAATATATTCACATCTATTTTCCATTTTGTTCTCACATCATCTGTTTAACCACTCATTGCATTTTTAAATCAATCTTTCCTTTATATTTGTATAAGTTATATTTGGTTCATCTTCAAATCTACTGATTGTTCTTATACTTTTATTCCTTTCTCATAGTTTAAAGCTTCTCTTTAATTTCTTAAAACATATTAAATATTCTTTATATTCTGTGTGTGATAATTACAGTATCTTTAGTCTTTGCGAGTCTTGTTTTGCCTGCACTTGTTCAGCTGGCTCTTATTCACCGTGTCTTATTTCCTTGTACATTTACGACTTTTGGCTGTGAGCTCATGCTCCTTGAAACTTTCCCTATGAAACGTCTTTGCACCCTGGACTGGCGTGTTCTATCAGACAAGGAATACATTTTTTTCTGTCAGTCAACCAGGGGTGCTATCAACCAGGTGCCACTTCAGAATAAATGACCTGCTCTTGGTTCTTGAACCACAGAGACAGTGCTAACTCGGCCCCAAACCCACATTAGAGCAGGCTTCTTACAAATTCTCCGGGAACATATTTTTCTCCTTTCTACCCAGCTCCAAAGTCAAACAAAATAAGCATGACTCTGTGATGCCCTTGTTCAGAGTAAATTTACTTTCTGTTCACCCTTAGCTGAAATTTGAGCCGTCTGAATCCCAGCTTTACGTGGGCAATCTCCTATTAGTCCCCTCCCTTGCTGGGCCCAGGCCTTCTCTCCGGTCTCCTCTACTGCACAAAGCACCCAGACTGGTAGCTCCAAGTTCACTGGGGTTTGGTTTGCTGGAAGCTCTTGCGGCAAAAGCCGACTTCAAGCTGACTTTTCCTTGGGATTACTGGTTTCACTGTGCTTTTGTACTGAAAATTTCTTATTTTCTTGCCAGCTCATTGCATTTGAAAAGATACTTTCTATTTTTATCCAGCCCTGGAGTCACTTGCACTGGGACATTTACTAGCATTCTCCCAGACATGGAGGCCTGGCTGTTTTTCTAGTCCCTCTTTTACTGAAGGGTGTCCACTGTGGTGGGACCTCCGAGGGTCCCCAGTTACTATGGATATCTCAGTTCCAGCGGCCTCGCTGGCGTGCACCCTAGACCTGGTCTCCTCCCCTGGGTGCTACAACTAAAGCACACGGACCTAGGCTGCCAGCCTGTGTTTGTGAGCCCCTCTGGGGCGGCTGTGGCTTCAGCACCCTTTAGCCTCTGGGGACTGTGCAGACTCGGGACATCCTTTGGGGTCAGCATATGCATAGAAAACTGCAAACAGTTTCTGGGACTCTCGGTGGCTTCACCTTCGTGGGAACTTCCTGTGTTTTGCTGCTGCTTCCTCCGGGCAGCTCTACTGGCACAGTGATGGCACACACGTGTCTCCCCGTCCCACATGTGTCTTCCCGTCAACCAGAGGCTCGCTGCTCTTCCGCATCTCTCAGGAGGCTGACGCACACCCTCGCAGTGGCTCCGAAAGTTGTCAGGGTCATGGAACTCTTTCAGACTCTGCTGACAGCTATGGACCTTTCTCCAGGAAAACCCAGTGCCAGCCTGCTGTAGGGCGCCGTGTCAGAGGGCTCCTCATCCTCTGCCCAGCCCATGCACCCAGTGATGTGTCTACCTAGAGGTGGGCTTGGGGTCTCAGGCCTCCCCTTTGCTGGGGTCTGCTCCCTCAGGAACTCACAGGGTGTGCACACAGCTGGGACTAAGCAGAAAGCCTCACGCTCCGTGGTTTTGACTGAGCCTCTCTCTGGCTGTTTTCATATAATCAAGTGACTGTGTTGCCAGTGGGCCTACACAAGGGAGGCCTAAGGGGGAGTTTTTGTTTTTTCCTTTGTATTGGCATCTGATTTCCTGTTTGCACTTGGTAAATAGCAGTTCCTGGGCCACTGATGGCTTGACTCTGGTTTATTGTGTTTTCAATCCCCTACCTGAGTTTAGACCTATTTTAAGGAGTCTGAGCCTCTTTTGATTTGTTCTTTGGTGAGATTTTAATAAATGCTAACAAGATGCCTCTCTGTTTAAGTCTCAGTCTTTTTGTGACTCTCTGCACTTCCAATTTGGCCTTTTTCTTGACCTCTCTGAGCTAGCTTCCATCTGTAAAAGCAGTGGACCGACCTGGATCAGATGTAACCGGCCCCTCTGTGAGTGACCACCTTGGGGCTGCCGTGCAAGAGGAACAGGGTGCGGGGAGGGGCTCTGGCCACAGCACCACTTCCGCCAGAGCAGGCCTCTGTGCATGTCACACACTGGATCTGGAGTAAAATTTATTTTGAGCAGAGCTCCATGGGGATCACCGACATCCCTGTGTGCTGCCACCTGGGCTGCCGGTGAAGCAGGGAGAGATGTTCCTGTGTGACCTACTGGTCCCCACGCTGTGGCAGACACCCTTCCCCCTGACTCCCTAACTCTGCTTCTAGGAAAGATGTTACCCGCTCCAGTCCCAGGAAAGATGCTACCTCTGACGATGAGAATGTTAGTGCTACTGCTGCTGCCCTTGAGTTGGGCCGCTCCCAAGGATGGAACCACGAGGTAATGGGATCCAGAGGTCAGGGCCATGGGTGGGGAGCAAGGAGCCTTTTGAGAGTCTAAGGCTGTGGTGGGCCCCTCCGGGGGGCAGGCTGAGGTGTACTCTCCCTGACCTCTGTAACCCTTCCCATCACCCTCCACCTCTCTGCCTTGAGCCTGTTAGAGTGCCCCACACAAAGTGGGCATGCAGTGCGTGTTTGCCGGATGCATTTGGAGCTCAGGAGTTCCAGGGAGGTGTGAAGCTCCGGGGAGAAGCTGTGGGCCAGGAAGGGGCTGCAGTCCTCTTATAGAGACCTGAGTGTGGGAGCTCCGAAGAAAGAGAGGTCGTTAGCATGTCCTCTTCACTTTCTTTGACTATTTTTCTTGGACCTGTGCAGTGTGCATGCTGGGCGGGGTGGGGGACAGACACGGGACAGCAAGGGCTGGCAGCAGTGACTGAAGCTGCTGTAGCAGCTTTGTCAGCTGGCTGCCGTCACAGGGCTGGACTTGGGCGAACAGGTAGCCTCACTCAGAACGGAGAGCAAATCTGGAGCTTTAAAGACTGACCAGGAGACCCTGAGCAGACTGAAACTCCGAAACCAACACACATGCCCTCAGCCTGGGGGATTCGAGTCCAGTTCGTGTCGTGGTGTCAGTCGGCTCTCTATCAAAGGGGCTGTGCCCCTGAGCTTGGCCAGACACCCGCCCCTCGGCCCCAGCGTCAGAGAACTGTTGCCCCTCACTGCACTGTCTTCTTGGGTCTCTAACTTGTATCGATAGGTGCGGCCTCATCTGGCCTCTATCTGACTGGATGTTTTACGGAGGTTTTCCCTTCCCACTCAGTTAGGAGCCTGCAAACACAGAGTCCGAGGGAGGAAGGTTCTGCTTCTGAGGACAGTAGAAGAGCCTCCTCCCCTAAGGGTCTGGGAGAGAGAACTCTGCCAGGGGTTTGGGGGTGGAAGGCCCGTATGCTGGGCCCTGAGGGAGGCTCTTAGTGAATCCGGTCCTCCCCCCTCCTCCAGGCTGGACTCCGAGGTGCAGCCACAGCCCCTACCCAACCCCTTCCGGCCAGGCCAGGAGCAGCTCCGGTGAGTAGCCTGGGCTGGGGCCTGAGAGTGAGGCTGGAGGCGGTGGACCGGCCTTTCGTGGGCTAACTAGCCGCTCTCCATCAGACTCCTACAGAGCTACCTAAAGGGACTGAAGAGGATGGAAGAGGACCCAGAGCACATGACCCGGGAGCAGGGTGAGGGCTGGGCTGAGGGGCCTGGTGGATGGGCGGCTCAGGGCGGCCAGAGCTGGGGCTGATGCCTCCTGCCTCCGCCACCTGTCCCTCTGACACGTCTTCTGACCTGGCTTCTCTCCCTTAGTCCTGCTCTACCTCTTTGCCCTCCACGACTATGACCAGAGCGGACAGCTGGATGGCCTGGAGCTCTTGTCCATGTTGACAGCAGCTCTGGCCCCTGGAGCTGCTGACTCTCCTGCCACCAACCCGGTAAGCCCTGCTGGATGGGGTCCCTTCCCCCTCCTCCCTGGAGGAGACCAGAGCCCTGGGGTTCGGTCCTTTTCATCATGACTCAAGTGGTGAATCCCCATTTGGGAATGCTCAAAGCCTGCAGGATGCAGGTGGGGCGAGGGGTCCTTGGGAGGGTCCTGTGGGGGCACTGTGGACCCCACAGCCACGGTGCACTCCCACAGGTGATCCTGATGGTGGATGAGGTACTGGAGACTCAGGACCTGAACGGGGATGGGCTCCTGATGCCTGCGGAGCTTGTCAACTTTCTGGGAGAGGCCCAGAGACGCTTGGAGCCACAAGATGTGGGCAGACAGTCCCTGTTGGCTAAAAGCCCGTCACGACAAGAAGCACAGGAAGCCCTGGGTCCCAGAGAAGCAGCCGGGAGACAGGCAGAGGCCAGAAAGGAATCCTCAGAGCCTGTACAAGAGGCGGGAGGAGAGGCTGCAGGCCCTGGAGGGGAGGCTAGGGGACAGGCAGAGGCCCGGGACACTGGAAAGGAAGCAGAAGGGCTTCTGGGAAAAATGCCGGAGTCTCAGAACACCCCAGAGGAGTTTGAGGTCCACGCTATACAGCTGGAGAATGACGAGATATGAACCTTGAGGATCCAGGTTTGCACCCCTAGAAGTCTCAGAGCCGGAACATAAGCTCCGAAGGGTGGGGTGTGTATGTTGAGACAAGGACCACCTCTGTGCCTCCTTCCTGGCCCCATTAGGTGGCAGGTCTTTCTGTGCAGCTCATGGAGACCCCAAGTTGAGGACTGAATAAAGGAATGAAAGAACTCATCCCCCTGGGCCATCTGTCCACTGGTCCAGCCCCGCCTCTTGGGGAGCAGGGATTCAGCTTCTCAGTGTCCCCAGCTGTCCCAGTGTCCCCAGCTGGTGTGGAGACACAGCAGAGGAGAGCACCAGGCCACAGCCAGCTGCAGACAACCCCAGAAGAGGGCTCAGCATCTCCCCGTCTCCCTGGGGCCCAAGCACGCCTGTGTGCCCCTCACCTGGTGTCCAGACACCCAGTGTCCCCTGCAGCTCGAGGCAGCTCTTCTCCATCAGCCTGTATCCCCCCTACCCCATAATATTGACAATATCCACCGCTGATCAACAACCTAGTACACACCAGCATCACACTGGGCATTTTGTATACTGTGGGATTTTATCCTCTCAGCAGTTCCACGAGCAGATAGAATTAGCTCCGTTGGACAGATGACAACATCAAGGAAGACTGAGTGCAGTAATGTACCCAAGATGACACAGCTAATTAAGAGGCAGATCTGAGTTCAGTTCTGTCTGCAGCCTCGCACGCCCTGCTCCAGCTCCGCCATCATGTCAGCCCTGGTCTCCCCCAGGGACAGCAACATCTGAATCCCGGGTCACATTTGAGGCTGAGGCACTGCCTTAACTACCAGGCAGCTCCCAGGGTGGACCTTCCAGGCTTTGGAGCGGTCACTGGGAAGCTATTTTTGGACTGCACAGGCCCCACCAAACCACAGAGTAGGCCCCCTGCCTGCTGACCTGTCAAGTTGTCAGCCTGAGCCATTCCTGGGGCCACAGAACGGGAGTCTTGTGACAGCACAGGGGCCCAGAGAGGCTTTTCTCATGAGCTATGGTTGTTTGGAAGGTTCCCGGGGGTCAAAAGAGTTTAGCGTCCTCCCTGGCCAGGACAGCTCCCTGTCGCTACGGATGCCTGAACTGGGCCCCCACCACAGGCACAGCTGGTGGCAAGCCTGGGGCATTCTTGCTGCTCCGGCCTGGGCAGCACCTCCTTTGGGCCTGGGTGGGGGGATGGAAAAAAGAGGGGGCCGGACTGTAGTGTCGAAGCCCCCAGATGCCCACCAGAGCAGTTTGGACACCAAGGACAAGCCAGAAGGAAGCGGCTCCGGGGAATGAGATTTATTGGCTCTGCAGCCGTGCAGTGTGCAACACCAGGACACAGGCAGAGCCCTCCTTTGCCCCCGATCTGCCCGGGAGAAGGGCCACCCGGCTGCTAGGCTGGATGGAGGGGAGGCGGCATTGGCAGTCGCTGATGGAGGCCCCCATGGGGTTGTGTGCAATGCCTCCCACCACGGGGCACTCACACGATGCCATCGAAGCCCTGCAGGCCACACTTCTTGCCGGCCACCTGGCAGCCAAACCTCAGCGCCTCCTGCATGCTCTTTCCTGGAGGGAGGGAGGGACGAGTAACTGCCTCAGTCTGGCCTTCTGCAAAGGGCCAGGCCCCAGCCTGGTGCCTCCTGCTAGGGTACTCACCCTGGGACAGGCTGAAGATGACCGCGGCATTGAAGGTGTCGCCGGCCCCCAGAGTGTCCACCACCCGGGGAGGTGGGAAAGCGTCGGAGTGGAGCAGCTGCCCATCGGGGCCCAGGGCGTCGGCGCCCTCCTCAGCCCAGGCACAGACCAGCACAGCCCTGCAGGACCCTCCGCTCAGCTGGGTGCGGGCCCCCTGGGCCCTGGGCTCACGCCCCCTCCCCAGGGAAGACCCGGAGCCTGGGCTGGCTCGGTTCCCCCAGCTTTTCTTCCTGGAGTTCCCCAGCTCACCCTCTCCTCACACGACTGTACAAGCCCCTCAGGGCCTCCACCGCTGACCGGAACCCCAAGTGCCTGGCCACATCTTTGCTGACAAACACCTGTGGGCAGTGGAAGAGAGGCTGACGATCACCCTAGCTCTAGACCCAGCCCAGTCACTCACCAGCAGCAGCCTAGCATTGCCCCCACATGATAACCCTGCTCCTCCAACAGGGCCACCCCCGCCCCCAAGACAGTATTCCACCACCTCACAGGGACACGTTTTCATCCTTGTTCAAGGTCTGCCAGAATACAGCCGGTCAACCGTGACACAAGCCCTGGTCTGTTCTACAATCAACGAACTTCCTTCCGACCCAAAACCCAAAGCGAGCCTTGAGCGCCATCTTGGGGTGAAATCTACCATTTTGGCCAAGTGAAACTGCCAACTCTTGGGAGCGTTTCTGCTTTAGTTTGTTTTCCTCATACAACTCTGCCCTCTAGGTCTGGCTTCTTCGTCTAAAAATCAAAGGGGTAGGGGCTCAAAAGCTTCATCAACACTTGCCACACAGTAGAGCCATCTGAGATAGTGTTGTTAAAAAATACTTCTGCCCAGGCTCCACCCCTGCCACACAACAGGGGTGGGACTTAGGCATCCGTATCTTTTAACTCACAACCCACGCTGGGGGCCAACCAGCTTCCGCTGAGTGATGCTAAGCTTGTCAACCAGATTCCATTTAGACCCTGCTCTGCTCAAACCACCCTCTGCAAGTCCCGTTCCCATCCTCCCTCACCTGCTAGGGGCTCCCACAACCTGTCACTCACCCCAGAGTCAGAGTCACCCCTGGGAGAACAGTCCTATCCTCTCAGTGAACAGAAAAAAAGACTGAGGAGGCCCAGGAGGAGACGCTTCCACAAAGGATTGCCCTGGCCAAAGCGTTTGGCTACCTACCCTCTGCCTACCCACCCACTGGGGCAGAGAAATTCTCTTTGGCCACCGCCGATGGCTGCACCAGAGCCCAAAGCAGGGAGCGGCCTCTTTTCTTTGTCCCCTTGCTGCTAACACCACCAAGCCCTGAGTAGCTAGCCATCCAGGAATGGCGGGCAAGACAAGGGAATGTTCAGGCTCCTTCTAAGAACCAGATTAGCTGGCTGTGGCCGGAGAAGATGCTCACCACGTCTCCGTAGCCAAACAGCTGGAACAGCTCCTCGCGGGGCTTCTCCACCTCCACGGACACCCGGACCTTCTGCCCCGGGGGCTGCCGGGCATTGTGCTGGTCTATCTGCTGCAGCATCTTCACCTGCTCCGAAGCGTTCCGGCCCTGGGCAGGGCGGAGACGCTCAGGACCAGGTGCGAAGGGCCCAGCTGGTCCGGCTCCTTCTTCCCTCCCTGCTGGAACTCTGGGTGAGGGGGGCCAGGGGCGGTGGAGGCTGGGCTGGAACCCCATCCTCAATCTCAAAATTCTAGAGCTATCATGGACCTTAGAGGCCTTCCCATGTCATAGATGAGGAGACTAAAGAATAAAACAGAGATTTTCCTGAAGACCTATAATAAGTTAAACGACAGGGCTAGGATTCGAACTCAGGGCTTCTTGGGATTTTTCTCCCTCCTGGACTCCAAAACTTCCTTGCAATGGAGATTCTAGTTCCCTGTATTTGGGAGCTGGGTCGGGCCTTCCCCCTCCTGCCTCCCAGAGGTCAGGCCTCCTGCAGCCAGGCTCCTGCCAGCGTGCAGGGCACAGGGCAGACTGTGACACAGGAAGCACAGGACTTTGCCTGAGTCAGCATCCTGCTTCTGGCCCCTGCCTCCTGCGGTGTGATCTTGAGTAAGTCACCCGACCTTTATGAGCCTTAGTTTCCTACCTAATAACATAAAGTGGGATGGAAAGGGGACGAGGAGGGTCGTATTTATTGATCACTAAGGCACTCCATGGTTCAAAGAAACCAAGAAGGGGGCAAAACACGAGGAGGGGCTGGCAGGCTGAGCCCTTCAAAGTGCAGGGCAGGCTTGCCTCAATGTGGATCCACTTGAACCGAGTCAGATCAACTTTCTCAAAGTCCAGAGCAGATACATCTGGCAGGTTCCTAAGTCACAAGACAGAAAGGACAAAGAAGTGGCATGGTGAGGTTAGCCAGGACCGGGATCCCCAACAGGCTGCTGGGGCCCTTATGCCCAGCCCTGACAAGCAAGGCGGGAAGCTGGATCTACAGCACAGGTTTCTGAGGCTCAGCTCCGGGGCCAACTCTGTCCCTAGCGGATCTCACAACTACTCCTTGCCCCACTCAGCGCCATCCAGACAGGGAACCAGAGGCAGTCTGCTCGCTCGCCCCTTCTGGTGTTTGGGGCTGTGACATTCTCTAAGGGCAAACAGTACCTGTCTGTCAAGGAGCCAGTTTTTTGTGCCTTGGACACCATACCTCCCAGAATGCCCTAAGAACACTGAGGACTACAACTCCCAGAATTCCTCTTGCCAGCAGCACACTTGGCTCCCAGCCTTGCCCAAGAAAACTACAAAGGCCATGGCTACTCTACCTGGACCTCCGGTCTGGTTCCACTCACTTCTGGCACCACAGCAGGGAGTTTGGCAGCTATGTGGTGCAACCGTGAGGTTAAGCTTAGCGCTTGAGGATGAGTTTATATTTGGCTAAGTTATGGGTGGACACCCCACAAGGGTCCACCTTGACCCTCCTTGGCAGAGACCTATACACAGCCGATGTCCTCTCTGTATTGCAGAGCTGAATCCTTCTTAACCAGCTGTGTGACCTGGGCCTTTCTGAGGCTACTTCCCCATCGGTAGATGGGGCCCAAACCCCCAGCCTCGCAGGCCCCCTGCGGGAGGTTGGCGGCTCTTTCCAGAGAGCTCCTGCAGCTCTCGGCCTCCCGTCCTTCCTGTGAATACGCATGCTGCGTCCTTGATGAAAGTCGATACAGGCTGTCGCTTAACAGGCAGATGACCAGGGCTACCCGATGTGAATCTGTCACCAGCACGCGTGCCCACTTGCTCGCTCATTGGGACACACAGAGCCCAGGGACCGCGAAGCCTGTCCTGGGAGGACAGCCCCTCCCCTGATGGAGTGGTCGTGCTGGGCAGTTGGGATGGCCTGAACCGCAGGGCAGCTGAGCTGGGGCCACTCAGCCCCAACACAGCACCTGACAGATTCTCAGTAAGCTGCACCCCTGAGATTCTTCCAGAGGGAGTCTGGGGGAGATGAGAAGAATCTGAGCCCCAGGGCCTCCCCCCAGTACCTTGGGCCCTAAAGGGATCCCCTCCCTGTCGTTTGGCACTTCACTGGACAGCCCCAATCTGCCAACCCCGTGCCCCTCATCAGTGGCTGCAGGTGGGATATGGGGTGTGGTCCAGCTGCACTGCGCTGGGAACTCAGCAGGGCCTCGTCTGAACCCCACACCCCAGCTCCTCGGTGCCAGGCTGTAGGCTGGCCACTCTCAGGCTGACCCTGGAAGTCCCACTGGGTCCCCGCCAGGGCAGAGGATGGTTTGAATCACATTTCCCGTCCTTCTGTCCTCAGAGCAATGTCCCCACACCCAACCTGGGCTGCTGATTGACGAATTATGGAGGAATCACACCATAAATTACATTTTGTGCAGGCACGCCTGCCCATCCTCGGTGCTGACCAAGGCCAAGTTGCCAGGCAGAGCAAAGCCCTTCCCATCCCCACCCCCTCCTCCCCTAATTGAAAACAATTCAGAAATCACTGAGCAGTGGGGCATACAGACAATTTCTGGTACAGAGAGAGGCCACAGAGGGTGGGCAACTGGGATGCCCACGGTGGCGAGTGAGGGAGCTGATTGGTGGGTGTGGTGGGGCGAGGCCAGGGGGCCTTACGTGTCATACAGCACAATGGTACGGGAGCCACTGGAGTTGTTGACGATGCAGCAAGAGCACGGGGTCTCTCCCCTGCTCTGCCAGGCCACCTGGGACACGTCCACACCCCGCTGCCTGAAGTCAGCCACCAGGAAACTTGGGGTGGAGCCCGAGCCAAGGGAAGGGCAAGGAGACATAAATTAGAGCCTACAAATGGCCTGAACCTTCCGCGGGGTGGGGAGGGGTGCCGTAGCATGTGGGTGCTGAGCACCCCTCTTCCAAGAGGAGGTCCTGTTCTGGGAATCCAGTGATGGCGGCGGCAGCTGGAGAGGCGCAGACAGGTGTACGAACCTGTAGGCATGCAGGATGGTGCGGCTGCCACTGGCCTCATTGACGATGACTGTGGAGATGGGGACGGAGCCTGTGGTCTGAACCACCACGTGGCGTAGGTCCACGGAGTAGCGGCGGAGGTCATCCAGGACAAAACTGCCGGGCAGAGTAACCCGGAGGGAGGTGCAGTTGACAAGGTTTGGGGGCTGGAAGGTAGTTGGCAGGGCCACTAGGGACCCAGGCTGCAAGCAGAGGGGGCCAGGAGGGAACTAGGAATCACCAGCTGCCACAGGCTGTACGAGGAGGAGGGAGAGGCAGGGATGCATAGGCTGGAGCTCAGCGAGAAAAACACCAAGGAGAATTCTCTTAGGTCCTGACTCGAGGCAAACTCCAACCCTGACACTGCCCTTCACTTTGACTCAAGCTGGGAAGGATGTGCTCACACTCAGACAGCCAGTCGGGGCAGACTTGGGGCCGGCAGCCTGTGCCCTCTTTGACACAGCAGGGGAGGGGACTGTGGCCTGTTTCATGCAAAGCCCTGGCAGAATTAACAATTACCAAGGAGATACTTTGCCCACCAGCTGCCCTCTGCACACCCATCCCCGGGGCACTCTGCTCTCTAAAGTCCCTTCTGGTCCTACAGTGAGTCCTCTCACTCCCCACCTGCCCTTCTGGGAGGCGGTGCTGCCTTGGTGCGCCTGCTCACTGCCCTCTCCCCTCACACTGAGGCGAACCTTCCACGCCAGTGAATGGGCTCCCAGTGCCTGATGCCCCTCGGTGTGGGCCTGGTCCAGGACTCCTGCCCAGAGTCCCCTCCCTGCAATCAGGGTGAGTCGGGAACAGCCCCTCAGGAAGACTGCACCAGCAGGAGGACAAGGAGGCCAGCCCTACCCTTCCGGGCCATCTCTGGAAGGTCAGTATCCTGTGCCCAAGACCTGGCATCATGCTGGCCAGCCACCATCCCAGCTTTTCTCACTATGGCGGACCCCATTGATGGCAACGCCAAAGCTGGGCAATGCAGATTTGTGCAAAGGTGAAGACAATCACTCTGGGAAAATGGAAGGCAGCAGGAAGGGGGAGACCAAATGTGAGATGGAACAATTCCATAAAGGAAGCCGCAGGAGCTGAGCAGGGCTGGTGAGGACAGGACACCGTAGGCCTTGCTCATCCGGGGGGTTATCAGGAGGTGGAGCCAACTCAACAGCACGTGACAGACACAAAGTCAGGACACTGGTCCCTGCCTTACACCTTGAGGACCCTTTAAATAGTAGCTTTCCCACAGCATAGAAAATACAGTTGGTTTACCAAATAACTTTTTGTACCTACAGTGCCCAGCACATAGCGGGTGCTCATTAAATGTTTGTTGAGCACACAGGACAATTTGGAATGGCCCAGCCATCAGCGTGACTGCTGCAGAAAGGCGGGCCCACCACCCTAAGTAAGGACCAGTCTCCCTTCTAGCTGGGAGGTAAGGCAGCTGCTGAAGAGGGTTAATAAGTGACCAGCTGTTGGCTCCGGGTCCCTGTCCCACCTCACGGACGGGCTCTCGTCCCAGCTTGCTTCCTGCCAGTTCCTCAAGGAAGGGAACCTGGCTGTGGCCGAGGGGGCTGGGCGCTCGCAGCAGTCCCCCTAAAGCAGGGTTCAAAGGGCTGTGCTTCACAGGCCAGCAACCTGGAACCTGCCCGGTGCCCGCAGTGGGCAAAGTGTGGGTCTGATAAGCGCTCGCTGAGTCAGCAGTGCCAGAGGTCAAAGAATCCATGGGTGCCTGCCGCAGCCATCATGAATGGCACGTGGGCCCCTTTCGGGCTGCAGCCTCACAGCCATGAGCTGGGAGGCATGGGTCTAGGCCCAGCTCTAGCACGTGGTTTCAAGGTATCCTCAGCCAGGGTGCTCTTGCTGCTTCAGGGAACAATGGGGACATGAGCACTGGCCCTGCCCCCTCACCTGGGAAAGAGACCGTGAGCCTGGACCTTCGGACCATGGCTGCCGGTCATCCTCGAGGGAGGACCGGTACATGTCCCTAACTGCTTCTGCCTCAAGCATAGCCGGGATGGGGGAGTTAAGAAGGGCAAAGTCACATCCACCGCAGCCTGTTGGAAGCAAGGACGGGGAAGGTGGGGGAGCTGAAGCAGACTCCAGAGAGTGGCCAAGGAACCAGGCTGTGGAAATGAAACCTTTCACAGGAGCAGCATTAACACCTGAGGAGCGGGCAGGCCACACCAGAGAGGCTCGGGAATGCTGGCGCTCCACTTCGTCCCCTCCCACCCACGTCTGGGGGACACAAGCCGTTTCTTACAGCCCACCCATCCAGGGTGAAGACTGCCTTCCCCCCACCCTGAGGGCAGGCCTCCCCTGCTCCCTCTTCAACTCACTCAGCAGCGTGGCCGGGGGCCAGCGAGCCCATGAAGGCGCAGGGGGCCCCGAGCAGGGAGAGGACGGTGCAGGAGTTGGACGCGTTGCCCCCACGCTGCCACCTCTGGGACAAGCACCTGTAAGACATGAGGGGGGTCCCTGCAGCTCCAGCAGGCTCGTCCTGGGGTGAGCATGGCTGACCACAGTGCTCTGGGGAGGGCCCACAGAATGTGAGCGCTAGGAGAACCCCCCACCCCCAAGAGGGCGTCCAGGCCAGTCTTCTTGTTTCTAGATGGGCAGCCAAGGCCACCCAGGGCTGTCTCCCCAGCCCAGGCTAAGTTCAAGTTCACAGCAATTAATTTCTATCTTCTACCTATTCTTATGACATCAGGAAACCACTCAATCAGGTTCATTACAATTTGGGGGTTTCAGTCCCTCCGGGTTAGTGCCTCCTCAGTGTCAATGGCCCACCTCCCCCCAGGTGGAGCTGCTGCGTCTTCGACCTCCCCTTGAGAGCTGGATAACACCAAGTGTCACCTTCCAAAGATATCAAATCTACTACCCGCTCCTGTCTCAGGAGAGTTGCTTTGATAATAACTCAGCATAAACTGAATAAGAAAGTGAACCAGGACTTCATGATCATGCAAGCAGAGGGGAGCTAAATATTACCATGTCAAAAGCTGAAAAGCCCTGGCTGGAGTGGCTCAGTGGATTGAGCATCAGCCTTGGAACCAAAGCATGGCCAGTTCAATCCCCAGTCAGAGCACAGTAGGGGGCTCGTGAGTGGCAACCACACATTGATGTTTCTCTCCCTCTTTTTCTCCCTCCTTTCTTCTCTCTCTAAAAACAAAGAAATAAAATCTTTTTTTTTTTAAGTTGAAAAGATTATTGGGTGAAGATCCGTTTTTCCTCCACCTTTTTCATTTATTTGTTTCCCTTTTTTCAACTTTACTGAAATACAGTTGACATATAATGTTTTGCAAGTTGAAGAAGCACAACTCGACTTCGATATGCGTGCATGTTACGGAACGATCCCCACAGGGAGGCTAACTGACACTTCCATCACCTCACATCGTGACCTTTTCTCCTCCCTCTTTGCTGAAAGTCTAACAAGAGGAAAACAACTCAAAACATCTGTTTGACTTCATTGTCATCTTCAACAACAATGAGAACTTATGCGTACAAAGTCAAACTGCTTGAGTGATTTCTCATTTGCGCCCCAACAACACTGCGAGGGAAACAGTGCAGGCTGCTATTTCTCTTCTCTCAGCTCCAAAACAACAACAACAACAACTGTGGCAGGTTATAATAAGAGGAATGAGTACCAAAGAATCACTCATTAAGGGAAATAAGCACATTGGAACTTTTAGACAAAGATGTACCTGTACACAAAACTTAACCCCGAGCTTCCCTTCCGCCTTGGGAAAAGGGGACCACTATCATCTTAGAAAGAAAGGTACTAATTTGTAAAGGGTCAAACATCTGTCAAGCTATGAGCTGTAGAGAAATTTTCATGTGGAGAAGAGAGAAGATGCCTAGGGGGTCTGACTTGCTCGAAGTCACCCCAGCAGTTAACGACAAAGCTGGCATCAGAGCCCAGTTTCCCCGGCTCCCCCACCACTGCCACGCACTCTGTATTTGTGAGTGGAAGGTAGTCAGGCCCCAGCTGGGATGAGGTTTCAAAGAATGAGTATGTAATTTTACTCTGTGGAAACCCCTCACAGTCACACCGATACCCAACTTGATGTGCAGAAAGGCTCTGCTGAGCATGAAGATGCTTTCTGGAAGGCTCTTCTCAGCCTGGCTCTGGGAGGCAGGGCCATTCTTCAGGGGTCTGGCCCACCACCTGGAGGCCGCTCCTGAGAGTCCCCAGGTGCCCGTGGGGCGCAGACAGCCTGGGACAGGTGGGGCTGAGATGGCTGCAAGGGACTGGGTTCCCCCCATCAGGCTTGCTCATCTAGGAGGCACCATAGCGTCCAGGAGCTGGGCTGGGCACGATGGGAGCACACGGCAGAGGCCCTCAGGACAACCACGGTGCTCTGCAGAGGAGCAGAGCGGTGGGTCTGGGGGAGTGGGAGTCCCACCCTGAAGGGCAGGGGCACAGAGAACATGGGCAAGGTCTCTTCGGAGCGGCACCTCACTGTGCCTGCCTTCGGAAGCAGCCCCAGGCAGGATGGCAGGACCCTCCCCCCATTTCTAGCCTCCATGGGGCTCCAGGTCTGGTTGAAAGGGCACAGTTCTCGGGGGGCCTGTGGCTCCGGGGTGTGCGCTGCTGCCCTGAGAGCAGCCCTAGTTCCCCTCTGGGCACCCTGCCTTAGGGCCGTCTCCATCTCAGAGGGTGGGTGCACCTGTGCCTCTCTCCCACTGCCCCTGCACCCCTGGCAAGAAGCGCTAACTTCTGGCAAACAAAGCAGCCCAAAGCAAAGGGTTGGCTCCTCGAGACAGGCAGCAGCAACGGGGAAGGAAGTGCAAGAGATAGCGGAGGGCTGGGGCACGAGACTTGAACTCAGGAGGCTTGGGCTCTGATCACTGCTGCGCCATGCACTGACCTCATGGCCTTACAGAAATCATTTAACTCTCCACGTCTTCCATACCTATAAATAAAGGATCCAACTGGTATTTACACACTTCCTACTGGCCGCTGTGAGGAAAGTGTGGCAACACATGTGACAGTGCCGGGTGGACCCAAAGCCTGAGCACTGCCTGGTCTCGCCCCTCAGCCTCATGGCTGCGAGCTCTGTCGCGTCTCGCTGAGCTCAGCTTGAACTGGCCTTTCATCCAGTTCTTGACGGAGACAACTGACAGCCAGGGAGCAACTCTTCATATTCTAAACATTGGCCTTCCCCAAGAGAAAGCCCTGTACTTCGCCCACAGAAATGCTTTCCTGGGATTACTGCGTAACGGCGTAGTTCTTATCAAGAGTAAATACAGGAACCAATAAATTACTCTCCAACTTCCACCAGATAACTGAGGTGGATGTTTTCCACTACGCTGGTGGAAAAAAGGACTTCTGGTAAACTCCTTTCGGAATTTAGCACCAGGAAGAAGTCTGTGCTTGCACATGAACCAGCTCTGTCCATAACCCACAGCACCTTAAGGGTCCTCCCAGTGTCTGCAAGCCCTGAGCTACAGTGAAGTTCAAATACCATGGCTTTAAATCTTCTTGCCCATCTAACTAACAATACATACTTCTTATTGTAAGCTGCCTCATTGTTTTAAGGAAATAGATGAGGCATATATGTGGCAAATAAATTAGAAGCAAATGCTAGTAAGAGGCAAGAGCATAGGTCTTGTTAGAAAACAAACACATTGGTCCTGCTCGTACTAGGTGCATGCCCTTAGATAAACCACTTCGTCTCTCAGAGTCTCTACTTGCTTATTGGGTACAATAGGGATAATCATGCCTGACACAGTCCCAGGGGTGACATGGGAACTGGCGAACACAATGCTATCCGGAGCCTGGGTCTTACCACTAAAGGACTCAATTCTTTCCCCAGGTCCCAGACACAGGGCAAGGGGCACCGGCTCCCGAGGATGGACTCGCATGGTCTCAGTCCTGCAGTCTTGAACGCCAGGCACAAATGCGGGGCTGCAGCGGCCCTTGGGGTCTCTGGGGGGCCCGGGCGCCCATACCTGCTGTCCGAGTCCTCCTCCGGGTACTTGTCCACCACATTGATGATGTCCAGCACCACTAGCCCCACGCATAGGATCTGCTTCTCTTCCATGAGGTCGCTCCCGGAGCTTTCTGCCTGCTGGGCTGCAGGGAATGCTCCCGGACTCTGGCTCTTATCCCCAAAGATTGGGTTCCCGCGCCCCGAAGCCGCCCTGGCTCCTCCTCCGAGTCCTGAGCTCCTCCTCCAGGGAGCCTCCTGCAACGGCAGGGTGTGCAGTGGGGTGCAAAGAACGCAGTAGGGCCCTAACTCCCTACGCCCACCGACCCGAGCGGGCCTGGGAACGCAGGCCCGATGTCTTGGTCCCCCGGCCTCGCCTTAGCAGGTTGCGAGGCCCAGCAGTCGGTGACGCCTGCCACTTCTGGGCCTCAGTTTCGTTGTGTAGCAGACGGACTCGGTGCTAAGGCAAACCTGTCTAAAGCATTGCTAGGCAACCTCATGACCGCAAAAAAGAAAAAAAGGGGGGGCTGTAGACCCTTGCTCTGCCTTCTCCTGCATCACTGACTCCCACTCTACCCACCAGACTCTTGGGTTTGAGCTGGCCTCTTAGCTGCGGCCTCTCGGGGTCGGCTGAAGCTGTGCAGACGCCCTGCCCCTCAGGCACAGCCAGTCCCAGTCCGAGGCGGGAGGGGGCGGGGTGACAAGGTGAGTGGCGGTCACGTGACCAGAGGCAGCGCTCGGCGCCCCCTGGCGAACACCCGCGGAACTCGTGTGACCTGGAAGAGGGTCCCAGTGGGGCTCTGAACCGCCCACGCACTTAGCGGCTGGCCCACGCGGGGCAGCCGGAGGACGCCAGTCCATCTGGAACCTGGGGCTCCCCCATTCTGCCCCTTTGTACTCCTGTGTCCCCCTGAACATACTAAAGCAGACAGACGGTGTATTGTTTTGTTCTTTTTTATAAAAACCAAGTGTCTTTATTCCTGAATAGTTTAGTATGGCGGTGGGAGCCCGAGCACCCTCGGGAGACCCGTGGAACCCAGGAAGTCGGCCTAGAAGCCAGTTGGGGGGGCCTCTAGGCTACCAAGATCTGCTCCTCCGCAATCTGGGTCCTGCAGGGGACAGCAGTCAGGCCAAAAGTCTGGACGAGGAGACTCCGGAGATCCCAACCTGACGCACTCCGTGGGGAGAGGAGAGGAGGCTGCACCGGGCGCCTTTGCTGCAGCGGGTCTGGAGACGGCGACTCGCCGAGGGCTGGGGTGCTGAGCCAGTGCTCAGCCCCTGGCAGGAGCCCAATGCCCCCGATGGCTCTTTGGCAGGCAGAGATGCTTCAGGCCGGTTGACCTGCCCCCTGCCTACGCCTGTTCTAGCTCCAGGTCCCCGTAGAGCAGCGCTCCGCTGAAGATGGTGAGGGGCTCCTCTGAGTGCGCCAGCTGCCCCATGACCAGGTCGATACAGACCGTGTCGCCAGCCTGCAGCGGCAGGATGAGGCTGAAGACACCCAGGGCGCCCGGGCTGGGCTGGCTCTCGGCCACCGGCTTATTCTCCAGGCCCTCAGGCTCGTAGCCACCGGAGTCTATGCGGGCCACACCCAGGTTGGAGCGGGACAGAACAGCCTCTACTTTCTCGTGCCGGTGCCCAGTCAGCACTGCGCTCAGCAAGTATCGTCCGGCCAGTGGTGCAGTGAATATGCCTGGGGACAAGGACGGCAGTCAGAAGAGACAGGTGGCAGGGGCTGGGAAGGCTCCCGGACCCAGAACTCCTGGGCTAAGAGCCGTCTTTTCACTTTTCTTTCACGAGAGTGTAAGCTCCACGAGGGTAGGGCATGCGGGTGTTTTGTTCATTACTGCATACCCCGCACTCAAAACAGGGCCTCGGCAGGAGCAGGCCCCCAGTAAAGAGCTGTTGAAGGAATGACTCCTCCCCAGGCTGTGGGGAGAATGAATACATGCAAGAAAGAGCAGGGTTCTCCCCAAATCAGAGCGTGAAGAGATCCACCTTGTCTAAAGGGGCAAGAATGAGAACGTGCCACTGCACAGCTTCTCCACTGGTTCTCCACCCCCACCCCCCAGTGCTCACCCGTCTCTGGATCGTAGTAGTCCCCGTCATTGAGCAGGACTCTGTCGAAGGGCACTGTGCCTGGTTCAGACCGGGGCAAGCTCAGGGCAGCTGAGAAAGCCACCCGGGGCACAGACACTGCTGGTGCCCCTTCCACTCCTGAGTGAGAGTAGGGTGGGTGTCAGAGTGGATGCTCAGCGCAGAGCTGCCCAGACCCCTTCCCCTCCCCCTCCAGAGTCTCTACTCCAGGGTTGCCTGAGGCCTTCCATCCTCCACCCCTCATTCAGTTCCCCTCCTCCAGCATCAAGTGAGAACTTACCCTGTTCACCTTGGGGACCTGTAGGAGGAGGAAAGGGAGCAGTGAGAGGTGGAGCGGCTCTCTCTAAGTCACTCAGCAAACATCTGCTGAGTCTGTCCAGCAGCTGTGCTAGGTGCTTGCTACACAGGCTCTAAGGCAGGAATGGGGGTACCAAGAAAAGGAGGAATAGGTCCAGGCTACTTAACTGCTGGGTCTGTGCGCGTAGTCCCCAGCCTTTCACACCTGACCCAATGCTTGTGGGCTTAACCTTGGTCTTCAACTCAGCAGTGAGGCCGCCATACCCAATTAGCCAACACAGTGACTGTCCCAGCTCCTAGTCACTTTCCTTATCACTATCAGCCATCTAGGACTCCCCAATTCATGCCCCTTTCCCCCCTTCCCTGTCAAGTTCAGAGGGGAATGTCAAGCCTAGGGCTGCCCCAAGGGGTGGTAACCTTGGCTGTGGCAAGGATCTCAGTCCACATACCTGGTGGCCCAATGGGCCCCTTTTGTCCATCCTTGCCTGGAGGTCCTGGAGGTCCAGCAGGGCCTGGGGGTCCTTGTACTCCAGGAAGCCCTGGGGGCCCAGCCTCACCTGCAGGCCCTACAGTGACAAAAGTCTGTTGAAGAAGAGCCAGAAAAGGAGTTTCCAAAGGACAAAGAGGGAGAAGGCTCCACAGACAGGTTGCTGGGATCCCTTGTTGCCCATGCAGGATCCCTGGTGGACAGAGCAGTGCCCCACCTCCACCCCCAGCTCGGCCTGAGCCACCAGGGGAGGGTGGGGAGCTGGGGCCTTGGGTCATCTCTTGTCAGCAAACCAACCCTGGGACAGTGATGGGTCTGCAGTTCATGCTGGGCCAAGCAAGGCAAAAGTAGATGAGGCTAAGGCTGGCTGTTGTGACGGAAGGAGAAAGGACGTGAAAGGGGTCCCTTCTCACGACCACCCCAGGCCTCCTCTTGCCCCCTCACCAGTGAGGTCCCTCAGGCTGAGCTGGTGAAGCTGGTCCTCCAGGAGCAGCAGTGAGCTGTTCAGGGCACTGAGTCGCCTTCCCAGGCCCGCCTGCCCCCCCAGCAGCTTCTCCAGCAGGGCTGCCTGTGTCTGGCTGGTGCTGTTGGTTTCCCGTAGCCCGGCCCAGAGCCCAGCCACGTGTTTGGAAAGGCCCTCGCGTAGGCCCTGCAGTCCCCCAGCCACCGTGTCCAGCCGCTCACAGACTCCCTCGAGACGGCCCAATCGCCCCTCTAGGCTGGGGCACCGGCCAGCCTGTGCCTGTCCCTCCTCCAGGCCTCGGAAGCGCTCCTCACTTTCCATAACATGTTCTGTGGCCTCCTGCTGCAGCCTGTTAATCTCAGAGATGATGCGGTCCTTGGTGGCTCCCAGGTCCGCCAGGTCAGCGCCCTGGCCCTCGACCGTGGCCTGGAGCTCGTGCAGTGAGTCGTTGAGGGAGCTGAAGGTGAGGATGACTTCAGAAAGCTCTCCTTGCAGGGCCTGCAGGGCTGAGCCGGAGCTGCCCCCGAATACGCTGAAGCCATCCAGAGGCCCACGGCTTGGCCCCCCAACACCTGGGCCAGCCCCAGGGCTTCGTGGAGGTAGCAGGGGGCAGGAGCAGCGCTCCACCCCATCCCGAAGGCGGCCCAGTTCCTCTTGGACACCACCGCAGGCCCCACAGCCCTCGTCCCCACGGGCCTGCAGCAGACCCTCCAGTTGGCCCAGCCGTGTAGCTGTGAGGTTCAGCTGAAGTGTGAACTCTGCAGCTGTCTCATCCTGAGCATCAACCCGACCCTGGAGCTGGCCTACGACCCCTTGCAGTCCCTCCAGTGTGGCCTGCCGGGCCTCCCCGGCCGCCCCCACCTTGTGCAGGCCTGAGATCACCAGCCGCAGCTGCCCCTCGCTATCTAGCACCCTGCGCTCCAAGGGACTGAGGATCTCTCTGACCTGGGAGTCCTGCTCCCCCAAGGCTCCAGAGCAGAGCTGCCCACATGCCTGCACAGACCCTGCCACCTGCTCTTCCAGCAAGTCCAGCCGGCCACCTAGATCCCCGCTCACATTGGCCAGCAGCCCCTCCAGCTTCTCTAGTTGGCCCCTGGCAGCAGGCAGCCAGTGACTCAGTCCCCCAGGACGCCCAGGCCAGCCCTCCACCTGCTCCTGCGAGGGACCCAGGGTAGAGTTGAATCGGTCCTCCAGGCGGGAGAGGCGGGATGCTAAGTTGGTGTAGCCTGGGGGATGGCCTCCGTGCCCCTCTG
This sequence comes from Tonatia bakeri, assembly GCA_004024845.1. Classification (NCBI taxonomy): domain Eukaryota; kingdom Metazoa; phylum Chordata; class Mammalia; order Chiroptera; family Phyllostomidae; genus Tonatia; species Tonatia bakeri. The sequence continues at coordinate 378,688 of PVIA01000582.1, read as the reverse complement.
CACCTTCCAGCTCGGAGCCTCTCCGCCCACTGAGCACTTTCACTGAACTGGCCACGACCTCCAGCCTCCGCTCCAGCTCCACCAGTCGCCCGCCCAGCTCCGGAGGGCAGCATTCCTGAGGGGGCCTGTGGCCCACCGCCTGCCTGGCAAGCTGCCGCTGCCGCTCCTCCACAGAGGCCAGTAACTTCTCCAGTCCGCGCAGCTGCTCCCGGTCCTCCTGCTGCTGCCGGCGGAAGCCATCCAGCCCCGCCAGGCACACGGAGCAGGACTCTTGCAGACGCCGCTCCAGCTCCCGCAGCAGCTCCTCGCTGTGGCCAGGGGAGGCTGGGGCTGGGTCCAGGGCTCCTTTGCTGCCACGGCCGCCGCCGCCGCCGCCACCACCACTGCCGCCGCCGCCGCCACCACCACCACCACCACCAGTGCCTCCACTGCCGCCGCCGTGATGGTTGTTGAGGTGGCCCAGCTCCTGGTCGTGGGTGGAGACACGCTTGTCCAGGAGCTGCAGCTGCTGCTGGATCTCACTGAGGGTTTCATGCACACCAGGGCGGGCGGCTGCATCTGCTGGCTGCTGCCTCCCATTAAAGGCTGTCTCCACAGCCTTCTGGACATCTTCTGCCAGGCGCCCACTCAGTCCCTGCAGGACATCCCGAAGGCCCTGCAGCTCCTTGGTCAGGCTTTGTACCTGCTCCTCCAGCTGCTGCACCTTTTTTGATTCCCCGGGACCTGGCAGAGAGGGAGGACATAAGGCAGAGGGGTCAGACCTCAGTGCTCAGAGCCCAACTCCTGCTCCAGCTCCCTAGCTCCCAGGGCAGAGGTCCTAGCTGATTCAGTCACCCCATAGCTGGGTGATTTGGGCAAGAAAAGACAGAAGGAAACTCTCATTCGTTGAATGCCTCTGGGCTAAGTCTTTGCGCCTTACAACAGCTTCATCGGGCAGCTACCATTAGCTCTTCCCATTTTGCAGATTGGGAAACAGAGAAGTGGAGAGCGTAAGTACCTGGACCATGGATTACAAGTTAAATAAGTGGCAGAGCCGAGGTTCAAACCCAGGTGATCTGTCTGACCACCAAGCCCATGTCAGAGGGCTTCTTAACTTTATGGAGACAGTTTCCTCATCTATGAAATAGGTATGACATTATGTCGCTCCCTCGGGGCAAGTGGGGTGGCTCCGTGGGCTGCAGGACGGTGGCTGTCCCTGTGCAGCACCTCCACACAACGCCACAAGGGACAGTGAGGTTCTGCAGTAAGCCTTTGGGGGCTCTAGATGGATGGGGGAGAGTCAGCCAGAAGTTCCTGTTTCCATAATTACAACATGGCTTTCTCGCTGGCAGGCAGACACAGCACATCCGCAGGGGCTAACACACAGGCAACAGGGACTGCTGCATTCTGGGACCTGTGGTCTCCAGAGGCCACTGAGGGGCCTGGGACCTGTAGTCAGTTGCAGTGCATGCTAGGACTTGTAGTCTCAACCATCTAGCCCCTTGGACCAAGCTTCCAAAGGAATTCCCCCTTCTTCCCGCAGCTGCTCCCTCCTGGGAAGTATCTTGGCCACACGTGGGCGTGCGTGCGTGAGCACATCCACTCTCTCTGCCTCATTTTTCTCCGGCCCCTCCATTCTCTCCCTGTCTGGCATGCACACGCACACACACATGCACAAACATGCAAACGCACACACACACGGGCACGGAATCTGAGGGATAGCATTAACTCTTTTCTGTCCCTTCTTTCCTGACTTGGAACATTGGGATTTCCCCAGCAGCCCGGCCCCACATTTCCCAACCCACACCGTCTCCCACTTCTTTCTCCGGGGGTCCCACACTCACCTTCCCCGCCCAGCCCACTCAGGTGGCTGCCGGCACTGGAGCCGGAGAGGTTGGGGCGGCCCGGCTGGGGCCGGGGGCGTGGCGTGGCTGGGGCAGGGCCCAGTGCGGGGCCGGGGCTCTCAGCACAGTCATCACCCCCGTACCCCTGACAGCACCTCCACTCCATGTCTGTCACTGTTTTGTAGGCCACACGGTAGCGAGGACGGAGGAAGTTGCGGTACCTGGGAGAGGCGGAGGGAGGGTTCTTTGCTCCTCGCTGTACTGTCAGTGGCTGTGGCCCCTGTCCACAGAGGTGGGTGACTGCGGTGGGCAAGGCCTGTCCCTCAGGCGGGTCCCCCTTATGGTTCAGCATGTGGTCTTGCTCAGCTGACAGCTGTCAGCTTGCTGGCCAAGGGCCAAATTCCTGTCCCCCCACCACCCCCCACCCTGTGTCCTGTGCAGGAGCCTTGAACCCCCCTCGCTGAGAGGACTCGACCCAGAGAAGGCATTCCGGGACTGGCGGGGTGGTCTGGTGAAGTGTGCCCTCAGTGTCTCTCCAGCCAAACAGCTGCCTCAGCATCTCCTCTAAGTGACTCTGACTGCAGCCCCTGGCCCTGCCCCTTGCTACCTGCCTCATACAAATTCCCTGAGTTGGCTGCCTGCCTGCTATCCCAGCCTAGTCCCCACCCAGCGCCCACTCCCCAGTGCAGGGGCTCACGTGATGCTGTGGGTGCACTGGGGCTGGCCCCAGGCACAGGGCTGGTAGTCAGGCTTGACGAAGGTCTCCACTCCATCCTCAAGGATGCAGCTCACTGTTCGAGTCACCACGTAGGCACACCAGTTCCTGCAGGCACAACCCATCTAGGCCTAAGAGCCAGAAATACCTGCCCCCCCCCCCCCAGAGGAAGGCTCTGGGGCTCCCAGAGTGGCCGAGGGAGGGTCAAGGATGAAGGACCCCTGGGGGTGGTGGGAGAGGGGCTCTGGCAGCGGCGGCTCCCCCCACGCCTTCCTGTGCTGCCAGAGTCGATAAAGACTTTTCAAGACAGGAGAGGAGGCACAAAACAGAAAATCACAACTATGAGCAGTTGATCCTCGTGGCTGGGGAGTGGGTCCTGGGGAGCCTCTGAGTTCACCCATTCATTCATGTCCCTTTTCTGTCTCAGTCTCCAGCTTGGCATGGCCCTCTGGTGACTCCCTGGATAGTGACTCCCTGGATGCCGGCTCCCACCCACCCCTCAGGGGACAGGACTGCGCAGGCAGGGGTCCAGCTCAGGGGGAAGCGGAGAATAAGCCGTTGACCGGCCCTGTCCCCCAGGGGGTTGTGGTTCTGCACCCTCGGGCTGTTCATGCTGCCTCCGCTAAGCGTCTGGCTGGAGAGCCGGGAGGAGCAGGGCAAAAGCGGTGTCAGAATCATGAGGGACTGGATGGGCCAAGGAAGCCCCAGAAAGGAATGGAAGTTCTGCCGGAGGATCCCAGGCTGGTGTGCAGCTGACAGGGAAGCTGGGCCGTGCCCTTCAGGGTAGCCTCCTCGGGCACCTAACTGCAGGTCCCCCGGGGGGATGCGGGAGCTGATTCCCCTGAGGTCAGACAAGGGTACCTATTTATTCAGGGGGGCCCTGGAAACACCCAGCAGGAAGGTGGGTGTGTGAGGGGTCATCTGATGGATGGGCTTCTTCTCCTCCTCTTCCCTGCTTTGGGGAGGTAGCCAAAGTGGGGCCCCCAATACCCACCTTCTGACCCACCCTCCCATCTAACTTCAGCCACACACTTACCTGTGGCGGCTAGCAGGCCGACGGGCGCTCTGGGCCTGGGCCCCCCCGGGGCTGAGAGCCCCACCGTTTCCTGTGTAGAGGCTATAACCTCGAGGAGGGTAGCTAGCTGCCCCCACAGCTGTGGTCAGTAGGCAACAGAGGTAGCAGCTCCAGAGGGTCCTGGGGGCCATGGTGAGGGCGCTCCGCTGTGGCCCTCAGAGGCTCATCCCGCCGGACCACTGGTGCCTCTGCCTGGAGTGGGGATGCTTGCTGCTCCAAGGGTCGAGGGGTCGGGTCCTGTCCCCAGCTTCCTGCTGGCAGCCCCTAGCCACACGCCTCCTTCGTGGCCTCCTGGCCTGACCCCTCTCCCCTCCTCTTTCCTCCTCGGGCTCCTGCCTGTCCCTCCCTCGGTTCCTTCCGTTCTTCTCTTCTCCACCTCTGAGGAGAGTTTGTTCTCTGCGCCCCCAGCCTCCTGCGCCTGGTCCCTGCCCCTCTCAGACGCTGCTTCCTGGGCCCCCTCCCACTCGCCCCAGTTGGCCCTCTTCTGGTCTCCTTATCCCTTTTCCCCAGTGACCGGATCCTGGAGATGACAGGACTTTACCCCTGTGGCTGTTCAGAGGCGCAAGAGTGGCTGTGTGGGGCGGGCCCTGGCCTCCTGCCTCCCTCTCTTGCTCACTCCCCTCCCTTCCCCCCTGTCTGGCTGGCGGTCCAGCCTCCCCCTTCCTCCCCCCACCTCTCCAGCCATCCTGCGCCACATCTGCTTCTTGTTAACTCCGGGAAAGAGAGGGAAAAAAAGGAAAAACAGAAATGTGGAGTTGCCTCCGGGCTTGGGGCCAGCCTCTCAGACGGGCCACATGGAGTGGAGTCGGGGCCAGGGCTGGGGAGGAGGCCCAGGGCTGGCCGCTTAGACAGGGAACAGGAGCCGGAGCCGCAGCTCTCCTGGGGCTGGGGCAGGGCTCCCCTGGGAGAGAGGACCGGAGAGGGGGGCCCAGAGGGGACGGCAAGAGGGAAAGACACAGCTGGACATCACTTACCATCCAGTCCAGCTCTCTCCTTTTATAGATGTGAGAAATTGAGGCCCAGAGAGGGAAAGTAACTTGTCCAAGGTAACACAGCCGTCAAAAGCAGGGCTGAGATTAGACTCTAAACACCTAGGTCAGTGACTTGGGAGGAAGAAAGGGAATAGGAGAGGGTACTGCGCCAGGGGAAGGAGCAAAAGGACTCCTGAGGTCGGCAGGACGTTCAGAGAAGCCAGAAGAGGAAGGAAGGAATCTGGAAATGGGGGAGCAGCTTTCTGTCAAGTATGGCGAGAACATGCACAAGAGAAGATTCGTTCTTTTTTGCGGTTGTTGTTTTTAATCCTCACCCAAGGACGTGTTTATTGATTTTAGAGAGAGGGGAAGGGGGAAAGAGAGAGGAAGAGAGAGAAACAATGTGAGAGAAACATCAATCGGCAGCCTCCCTTAGGTGCCCCGGCACCCCGACCAACTGGGGATCAAACTTGCGACCTAGGTATGTGCCCCGCTGAGCCACCAGGCCAGGGGGGTGGTGGGGAGGGGGAAGGAGAAAGAGAAAGAGAGTGTCTGTCATCCTAAAAGGCCAAAGGAACATGGGCCCCAGACTTGTTCTGGTGAGGGTTAGGCCCTATCTGTGCAGCACAGGAAGTCACTCCCTAGCCTGAGGCCGGTCCGAGAGCCTCTGCAGCAGGCCAGGCCCTAGTCAGACTCAGCTCTCGTCCTGGCCTGACGGTGCCTCCGGAGATGTGGGAATCTGTCAGTTGGCCCCTCTTCCTCAGCCGGCCCCTCTTCACCAGCTGTCCCTTGGTGTCGTGCTCTGGACTAGGTCCCCCTGGGTGGTGGGGCCCTCAGGAGACCCCGGCAGAAGCACTAGAAGGGAGTGCTGAGTGCTGGGTGCTGGGCGCTGGTGGAGGTACCCAGGGCAAAGGCACATTTATATCAGACTCAGTACTGGGAATGGGACACAAGCCCCCAAACAGAGAACCAGCACAAGGCAGGGCAGACAGACTGCCAAGGGGGCCAGAGAGATGCACTTGGCTGTTCTGGGAAGGAGGAAGGGAAAGGCAGCTGGCTGCTGGGGGAGGCGGAGAAGAACTCTGGGAAGGTGTAGAACCTGGAGAGTGTTGGCGGAAAAGGGTGGAGAACAAAGGGGAGAGAGGTTTCAGGTTGTGGAGAGTGGTCTGCCTCAGTGTCCTCATCTGTAACGTGGGACTAACAACAGCACCCTCCTCCTGAGGTCTGTGAGGATTAAGTGAATACATGTAACACATTTAGAACAGTCCGGCATGTGGGAAGTGCTCAGCATACATGAGCTCTTATCTGTATCAAGAAGAAGTGGCAGAGAAGGCGACTGTGGGAAAACCAGGGAGAGTCTCTGGTGGCTGGCTGAGGGCTTGGATCACACGGTTCTGAGTAGGGGGTCAGTGCACGCACAGAAGGAGGACGCTGTCGGCAAGAGCGATGGGCAGGGCGCGAGCATGCGGGTCCCAGCACCCCCTCAGAGTAGTTTGATCGCTTTGAGCAAGTCCCGTGACCCCACTGGGGGTCTGTTGGCTAAGGGCCCTTCCCGATTAGACGTTGTAAAGCGATGCAGATCTGAGAGAGAAGGCTTGGTGACCGCCTGGGTAATGAGGGACCAGAGGAAGGGAGACACCAGAGGAGATTCCAGAGTTCTAGCCAGGGTGGGTAAGCTGAGCAGAGGAGCAGGTCTGGAGAAAGAAAGATGACCTTATTTGAAACATACAGGCATCTCACTTGCCTATGCTTCACAGATGTTGCCTTTTTTTACAAATTGAAAATCTTGCAAATTTTAACAAATGTACTTTCTCCGCCAGCAAAAAGATTCCGGCTTGCTTTACTGCAGTACTCGCTTTATTACTGTGGTCTGGAACTGAACCTGCAATATCTCCAAGGTGTGCCTGTACTGAAGTCAAGACGAGAGTAACACATCTCAGTGGAATTAAATGGCCAGGATATGATTAGAAATGGGGGTCTGGGCTCTGGGAACCATCTGCAGGGTGATAATTGGAAGCCACGAGAGGATGCCACCACATCTTCCACGTGGCTCTGAGTGATCTGCCTCTGAGGTTCTGTGGCCCGGAATGGGGTCCTGTGGGCAGGCAGGGTGTAATGAACGGACAGGATGGTGAGAGTGCGTGCTGGAACCAACAGGAATGGATATCTGCGGCTGCCCCTTAGAGGTGCAGTGGTCAGCACGCAGGGAGACTTGAAGGAAGTGGTCCTAGGAGACCCCGATTTCAAATTGCTACCAGTGGAAAGTTCAGCTTTCAGCATCAGTTTTAGGCCTGGCCCTGGCAGGAGCCCACCACTTCCCACAGGTTGCCCTGGCTACTGCTGTGGGTTTTCTTTTTCTGCTGTTTCCCTTCTTCTCTCCCTTCAGGGGGCCTCTGGCAACCTGAGGAATCATCCCAGCCACCTTGTCACTGCCCAGCTGTCACCCATTCCTTTGCCTGACACTTTAAGTTTAAAAATCTGTTATATCTTGCCCTGGCTCAGTTGGATTGAGAGCCAGCCTGCAAACCAAGGGGTCACCAGTTCAATTCCCAGTGTACGACCCATGTGCCCCTGGGGGGCACGCAAGAGGCAACCACACATTGATGTTCCTCTGCCTCCCTTCCCCTCTCTAAAAGTAAATAAATAAAATCTTTAAAAATAAAAATTTGTTATATTTTAAGTGTGTCAAGTCACAAATGTTGGCTTTGAGACACAATTGCAGTAGGTCACACATCCTTTCGTCCTATAATGAGGGGCCACGACCTAGAGACTGACATGCATGTCTATAAAATCTCAGATGAATTGGTGGCTCTGGGTTCTCTGGGGAGGCCCGGGGTATGGGGCAAGCAGGGTGCAATGGAGACCGAGGTTAGAGAGAATGCAGTGTGGTAGCTGCAGTGCTGGTATTGGCAGATAGCCACACTTTCCAAAGCAATTGGATTCCAAAGAATTCCTGAGATCAAAATAGGCTACGTCCATGGGGCACTGGGACAATACCTCTTTTATAGGCTCTCCAAGGGTCTAGTGCCGAAGGCTATACTAGGAACTAACTCTGCTCAGTCAACCAATAGTTCGAGCAGGGAGCTCACGTGCCCAGGGCCAGGATGACCAGGGGACACCAGCAGTAGGGAACATTTTATGTCTAACATCGTCTGTCAGAAGACTGAATATTGGGAAGGAAAAAGAGGGAAGTACGAACCGGGTCTTGGGTCATGCAAACCCAAGGATGGGAATCCCTGAAGGATGGGAATTCAAGCTTATGGGGACTCCTGGGCACAGGGCTCCTCCTCCTCAAACGCACAATTCCCTTTTCCTCACATCCTTCCTACATGCACAGTCCTTTAGGTGTCAACTGCCCTGGACTCGGGGGCCAGCCCCCTTTTCTCAGGTCTTGTTGCTTTTTCTCTCCTGAGTCTAATCCTGGACTTGTCTTTTGCTTGAAAACGTCACACTAATAACACAGTAATCCCTCCAGACAGGCTTCGCCTGTCTCATCTCCCACATACTCTTTCCCCAAGCTTTTTTCAAGTTTTATTAGTTCTTAGCTGAGTCTAGTCTGGTCCTAGAGACCATTTTTTATTTCAGTTCCTCCAGCCACTGGACCAAATGACCCATTCAAGGCTGATAAAGTCTCACTGACCTAGGCACCGGTAGTTCTGGGAGGTGAAGGACATTTCTGGACAGTTCTAAAATAAATCCTTTTCCTCTTGTCCTTGGCCCAGGATGAGCTACTGAGTCCACAGTCTGACACACAGCATGGAATAGAGAGTCGGGGGACCCTATCTCTAACCAGTTGTAGAACCTTAGTCAAATCAATTACCTCTGAGCCTCAGTTTCCTTCTTTATAAAATGATCCTGAGGTGCCCTCAGCTTTGACAGTCTAGGAAACTTGACACCTGGCTCAGCTGGTTTCAGGACAGCCTTGAAAATCTGAAGTGCCTCACGTCATTTGCAGTCTAGAGAGTCTGCTTTCCAGGGTCTAGTTCTGTTCCAATACTGGGTTGAAGATCTGGATGGACTTGAATCTGCTTCAAATTTCCAGGAGACAGGAAGCATAATGTGTGTAATCCTTTAAGACCTTTAAGACCCTCACTCTCCTGGAACAGAGTTTGGAACAGACTGATCACTGAGGGACACCTGAGGAAGTACATTCTGGGGTTTCAAGGTTATGTGGCGGAGACATGGGCTTGGGATTTAAATAGGAAACTTCTGGGAAATACTGGGTAGGGGCTGGAGGTGAGTTGGGGAGGCCAGAGGAACTATAGACTACTAAAGGCAGAGACTGAGCTTAAGAGTCACTGGCCTGCACTGTGGAGGACGAATTGCTGACAGTCTCAGGCCACAGAGGGCCATTCTGGGCTAGTGTACCCTAGCTCACTGTACATGCGGGCGGCACATTGGTCCCCTGATCCAGCTGTTCCAGACCCATAGCAGCTCCTGTAGTTTTCTTTGGCTCCAAGAGGCAGAAGCGTCCCCTGAGCCCTGGCCCCCTCTACCGCAAAGCAACTGGCTTCCATTACCCTGACAGCTCCAGAGCAACAGCCCAGCCCCGCCCAGCCCCCAGCCCCCGGCCCCAGCCTGGCTCAGTGCCGTTCCCTTTTATGGCTAAACTGAGGGAGAACGAGGAGTGAGGGGGAGCAGTTTCTGGCTAGGCAGAGGGCTGTAGAGCCCCAGAGCGCCTCTCCCCTCACTAGAAACCCTCGGACATCTACCCAGTCATCTCTCTTCTTTCTCCTCTGTGACCCATTCTGATCCGAACCCACGACCCTTTCTCCTCTCTCCCCTCCCTAACATCCGGGGGGTGATTTCCCACTTGGCCGAAGTCCCGAGGTTTGGGTTTAGTTTTCAGGAGCGTCCGCCCTATTTCCGACGCCTACTTCTGGGAGTCGGGTGGTGAGGAGGAGGCAGGGTAGGGAGGCACTGGTTAGATCACAGCCAGGGTCGGTCAGCTTGTTGGATGTGGGGCAAAATGAGTGGTCTGAGAAGAGCACCCAGTTGCCCCAGCCCTATCTCCATTCTGCACCCCCTCTCATCGCTCTCCCCACTGCCGGGGCCAGGGAGGGGACCCTCAGGGCAGAGCCCAAAGGAAGCACCTGGTTGGGCGGGGCCGGGAAGCGAAGGGTGGACAGCATCGCGGGAGGGGGGGTCAGGGCAGGAAGCGGGGTCAGAGTCTAAGGTCAGGCCGGGCCTCCCGCCCGGCCTGCTGCCGCACCCTCCCCCTAGCGCACCCCTTGTCTCCGGGGAGGCGGTCACAGCGCTATTAACCACATCCCCGGCTGCGCCAGCTGCGGCCAGCTGCGACCAGCTGTGCCTTGCGCCCTGACGCGTGCTGTCTCTGCGCAGCCCCACCCGAGACCCCGCCCCCTGCGAGAGCGCAAGAGGGAGCAGGCGAGATGGGCAGGGCTAGAGAGACCTATCACTCGGAGCCACACGGCCGGAAGTGCCTGGCCTGGGACAGAGCTGGTGCAACCAACTTCCGGTTGTGGTCTCCTACCTCTAGCTAGTGCGCAGACCGTGTCAGAGCGAGCTCCGCTGATCAGGTGAGAAACACGCAGGCGCGGCCCATGGCCCATTTGGTGTTGGTTGGGTCGGGGAGGTGAGGACGGTCCCGGTCGGAGGCTCAGTCCGTCCTTTTCTCTGCAGGATGATTACAGACGTGCAGCTCGCCATTTTCGCCAACATGCTGGGTGTGTCGCTCTTCTTGCTTGTCGTTCTCTATCACTACGTGGCCGTCAACAATCCCAAGAAGCAGGAATGAAAGTGGCGCTTTCTCCGCCCCAGGTAACAGTCCGGGGCTGTAGCGCCCAGCCCCTGGAGAGCGGAGTGGCGAGGCCATGCCAGGGCCTGCAGGGATCGAAACTTCAAGTCAGAAAGTGTTGGGCCACGCATGATACAATCCAGAACCTGGCCCCTGTATCGCACAGAGAAGGACGTGCTTTGCAGGGCCCTGCCCCTCGCCCCTAAACTGTCCCCCTGCTAGAATGGGGGTAGGTTCCCTAATTCCCCTCAGTCGCAACTTCAGGTAGTCCCCAGACGCCCGAGTTGGGGGTATGAGTACAAGGAGCACTGACACCACTAGGAATAAAGGAACGGAGGATGCCGCTCACGAATGAGGATTTGAGCTCTTCACTTAAATAGTCCTCACTTTTCCAAGGTTATTTAGACTTAGGTTTAGGCAGATATTTTTGTGTGTGAGGGATTGTAAAGACGCAGAATTCTTGTTCCATGTTCTGGGGCAAGGCAAGGGGCCCTGATTAGGGATTGGCGACTGTAGACCCAAGTCGTAGAGCAGGGGGCAGGGGGGTGGGGGGCGGCTGAAGAGCTTGGAAACAAACCTTAGGTGTGGGTCAGAATGTAAAGCGGGGAGAGGCTGGATGGGTGTTGATTCCTGAAGGATCTCCCCAGGGGAAAGCTGCAGCGTTTTCCTTACCTCGGGCCTTTCCCCCTCTTTTCTAGGGTTCCAGGAGATAGCCTGAGGCAAGATGGAGGGTGTGAGGGGCCTTCACACTTCACTTCATCCCTTCTACCCATTACGACATGCAAAGCAACTACACCTGGATTTCTCCAAACAACTTTTATTTCCTCAAAGTCTTCCTTAACCCTATGGAACAAGAAGCTGCCACTGAGTAGGGCCCAGTATAGGGGCTTTCTTTTCTACTCCCTCCCCCCGGTATAAAAATATAGATTTTTTTGTGGTCCCAAAGTCTTGTGCTGTTGAGGGAGGGAAGGGGTGGCATGTTCCCTGCTTTGTCCTGTCTCAAGGTGACGCTCTGCGATGCCTCAGGACAGTGTGGCTGGCATTCCCAGGAGCTACCGTTGTCCCATGGAATCAGCAGCTGAGGGAGGGGACTAGCACATTTCTCACTGTGTTCCCCATCTTGCGGTTGTGTCCTGGGCATGAAGGTCAAGGCATCAGATCCGGGGAGAAACAGTGAGTGGGGGTGATTTAGGGACAAAACAAACTTCAGGGTGGCCCAAGGGCCCCCCGCTGTAACAAGTCCGAGGCCGGGAGTCAGAGGGACTACAGGATGTAGGAGAAAAGGCAGGGGCAGAGTGGGGCCGTGGGGGCCCGGCCCGAGGCAGCCTGCAACAGAGAAGAGAGGAGTCAGGTTGGGAAGTCTGCCCTTCTCCTGGTGCGGCGGCCAGGGGCTGGGAGATGAGGCGGTGAGGAGAGGGAGGCAGGCCGGGCGACTACTGCAGTGTTCTGATGCTGGAACCAGCAAGCTCCTAGGCCTTAGTCCCTAACGGTTGTTTTCTTGTACATTGGAGTGAAGACTGAGGCCATGCTGGGGTGTGGGAAGGGGAATCAGGGAACTAGATTTTTAAAGTACATTTAGTCTTGTTGGGGTCAAAGGGAGTAGGGAAGGAAGATGATGATTCTGATTCTGAATGGCAGAAATGAGAATGAAGGGATGAGAAAAAGGTGGGGTGAGGGGTGAGGGACTGGACCCTCAGGCTCACCCTGGTGCCGAGTGGGGTCCTGGCTCTGGCTTACTGCTCTCCCTGGTCCGAGGGGTAGGGGATGTGGGGCCCGAAGAGCCTCTCATCCCTCTGCGAGTCGGCGGTGAGCCCCGGCCCAGCCTGGGCCTAGCCTGTAGATAGGGGATGGGCTAAGAGGCTGGGTTCTGCCATGAATATTTTTGCTTCTAGAGTTTCCATGAGTGGGTATGGTATAGCGGTCAGCACAGGTACTGGGCCTTGAATTCCTGGGCACTGCCCCTAGCTGAGAAGGTAAGGCAGGATACTAAGACTCTCAGGTTCAATCTGTAATAACTATATATTGAGTCTTATTTAACTAGGGGAGGCAAAAGGATCTGCCATTTAACCTCCGTGGCTATACTACGGCCAGGATCTGGCTGAGGAGAGAAGTACTGTGTAGAAAGACGCTGGGGAAGTGGTGGATCTTCCTTAGGGCCTTCTGTGCCTCAGCCTGGCCAGGGCAGCTTAGCGCTTTACCCATCCAGTCACCTTCTGCCTGTTCCCGACTTTAGCCAACCTAACACAGGGGTCTGGACTGAATCGGAGTTGGTGGCACAGCTGTTCCTAGGAGCAACAACCAGATGTGTTACCTGGGGAATCCGGGACCCCTCCTGGCGGTAACTCTCCTCGGGCAGGTCTGGGCAGAAAGAGAGGAGAAGCTAAGGGCAGGGGCAGACAAAGCCAAAACTAGCAGGCTGAGGTTGGGGTATATCCAGCAGGAACACGGGTTGGAAGCAAGCAAGAGACCTGGCTGAAGGGCACGGGAACACTGGACAGACAGGCACTCAGACACCAGAGCAGCTCTCTGATACGGGTGGGGACAGGTAAAGCAGTGCTGGGCATTCTCCCGTCTGCTACCCCGCCAAACAGGTCCTCGCTGGGCTCTGCCAACGATGTTATGCTGGGGGTGGTGGAAGGCCCAACAACGTTACCTGCATCCTGGTCCTGATACAGGGGATCCGAGGTCCAGTTCCTAGTAGACCTTTCCCAATCACCATGACAGTCTCTGGCTTGTCCCCTGAGGACAGGAATGAGCAGCTGTTCCCTAGGGAACAAAGAAAACTGATTATCACAGCCCTGGCTGGTATGGCTCAAGGGTTGTGGGTTTGATTCCTAGTCTAAGTCATGTGCCTGGGTTGCAGGCCAGGTCCCCAGTAGGGGACATGCAAGGGGCAACCACACAGTGATGTTTCCCTCTCCCCTTCTCCTCTCTAAAAGTAACTAAATAAAATCTTTTAAAAAGAAAGAAAAGAAAACTGATACCAGGCAGGGGCCATAAAGAAGCGGTAACTTCCTTTAGATCAAGATTTCTCAATATTGGCAATATTGACATTTTGTGCCATTGTAGGGTATTTAGCGGCATCCCTGGCCTCTACCCCTTCCCCATTTGTAACAAATCAAAAATGTCTCCAGACGTTACCAAGTGTCCAGGGGTGGTGGGTGGTTACCCTGGGTGAAGAAGCTTGGTATGTTCTAGTCTGGTCCAAGGGGTGGAGCAACAAATCAGAGCGTGTGTCAGCTTCACTCAGACTAAACTATGAGTCTATAGACCGTAGAGCCTGTTCTAATCAGATGTGTGAGCATTTAAAGATCAAGTCAGCAGTACCCAAGACAGGCGGGTCGAGGGCTGCCCAGTGAAGAGAACTAACAGACTGGGAGTAGCAGGCTCTGAGGGAAGTACGAGATGCTGGACTGGAGTCTCAGAAACCATCATCCGGTCATTTCTACAGCTGGGACATAACAAAACGAGGGCAGGTGGCCAGGTTTTGTGTGGATAATATGGTCACACGTGTGAAGTGATGATGGGAAAAGCCTGTGCTTGCTTTCATGCTACAGTGTGTTGGTGCTGCCCAGCTCTCGCAGTCAGGGAGCTGCAGTAAGGTAAGAAAAATCCTGAGGTTTCTCAACTGTACAAGTGGGAATTAACAGAGGGCATGCTTAAAGCAGCGCCTGCTACAGAGTAAATGCTCAGTAAATGGTAACTTATTATACCAAGACATTCATTAAACTCCAGCTTCCTGTACAAGGGCGTGAGTGGCAGGGGTTTAGGATAATCTGGTAAGATAACTGATGCCCCTGTTTTGGAGTGGCCTCTGTTACATCAAGTCGAGGAGGAGGACCAGGTCAGGAGGTGATGAAGCTGCAGGGGTTTCCTCAGCCCTAGTCAGGGGCCTGCTCTACGCCCTGTGTAGTAAGGATGGACGCTGGCCAACCCAGATCTTGGGCAGTGGGCACCAACCTGATATGCTAAGTGAGTGGGGCAGTAGGCAGGAGCCCGTGTTGCGTGAGGAGGCTGGGCTGGAACTGGGTGGAGTTGGGGATGGGGCCAGGCTGCTTGAAGTAGGGCGATGTGCTTGTGGCTGCTGTCGCCGTCTCCTGTCCTGGTTTCGGGGCTCTGCGTGTAAGGGACACAAGCAGATAAAAGAACAAATAAGTGAGGCACTGTTACTCCACTGCCCTGCTAGCTGTCCTTGGTCAGAAGAGGCCCGTCTTCAAGCCTGTCATCACACCAGCACCCCTCGTCTGAAGCATATCTGAGATGAGTGGAAAGACCTCTAATACCTACTGCAGTTACCCGGGTCTCAGCCAGCCTGCATCCTGCTTTACCGCTCTAGATAACGAGCTCACCCACCAGTTCATTCTTCCTGGCTTCCTAGGCTCTCTTCCCTCTAACAGCCCCTCCTCAACTACCCTTCTGCCCCTTAGCTGGCGGCGGCTGCCCCCCACTCGCTCCTTGGTCCTCTCCTGCTGAGCACACTGTCACCTCCCAAGTCTCCTTCTAGCCCTTTCTCCTGAACTGCAGCTCTAAGTGTCCACTGGACAGTTCTACCTGGCCGCCTTTCACGACCCAAACAAAATCCATTTTCTCCCACCCTTTTGTTCTATGTTCGTGAGGAATCTGCTGGAAACATCGTTTCATCTTTCAACTCTTCCCTCACGTTGAGATTTGTGTTTAACCCAATCAACAGTTCTGCCTCTGCCTTCATTTGAATTCCCTCTCTATGCTCCCCTGCCACTGACAGTGTCCAGACAGGTCTTTCGTTAATTTAGGCTTTTGAAAAATATTCCCCATTGGTCTCTTCCCTTTTACAATCCATCCTTTACACAGGTGCCGGAAATTGTTACTCTGAGACACAGACCTGACCAAAAAAAATCCTGTTGGCTCAGACATGGGGGAGATAATGAAGATCTTTTTTAGGATAGAGTCTAAACTTTTGCAAGTAGCATTCACATCCTGCTCACGACGATTCCATTCTGCACGTCCACAGCAGGATGCTGAGCGGTCCTGCACGCCCTCTGCTATAACCTCTGGGGCTGCTAGCTGAGGTTCCTCTGCAATGTCTGTTTCCTGGTGAAACCCTGGACATCGTCCATCTCAAATGCCACCTCTGTGAGGTCTCCTTGACCAGTACAGGTAGGGTTCATTGTTCTCTCTTCATTGTTCTTTGTTCACTTGGCTAGTAATTGTTTATGGCTTCTGTCTCCTAATTAAATAAGTTAGTACACGTGAAAGACTTAAAATAGTACCTGGCATATACCAAGTACTCAATAAATGTTTGCCGACATTCTAATTAGAATTTGAGTCTAATACTGTGTATGCCAGTGCCTGTCAGACAAAGACCCTAAGTGTTTTGTTTACTAAAGAGCAGACACCCACTGTAGACCATGAGCTGGCCCAGTCCTGTGCCAGGGCCTGTGCTTGCACCCCACAGGGCAGCCCTGGCCCCTCCCTCGTGACTAGAGCTGCACTGTCACGGATTCTGAAGGGTGCTGGCTCACTGGCAGAAGTGGTGACTAGACGGGGTAGGAAGGCTTTCAGGTTTGGCAGGTCCCTCATCACAGAGGGGTGGCAGGTGCCAAATGCTCTCAAACTTGAGCTATTAGCATTCATGGAGCTGAATCTGATGGGAGTTTCAGGGTGCCAGCTGACACCTGATGAAGCAACATCTGTTAGACGTGAGAAGCCTTAAGAAGCAGGTGACAGCAACCTCATCTTGTCTAGCTGCACTGAGCAGGAACTGGCAGTAATAATGCAACTTCTGGCAGGTCCCAAAAAAATTTAAAAAAATTGATACTTACATGAATAAGGACTAGAAGAAAGGGAGAGATCTGAAGATGGAAGTTACTCTAGCTTTGAGTTTGCTGAGATGCTGGGTAACAATTAGTGTCTAAGACTACAGTCAAGATTCGGAAGCAGCCAGAACTTAGGGGGCCAGTAAGAGTTGGTACAGCAATGCCAATAAGACAATAGAAGTCGGAGAAGCAAGGCTACAGTCAAATAACCTGAAACGTTACCCACCACCAGTGACTTGGGGATGCTGGAGAGCCCAGGCCTCGGCCGTTCTTTGGCTAAGAAAGGGATGCCACTGTGATGTCCAGGTGATGGTACACAGTAGGCAGAAGTAATAAACTCGAAAAAGGGGGAAACAGCAGGTTTCCAGATGGCCTGAGAGAAGCCTCCATACACAGAAGCACGTTGAAAATATACTGAGGGGTGAAGCCTCGCCTGCCCCAAGAAAGGATGAGAACGAACAAGCAAGAATGTGCGAAAGCCTTTGGGACTTGTAGGTTCTCATAAGAAACTGTGTGATACCCGAGAAGGTATGAAGCTAAACAAGCAAATGATGTAAAAAAAAAAAAAAAAAAGTTAAATGTAGGATCACAGGAAAGATACATAGGCTACAACTCAGGAGTCCTGCCCCTAAGGAGAGTTTCAGGATAGAAGACACGGTCTGGTCTAGGGAAGAAGCCTGATCTGGAAAGTGGAAGGCATTTAAAGATAGCATTTCAAGTAATAACTTAACAGACTCTCTCGAGACCTGACCAGGCTTGCCTGTGAACTTGGCGATGTAAGCACACAGCCGTTTCTCGAGTTTTGGCTTTTGGCCTACTTAGTCCCCACAGAGACAAGAATTAAAGGCAGGAGCCCCAACTCGGTTGTTTCTTGGTTCTGAGTGATAGAACAGTGGTTTAAGAGTGATATGTGATTAGCTCTGCCTCCAGAGGTTGTGAGATGTATTTTATTTATTTTTAGAGAGAGGGAAAGGGAGGGAGGGAGAAATGAAGAAAAAACTAGACGCAGGTGATAAACATCAATTCGTTGCCTCTCACATGCCCCCAGCTGGAGACCCAGCCTGCAGCCCAGGCACATGCCCTGACTGGGATCCAGACCGGCCACCTTTCTGTTTGCAGGCCGCAGCCACAGCGGCCAGAGCATGAGATGATGCTTTATGGTAATCAGCTGTGGGTGCCATTTTGGGAGTGGCAGAGTAGTCCTGAGAGGAGGAGCCAGACTGACCTCAGCACTGTACGAACCACAGTGGATATTCTAAAGTCTCAAGTTAACAGGCGCAGGTGTATGACTTGTGCCTAGGTCCTGCGTCATCCCCCCAGACACCCTGGGGGCTCTCCCGAGGTGCAGCAGCCCAGATATGAACCCCTGGGATGACTACAGACCTGATGCATGCCCCCCGAGGGGTGGGAAGGTGAGACAAGCATTCATTCACCTCCAAGCTTGTTGCCTTTTACTTGTTCAGAAAATACCTGTTGATCATGCAGTGCCAGGCACAATGCTAGGTGGTGAGGAAATAGATGGATATGCCAGGAGACGTCTCCTGCCATCAAGTAGGTTTGGCTGTGCTGTTTAGCATGAAGCTTTTGTTTGCAGTGGACAGAGCAGAAGTGGTGACGGTGCAGAGGCCCTCTTCCTGTGTCCTTTGACTCACTTCTTGAAGGACCTCCACCCACCACTGGACTTGAGCTTCTCTACCAAACGCTGTCTGTCAGCTGAGCTCAGACATCACAGAGCTCAGAGGCCGGGAAAAGGTGCTCGTAACCTCAGGTGTGAGTGCCAGAGCTGGGAGGAATGAGAGCAGCTGAAGACTTCAGCGTTAAGTCCCTGGTCTCCTACCCCCGTATCCCACTGGGTGGCTTTGAGGGCCAGGGCATATGTTCCGGTTTTTAAGACTGCTCCTTGAATCCAGGGCCAGGACTAATCTGGAGTCAGGAAGGCATCTAGGGTGCGCGATGTAAGGAGGCCCTTGCCTGAGCCTGAGAGCACGTGCCTTCTTAGACTGTGTGTTCTGGGCACCTCACAGCCCACCCATCCTTGCCCTGTTGTCAGTACATAACCAGTAAGAGATGCTGGTTTACCTCGCCGCTCCCTCCCAGTCCTCCTCTGAGCTCTGTTTGCACCTGCTGTCACTCCAGTATCCTGCAGACTTTTGACTTCCTCACTCCATCACTGTGTTAGGTATTTCCCAGTAACGTTCCCTCCTCCTCCTCCTCTGCAGCAGCTGCTGCTAATGCCGTCTTTGCTTCTGCGCCAGTGGATGGGAATTTGACCACAGGTCTGGGAAGGCGGTGCTCACAGCCTCTTTGGCGGGGGCGGGGGGCGGGGAGCTAAAGAAGATCCTGGCACTGTGGTCAGGGGCACCGAGAGTCCAGGCTTTCTCAGAGTCCTCCAGCCTCCTGCCCCAGGAACATTCCTGTTCACAAGTTGGCTACTAGATCCCTAAACCTCTGCCTTAAGCGTCTGACTGGGCTGCCTAGATCTTTCCTGAAATTCCCTGGATAGCCTAATCTCACGTTTTGTTCTAGCCAATAAAGGATAGTCACTAATTAAATGTATAGTTAAACGTGATACAATTTTGTATACATTAATGGAAATTTCCTTCTAAGTAACTTCACAAGACAAAAAAAATCCTTTATCAAATCGCAGTCCCATTTTGGGGTTTGGAAAGCATAGCTGCTTTATAGTGAGACCTCAGGGGCGTGTTCTTCCTGTCTTGAAACACCGAGTGTGTTCCAAGTGTGTCTAGATGTGGCAGAGGCCAAGGAGCCGAATGTGTGCAAAAAGGAAATGGCCTGAAGCTATACTACAGACACGTCACACTAGACAAACAGAGAGGTTGTTTCAGAGGTCCGAGACGCCAAGTCCAGACACCACAGTCTGCGTCCCTGTCCCGAGCCAGGGCAGTCTCCTGTCCTGCAGTCAGAGCAGGGACTTGAGACGAAGCAGCAGAACTGCAGCACCGGCAAATGCCCAAGAGAACACAGGAGGTGAAATTCCCAGGATCTGACCTTTCACTCCTCACAGATTCCTGGTTTGGTACTGTTAGCCAGCCTCTTGACCCCTCTACTTTACAGACATAGTTTTTTTAGTTCTTACAAATATTTATTTAAGCCCCTGGGATGTCTCTTTACTCAAACCAGCTCTCTTTTTTTTGCTTCTAAGCTCATTCACCTCAGGGAACATAGCTTCTCCCTTGGCTTTAGCTGCATCTGTGTGGGGGGGACTCCTAGGTCCCACCCCATGTCACTGTTCGTACAGTGTGGCCCTTCTCTGCCTGCAGAACATCTCCACGTGGACAGTCTGTGCTGTCCATGCAGGTCTGAGGGAGATGGAGTCATCACCTTTTCTCCCAGCAATGCCCTACGTCACCGTGGTCTGTTCCCTTGGCTTGCAGCCCTGAAGCTGAGTTTGTGTCTCTTCCCGAATCACTGAGCCCTGCCACTTCCGTTTCTAACACATATGTTCGCCTCTCCGTGCCCAGCCCTGGGACAGGCACCAGTCTTCTCGTGTATAAGCCCCTCCAAGGGTGCCCCCTCTGCTCCCCTGCCCAATGTGTACAGTTCAGACGGCTCTTCTCCGTCTTTTATTGTAAGTGTCCTGTTCCTATCATCCTCAGAAGCACATATGTCTTGTTAACTCATAATCTTTGTCTTCCAGACATTTCTTCTTCCTCCCACCTCTTTTCACCTGACTTCCACAGGAAAGGGCTTGGCCCCCTGAGCCAGCTTGTACGCTTTCTGCCCTCTCTGCACAGCAGCCCCGGTCCTGGCCATCTGTTTCATCGCTGGAATGTTTCTGTCAAACCACATACCGCCACACATTCGTCAAAGTCATTCCTCAACTAAACATTTTTCGGCTAATTGCTCTTGTGTTTATCTGTGACAGAGATTCCCCAAGTCCCCTGAATGTTTATAATGTGTGTGTGCTTTTATGTTGTGTTCGCTGTCCTTTGTATCCTATTAAATTTTAAATCAGCCAACTAGGGACCACTTTGTACTGACTATGCCTATTTTCTGTTATTTGGGGAAGTAATAGAGAAACATGATTCACGCCCCTCACTCAAGGAGCTTAATACAGCACTCTGCATTGGGGGGGAGACAGGGAAGGGGTTCAGCACTGCCCAGAATCCTCCAGTGAGGACCCAGAGCAGGCTCTTTCCTCCTTCCCTTTTGTAGGAAGGGAAGGAGAGTTTACAGTGCTGATATTCTTTCCCAAGAACTATGAGTTAAGAGGAAAAGAAATTAGAAGAAAAAAAAAACTTTATCCAGACTTAAGATGGGAAACTCGGGAATACCAGGGCATGAAAAACCTAAGTGTGAACAACTCTGCCACTTAATAGCTGTGCAGCCTTAGACATGTCACCATCAAACAGCCTCAGTTTCCTTACTGAGAAAAACACAAACACCGTGCAACCCACAGGGACCTCGTGAGGGTTAAAGGAAATATATGTGATACTGTTTTGTTCACTGTTTAGTGTTACTTAAATATAAGGCACTATTATTTCTTTACTGCTCCTTCAAACACAGTATGCGAAAGTGCCCTTTTCCAATGAAGACAGACTCTCAAGGAGTGGGGCCTAGCACAGAAGCCGAGGTAACTACGGGGCAGGCTGCAGGTCGGACATCACACTGGTCAAAGCTGGGAAGGACTGCTGCTCTCCTCTGTGGCCGCGTGAACTAGTGCAGTCAGTGTCCGCAGCAACGACCCAGTGCCTGTTGCTGGTCTGCACCCAAAGTTGAGGCGCAGGAAGTGCTAGCAAGGATGAGTGCGGCTTGGAAACCAGGAAAGCGAAACACTTTACAAGCCTCCGTACCCTGGCAAGGCTTCAGCGGACCCTAAGCTGCAGACAACGCTGACCTGTGGTTCCGTGTGCTTCCACAGGTGGCGCTGCACCAGCCTCACCCCCCACAGCCCAGTCACTGCTGAGAAATGGCTCTGTAGTCCTTTCCTCCTCTTTCCCTAAAGGACCCTCTGTTTCTGGAATACATTGTGACCCAGAATCTCTTGTCTTATCAGGCAGGGTCTCATCAGGCCAAAGTAGGGCTACTGATGCCAAGCTGAGCAATTGTGGCCACTGCTGGAAGAAGCTAGCCTGGTGCGTTTAAGCCTCCAACAGAATCCGTCTGTAGTTCCCTTTTTCTTTGGAAAAGTTAGAGTCCTTTTTATAACACTTTCTGAACAGGCTCTGAAGCCAGGAACAATTCCAGCTCACAGGACCTGGGACAGGATTCTCCATCATTCTACACTGCTGCAGTTTGGGCTGTGAGGGCATTTCTCATGCTTCCTCCAACAAGATGGCCTGACACTGTCGTGGAAGTGGGGGCTCCACGTCTCAACGGGCCCTGCTTCTGCTAGTGGTTTACGCTTAGAAGCTCCCATCTCCCAACACGTGCTGAAGCGCAGACACCCAGGACACCCGCCTGTGCCACACACAACACCGCTCTGGAGCTCGTGCCGCAGGAAACACCAAGGTCGCAGGAGAGGCTGCAAATTCTGCTACAAACTAATTTTATTGACTCACTCCTTGGCACCAGTCCAAGTGTGTATCTTCAAGCTCTCACTTTCCCCAACAATGCCCCAAACAACTGAACACCTGTTGCAGGGGCTCCCAGACTAGCTTACCTCTCACGGGGCCCAGCACCCGGTGGCTGACCTTTTGGGTGCTACAGCCCAGGCCTGGCAGCCCCGCAGACCGACTGCCGTGAAAGGGAAAGCTGGGGGAGTTCTTCATCTGTGGAGAGTTTTGCTGGCTGCTGCTGCTCCCGCCAGCACTCGTGCCAGTGCTAAAACTTCGCCCTCGGCTCAGGGTATTTTCAGAGCAGGAAACAGGCAATCCGCTGCAAAGAAGCACATGGGAGTTCACTGTGGGCCGGAGGATTGTGTCCCAAGTCTTCCCCTGTGGTTTGGTGCTCAGTAAACCTTCACCTCTGGGGTGAAAAGGCACAGAAACTCATTCCAAGGGAGAAGAGAAGAGTTATTGTGATGTCCGAGGTCTCTAACCTGGGCACACCTGCTGAGCTCAAGAACGCCTAGAAACCCTTGTTCATATATACACGCTCCTGCAGAAAACACACCAAGAGCCAGAGGGCCATCCCTGGGCAGCTTAAACTCCCAGGAGATTCCTCCCTCAATGCCTTGGCGCGCGCCTTCGGAGCCCTGAGCCAGGTGTTCACAACCGCTGGTGGCCGAGCCCCGCCCCCAGCACCCCACTCTCTGACTTCCTGCATGCAGGGCTCTGGAGCACGGAGACCCTAGCCTGGCTTCAGGTATCTGGGAAGTGTGAAGTCTGTCTGGAAAAAGGCTCACGTCTCTACCCAATTTAATTTTCTCTCTTGCATCTCTCAATAAACCACATGGCATACAGTTTTAAAAATAAAAAGATATACAGTTACCTGTAATATTTAATATACAAGGTGTGCCCAGAAAAAGTCCAGCCACTGTTAATTTAATGAGAACAGTTTGCACAACATCAATGTAGCCTGGCAGCCAAGGAGAGTGGACTGGAATGCACATATGTGAACAATGACTTCACTGTACTAGTCAGTGGGGGCAGCAGATGCCACTGAGTGAGCATGTGTACTGTGTGGCTGTCACATTCAAAATGACTGAGTAGAGCAATGAATCTGCATCAGATTTTGTGTTAAGCTTGAACACTCCTCTGTGGAAACTATTCGGATGATTCAGAAGGCCAAAGCTATGGGCAACTGGTAATTGGCAGCTTCATCACAACAGTGTACCCACTGATATATAAAAATTGGTGGGTTTTTTTTGTTTTTTTTTCGGTGAAACATCAGGATCACCCAGGTGACTCAGCACCCCCCACATCCCAGAGTTGGCACCCTGAGACTTCTGGCTTTTCCCAAACTAAAATCACCTTTGAAATGGAAGAGATTTCAGACCGTCGATGAGATATAGGAAAATATGACAGGGCAGCTAATGGTGATTAGAGAACTGTGTGAGGTCCCAAGGTGCCTACTTTGAAGGGGACTGAGGCGTCATTGTCCTATGTACAGTGTTTCTTGTATTTTTTTTAATAAATGCCTATTTTTCAGAGCGAATGGCTGGATACTTTCTGGACAGACCTCATACATAGTTCAAAATAAAAAGGAAGAGGATCCCGTTTTCAAAAAATGAACTAATCTTACTAAGTTTGACTTACTCTGAAAATACGTGGTCCTTTTGGAAGTGGGAAAGGAACACAGATCCTTGGGAATTCCTTGCCCTAGAGAGCCCTGTTCCACTCACACCCTCCCTCCCTGCTGGTCTTACTTGTTCGTTTTGGGCGGAGTCCGAGAGCCTCTCTTCTTGACACCCACGTTCACAGTGCTGCTCAGGCCTCGAATGCCACGCACGTGTTTCAGCATCCAGGCCCGGAGGTTTGTGAGGCTGCTGTGCTCCGACAGCACAATGCGGGGCCACGGGTTGCACTCTGCCATGTCCAAAGCTGCAATGGCCATAGCTCGTCCCACCTGTGGGGGAGTCGTTCGGCTCAATGTCTTGGTCTTCCAACCAAGGCCGCTGTGTGGGGGAGGAGGGTGCACAACACAGCAGAAGGGAAGGAAGCCAGACCTCAGATTTGTCCAATGGGTACTCTTAACTTTTACGCTCAGGTTAGGCTGTTCATTGCAAGTGGATTTAGAGTCACTTCCTGGTTATTGTTCATTTGGGGGCGCTCATCCATTATGAGCTGGGACAGGTGTGCTTTCTGGCTGGCACCAGGAAGCTGTCCCAGCAGAAGGCACCTGAATCTTTTCTATAACCCACAGCTCTTTCTACTCCTCTCGTGTGCCCTAGGACACCAGGGACCACCAAGACCACTGTAGAGGGGGTGATTTTAGCCAGGAGCGAACTAATCCAATATAAGGAAGACAAGCTCAGAGGCCAAGAATCTGCCTTAGACATATTAGGGCGTTCCCTGTGCTGGGGGGCGGTGGTGTCAGGGAGTGCCCACCCACCCTCTCAGTACTGGTGCAGTCAGGGGCCTGCTATTAGCTGAGAAAATAACCACCGGGGCGGCGAGGGCGACAGTGGCGAGCCTCTCCAGGGGACCTGAGTCAGGCAGCAGGCGAGAAGGCTTTTCCAGACTCTGAGGGTCTCCTCTTCCCCACCTATCCCATGTGTTCATACCTGCTCAAACAACTCCATCGTGTATCTGGAGGGGAAGGCTGGCGGAGGCGGGGGGCTGGCGCGGCCGTTGTCATGGCAGGCAGGAGGGATGCTGTTTACTGAGCGTCCCGTGTTGTAGTTGCATTCGAGTGTGTAGCTAGGACACAGAGACCTTTATCAGTGTCCTGCCTGGGCAGAATCAGGACAGAGCTATGGGGGACAGCCTATGTGGTCTAAGAAGGACAAAAATAGGAAGTCCTAATTTCTAATGACCAGCAACTGACCTCAGCACTGTATTACGTACCCAAGAAGTCCCCAAAAGGTGGAGTCCCAGACTAACACCAATAATGCTCATTGCGGGCCTGCCTTTTGAGAAGACTTGGACCGTCCCCTGCCCCTCAAACCCCCCACACTGGGTATTGCTTTCTTTAGGGAAGCGATTTCAACAACCGTATCTGAGTTTCCTTCCAACCTGTGGATTATCCCTGAGGCTTTGTAGATTGCAACCCGGCCACTTCCCTCCTTGGACTGGCCATCTCTGCGGTCTCGGGCATACATGTTCTTCTCTGAGAAATTGCAGCCCTGGAAGTCGAAGTGGGCTGAGTTCAAGGAGATGAGCTTTGGATACAGCATATTTTCCACCTGTTTGGGGGAGGAAAAAAGGAACTGAGAAGAGACAGAGGAAGAAGGGATGAGGGCAAGGAAGAGATGGCAAGCATGGGGCCATGTGACTTAGATACCTTCACAACCATCAGCAGTAGGAGCGTTTCTTGAATTCTCACGGAATGTTTGACATTATTTCCCGGTGTTGGAAAGGTGCAATTCTACCTCTTTATAAGCTCTGAGCTTCTTCTCTCCAATAATGCAAAATTTTCCTTCTCCCCTGGTTTCCCAAACTCTAGAAAAGACTACGATGCCGACAGTGTGACATTCTTGCAAGGTCATGATATAATTGGCCCCAGTGCCATCCCTTCTTGGCCCTTTGAGGCTTGTTCAGAATTTGTCCACTTTTTGCAGTCACAGGCCTTCCTGCCAGAAGGTCACCTTCCCTCTGTTCACGGCCTAACCTTTATCTCCCAACCTGCGACACTCCCCACCCTCACTCTCAAGTCTGTGGGTTCCTACCTGGGTGCTCTCATCACTAAAGCTGTTTCCATACATGAAGCAGCCCCTCTTGGAAGCATGTCCGTGCAGGTCCACATAGTAAGCGACCCCACTCTCTGTGGGGGGGATGGTGTCGGGGGCTGGCTGCTCAGCCCCAGTGGACCGCTGTGGCATAATCCACACACTGTGGTCCTTCTGTTCTGCTGGCTCAGTCTGTGTCCAGGCTTCAGGATTATCCCCATCAGATGGCTGCCCAAGGTGAGCCTCATTTTGGAGATTGTTGGCTTTCTCAAGGTCAGAAAGGGGGGCCGCAGGGGGGAGATGAGGACTGTGCTCTTGCGCAGAGGGACTCTGGGAGTTCAGGCGGGAGTGCACGTGGTGGTAGAGAAGCACCGCTTTTGCCCCGTAGATGGCGGGGTGCAGGGCCACATCGGGCTTCAGGTACTGGCGATTCAGATTCACTCCACGCGAGTCTGTGCTGTGGGGAGACAAGGAGCTCGGAACTTGTTTCCCTGCAGCAGGGTCCCGAGGGCTGGGCAGTGAGGGAGACACTGGAGGAGGTGGAAGGGACACTCTGGGAGGCAGTATACAATGAGAGGCTGGAGTTGCTTCAGGGAAGAAAGAACTGAGGACAGGCCCTCTCCTTGTGCTGCCACCACTCCTGCATCGAAACCTAAGGAGAGCTCCCAGATGCACCTGCGGTTACTCTAGCTCTGCCCCTCCCGGAGTGCGCCACTAGATGGGATCCCATTCCTTCTCAGGTCACTGGACAGCTATATGGGCTTGCTCCTGTTAGGGTACAAGAGGGCTGGGGACACAGGAGGAGGTAGATGACAGGCTGACAGTACTGAGATGCAGGGCATGAGGGAGACTGGACCAGCCCAGAGAGGTTGGGGAGGCTTCTTACCGGTAGTGGCCCCGGACAACACCATCAGGGTTCAACATGGGAATCAGCTTAAAGACAAAGAGGCGACGTAGGGTTTGGGCCCGGGGATCATCAGGCCGAAGGATGAAGTCCAAAAAGCCATTGAAGACAAAGCTAGATGGCGTCTCCCCAGGGTGCACCCTGCTGCTTAAGAAGAATACCTGAAGTGGAGAAGAGAGCAGTCATTGGGTCAGTTACACTTCGGTTCCACCGGAACAGTGCTGAGGGCAGGGCTGGGGGGGTGGGGCAGTGCGGCGGGATGAGGCAGGAATAGCCCCTGGAGTTCCAGCTGGCTGAGTTGTTAAGTGGAGTGGCAGCTGTCGCACTCATCCCAGGACGCAGGTCCAGGCTGTGTCTAAGATGCCTCGAGATGGCAAGGCCTTCAGCTATCACCAGTGCCCGGGCTGGGGACAGGCCAGGGTGCTGCCTTTAGTCTACTCCCACTCACCCTCTTGCCTGTGAAGCAGAATGGCCGGGGGGTGCTGATGTCAGGGAACAGCTGCTCTAGACGGGGCTCTCGATCTTGGCAAAGCCCGTGGCAGGAACTGATCGTTAGCAGATCTACACGAAGTCCATCCAGAGAATAGCAGAGGATCTCCCGGTGGTAATAGATGGTATCCAGGGGGCTGCAGGGGTAAATTCATTAAGCCAGGTGAAGTCCCTAAAGTCCTAGCAATAGGTGGGCCTTGTCATGTCCCCAGGATTTGTAGGATCTGGTGCTTCACGCTGACCTTTGGGGCCTTACAGTTCCTCATGGTGTTAAAGGAGGCTGAGGATTTGGACGGGTGTGCGCTGCCAGAATGCCAAGTAGAGGACGGATGAACTTGTCCCCCCCCACCCCCACCCCAGTTTATGGCTCCAGAGGATGGATTGCTGTGCATAGACAGAGAGAGTTGCCCTTTATTGGGACAGAACAAATGTGTGCCAAGCAATGGCAGGGCTGGCCAAGTTCTGGACAACTGACGGGAGCTGGGATATTAAGGGCCTGACCTGGACAGAGGGGGTGAGTAGAGTAAGTGGCAGTATGCTGAGAGCAAGGTCACACAGAAATGTATTTGTCAGAGGTACCCAAAGTCCCACATTCTGTACAGAGAAAAGAACTGATGAAGTTTTGGTTCAGGGCTCTTAGATCAAGTTCCAGAAGTAGCAGAGGTGCTGTCTGGTCCAGGAGCGTGTGGCAGGAGTCAGAACAGGGCTGGCACCTGCTGTGGGTAGGGTGGCTCTCCAGAAAGCGCTGGTCTAGCTGGTTCAGCAAATCCTGGCAGTCACTGTATGAGAAGGGGTAGCAGAAGGCGAAGAAGGTGGTGGCCCCGCGGCCCTCCACGAAACGGTGAACAAAGGAGAGCACAAACTGCGTCTCTGTCATCTGAGCAGCAGAGGAGGAAGCGGGGCGGGGGGGGGGTGCAACAAGCCATCAGTGTCACAATAAAGATCTCATTGAAGTCACCAGAACTGACCTCACACCCCCACCCCATTTATCAACTTCCCTCCCCGAGACTTCCCGTGTGACAGCCAGCTCCTCCGAGGTGTCCTGAGGCAGGGCTCATCTTGGACCCCTGCTAGCACCGCAGGGAAAGCTGGCGCTTACACCCGGGGTCCTGCCTGCCTAGCGCTCAGTATTGAGTCCTCTTCCCTTTCCCTCCTCTACCTTTAGCACCCAAGTCTTTCCTTCCTCCTCATGGATAACTTACCTCAAAGGTGGGCCGGTCTCGAATGCGTTCCCAGCGAGGCCGGGTGGGCAGTGTACGCACGAAGGGGGCCATGCCCTGGGAATACAGCTTGCTTTGCTTGTTCATGTTCATAATATTGATCTTGATGAGTTTCCCTGGAGCTCCTCCCCGGACACTGAAGTAAAACCATGACCTGAAGGCCAGAGTCGGAGAGACGGGTCATTATGTTCGAGAGGGCTGGGGAGAGGATGTGTAGGAGAGAAGTAAGGAGAGAGGGAGGGAGGAGGCAAGAAGAGAAGGCAGGGTGAGTGGTGTGTCGTTATGAACTATAAGTCAAAGGGCTGACCATGGGTTTGGGGACAGGGACAGGGACATCCCCTCTCTGTTCCTTCTTCCACCCTCCTGCACTTTCCTCTTACCTGTTCCCATTCTCAAATTCTGTTTCAGCACAGTCTGGTCGGGTCCACACGTTGAACTCATAGTCGGGGGAAGAGGCAGTGCTGCTGGTGGGGGCTAATGCCCCCCCTGCTACTCCTTCCCCATCACTAGGCACAGATTCCACCTTCTCCACATGGGCTAGGTTCCCCGAATCAAACCGAGAACTGAAGAGCAGTCCCCCACAGCGCAGCTCCATGGCGGGGCTGGGAACGCATCCTCCTGCTGCACTCTGGCCCTGAGAGCTGGGGAAAAATGGGGTGCCGGTTAGGGAGGGGAGGGAGGAAAAATGAAAACAAGCTTTTTGGGTATCTCCAGATAAATGAGAGTTACTCTTAGGAAGTGACCTAGGAAGCAAGAGGCTCCCTTTTCTGGAAGACCAGAAAAGGTCTTCCATTAAAGGCCAAGAAGTATTCTGTCTCCACACTAACGGTTACAACTGACCTAAAAGGACTCCATTTTACTACAGCTTGGCTATTCCAAATGAAATATTCAGTGGCTTAACTAGGTTGAGAGAAATACTATGACATACTAGACTCTAGGCTTCTTTGAAGCCCAAAGATTAGAAAACATAATTAGGTCAGATTGCCCAAACCTATCTAAGATATTGATACATCCACCATGACACATGGCCATCTTGAAAGAGGGGCCATTCCGGATCTCTGCTGCCTAGATTGCAGTGCCCCCCCACCCCGCCCCCTCCCCACTCTCCAGCAAAGCAGAGTGGAAAGAACCAAGTTTCTAAGTTTGAATGGGCAGCTTCTTGTCTCCACTCCTTTGTCCTCATTAAGTACTGACCAGGCGTTCTTCTGTTGCTCCCCTGAGCCCTTGAAAGGCTGGTTTTTCCTTTTTTATCTTTTATTATGGAAAAAACTAGAAAAGTGTGGCCTTGACAAGCCAAAGGAAACTGGGCAGAAGCCACTTGCTCACCTAGAGACTGCAGCTCAATTCCAATTAGCGCACAGGTCTGTTTCCACCCTTCTCCAGCGCTGTAAGCACTGGAGTCCCTGAACGGGCTATTCTGGTAGTTGGGGTGAATAATGGGTGTTGTTAGTATCCCCCCAAAAGTGGCTGGTTGAGACCCACCTGGGGACAGGGAGGTGACTTCTTGACTCTCAACTCTGAAGGACCCAGCTGGCCCTGGGCAGGGTGGGGTATGGAGGCATGGAATGGGTCAAAACAGACTCACAGTAGGAGGGCGAAGAGGCCGAGAACAGGGTCAGAGGTGAGACCACCGGAGTGGGGGGTGGGGCCGGGAAAGCAGGGTTGAGGGGCGGGGTGGGATTCCAGAGGGGCTCGGGGCTGAAAGGGCAGAGAAGGGGGCGGCGCCGGAGCGGGCGGGGCCCGCACTCCACGCGGAGCCCCTCACCTCTCTCTGGGCCGGTGATCCCGCTCCCTCTCCCGCTAGCGAGGCGCCACCTCGGGCCCCGGCACCTGGGCCCTTTCCCCAGGACCCAAACAAAACCCAAGCGCCGCGGTGCCGGGACCCCGCTCTGCCAGGAAACAAGAAGTCTCGCGCCTATTGGCCACATGTACAGCTGGCTACCCGCCCAGTAAAGCTCGCTGCCATTGGCCAGTGCGCAGGGCTCCCTTGCACGCGGACCGGTGCCTGAGCCAGTACCGTTTGGGGGCTCGGCAGGGCGGGAGGGTTCTGTCCGCGTCTTCTCGGAAGATAGTTAACGGCTTGCCAGTGGGGAGGAGAGAAACACAAAATGACCAGGAAGTAAGCTGGAAAGGACTTACCTGCAAAATAAAAAGGACAACGTATGAAATTAACCACTGCCTGCCGTGCCTCTGTGTATTACAAACGCCCAACCGGTTCGGGGATTTCCCGCTGATCAGAGATTCTCTAGCGCGTGGGCAAAAACCGAGTGGAGGATGCGGGCATCGATCCCGCTACCTCTCGCATGCTAAGCGAGCGCTCTACCATTTGAGCTAATCCCCCGGCTGGTTTCGTCTCTCTTCCCTTTACCTTACAGGCTGTTGCAAGCTGTGCACTAACCGATACACCAATCAAAATTCAGGATATTTATTTAACACCAGAGTACAGCGGAATCACGGGCAAAACTTTTAAAAAGCAGAAATAACTACACGTAAGCAATAGTAATAAAACCTTGTTTAAATTAAAACACACGTGAAGGTCTCTGCATTTAACTCCCAAGAGAGTTGTACTGTACGTACCCTATTTATTACAAATACATCGGCTACTCACGCAAATTCAGTCTGCCATTTTCCTCTTGAGGGGACTGAATTAAGTGGAAGTTTCAAAAACAAAATAGTTCGAAGTCCTTCGAGCCGGAATCGAACCAGCGACCTAAGGATTACCACAGCTCTTCCACTACAGTCCTCCGCTCTACCAACTGAGCTATCGAAGGCCCCGCTACTCCCGGCTCTTGCCGGCTACCCTCTAATACTTACTAGGGCTCGATACTCGAGATGTTCGGAACTTTCTAGAGTCCAGACTCCACCTTCTAAAGGAGCTTACCTCGGCCGAGCCCCTCCAGATCACACAAAACAGCAAGCCGGAGACTTTTGTGCGAGCAAAGCACCCGCTTCCCAACCTAAATGGAGGACACGCGGGCAATTCACTTCCGTTTCCCTGCTTTCTACAATACCAAACAATACACACACACCCGACACCCGACACCCCGCTCCCCCGCTCCCCCACCCCCCGCACCCACCCTCAGTGGCTTCTATAGGATTGCTGAGGCTTAGAGATCCCGCCCGCAACCCTAAATTTCTGGGCAGCATTGACCAGCGGGTCCACTACGCGTGCTTGCTCTACAATTGCAAAGCGCAAGCCCGGTTTGCGGCTCCAAGGGCTTGCTTGTGCTATTTTGCGTTTTCTCCTAGGACGCCAATAAAATCGTACTGTTTTCCTGGTGTTCAGTGCATTCACTCAGTCAATTAACCAACGTTTTGTCAGGATCTGTCTCTCCTGACCAGGGCAAGAAAGATACAAACCACGGAGCTGATCGAAGGCTGCAGGGAGGAGCGGGATCGGGTTGCGCCAAAACCCCGCGCTGCGGGTCTACCCGGCGGCCAGGGAGAGGGGCCCTGGGGCAGGGCCGTGCCCACGGGTTCCCCGCCCCTAACCGGCCCGGCCCCCGCCCCTATCTGGCTCACACCTGCACCTCTCTCCAGGGACCTGCAAAGCCAGCCCGCAATCCTTTTCCCATTAGAAGCTCCCAGGCTTTAAAAATAAAGAAACCAACCTAAAACCCAACTCTTCTGTGAAGTCTTGCTGGTGGGATCGGTGTGCGGGAAGACCTGGCCTCTATTTCCAGTTCTGGGGCCAACCGCCTGTGCAACCTGGAGTCACGATACCCTGGGCAAATCCAGGTGATGATTTCAAGCCCCTCCCAACTCCGACATTTCATGGGTTCTCCTAGGCTGAGCTTTAAACCCGAGGTCTGTGAAGTCGTTGAGCACAACACAGTTTTGCGCACACCCGCAAAGCAGGAGGTTAACATCTTGGTTTAATTCTGCTCTGTTGCTGTCCCAGAGCGTTAGCTTGGGGTGTTTAGCACTCTTTTTTTTTTTTTTTTGGAGGGGTGAGGGCTGGGAACAGAGCTGGGTAGCAGAACATATTTATGTTGCTTTTTTTTTTTGGCGAAATTCACATAACACCATTAACAATTTTAAAGTATGTACAATTCAGTGGCATGTAATACATTCACAATGTTGTGCAAATTACCACCTCACTCTTATTTCGAACCTAGAACAAAATCCATACCCTTTAAGCTATTACTCCCCACCAACATCCCCTGGCAACAAGGAGTCTGCTTTCTGTCTGTATGGATTTGTCCATTTTGGGGATTTCATTGAAAAGAAATAATAAAACATGTGACCATTTATATCTGATTTCTTTCACTTATGTTATTGAGACTCTAAGTCGTAGCTTGTATCAGTATCACCTCCTTTTTGATGGCTAGATACTATTCCCTTCTATGGATGTACCACATTGTTTATCCATTCATGTGTTTTGATGGACATTTGGGCTATTTCCATCTTTAGGCTTTTATGAATAATGGTTTTATGAACATTAATGTACAAGTTTCTATGTGTTCATTTCTCTTGGTTGTATATCTAGGAGTGGAATCGCTGGTTTTCAAGGTAATTACATGTTTGACTCTTTGAGGAGCTGCCAGACCGTCTTCCAGTGTCTGAACCATTTCACATTCCCCACCAGCAATGTGGGAGGGTTCCAGTTTCTCCACTTCCTTGTCAACACTTGCTTTCTGTATTTTTTATTATAGCTGACATTTCAATAAATTACGCTCAATTAATTACAGGCATTTTATTATGTCATCACAGGTTATTTGGAATCATTTAATTGTCATTTCTCATCCTTTAGTTTTACCACAATTTTTAAACATATTCATCTTATTGTCAGATACAGTTTGTATCTAAATTTTCATTGTTAATACCCCTATAGTAAATGTTCTGGAACATAAATCTTTGTCCATATTTTCACTTTTCTATTCTCCAGAATATATATATAGTTTTTGTTAATTTTTAAAAGTTATTATTTTTACATATTTGGGAACCTCACATAATTTTGATATTACAAAATTATATAAAGTCTGAATATATTTTTAGACATGGAATTACTTGGTAAAATAGTATGAAACTTTAAGATCTTTTGATATTACCAAATTACTTCCCGGAAACATATCAATTTCAATCATGGCATTCCCTCAGTGTATCAATTAAAAAAATTCTTTGTTAATACATGCAAAAGTGAAGTGGTATCTTATTTTAAATTTGCACTTTTTAACCATTTCATTGGTTAAAAAGTGTAATAGTTTCAAGTCTATTGTTCATTTGCATTTATTTTATGAATTGTCTTTTATCTGTATTTTTATAATTGTTTTCATCACTTTTCTTATTGATCTGTAAGAGTTCTTTAACATTAGGTTGTGTTTACGATAAGCTCCTAAGTCAGCACAGTACTTGATCAACACGGCAACGTGACCTAACAAACACACACAGGACATGCTACCCGACAGCAGCAGGACACACATTCTTCTCAAACAGACAAGGAACATTCTCCAGGGGAGCTCACGTTAGGCAACAAGTCTCAGCAAATTCAAACAGACTGAAATAATACAAAGTACGATCAGTGTGGACCGTGAACTTCAGACAACGATGACGTGTCAGCGTGTGGGAGAGGCTGCACAAGGGCAGGGGCCATGTGCTTTTGGCTCAACTTGGATGTGAATTTAAATCTGCTCTAAAAAATAAAGTCCATTTAAATCTTAATAACTGGCATGCTAAGATAGTAAAAAAATTATACCAAAGCACAACCCAAAATATGCCTGAATTCAGTTTTTTAATTCATAGGCAGAATATTCAATATTCCATAAATATTCACTCATACCCTGAACCATAGAAACTTCCCTCCACCTCCAAATTTCTTCTTATATCTCAAGTCTGGGGCAATGAAAATATTTGGTTTTAAAAGAAAGAAAAAAAGGAAAAGCAAAGCCCTTTGTCTCCTCAAGCCCTTTTGGGAGCAAAACCATGGATAGTGCGTACACAAAGGATGAATCACTTTAAGTGTTCACTTAAGTTCAAACTCCTTTAGGAGAAATAAGACATATTAAAATGCTGAGGTCATCTAACCACTGTAATTTCTATGTCATTGACAACTGGGTTATTCTGGGGTAGGGCAGGGGAAGCACATCCCTCTCTGTGTGAAACACTCCACCCCAAGGGCGG
This sequence comes from Tonatia bakeri, assembly GCA_004024845.1. NCBI lineage: Eukaryota > Metazoa > Chordata > Mammalia > Chiroptera > Phyllostomidae > Tonatia > Tonatia bakeri. Next base: position 344,586 of record PVIA01000582.1, on the reverse strand, counting down.
TGGCATTTGAGAATGGACCAGCAATGCTACGCGTGTTGAGAACAGCAACATTATCTGCCTGGCAAGGTTCTCTATCTATAGTGAGGCTGGCCCAGCAAGCTGGTCTGCTCTAACACTGACGCCGTAGACTGAGTACGAATAACCAGAGGAATCTGGAAACATATTTCAAGACTTAGAAAAACAGAAGTGTTTCAAATGAGTCACATTATACAATTTGTAGGTCCATACAATTTGGAATAACTGAAGTTAGTAAGAGATAACTGTATTTAAACTGCCCCTCAGTTTTATGCCACGTTATCTGTAGAACTCCAGCTGTGTGTGAAAAGTACAGTTACAATGTCCAGACGTGACTCTCTGGAGTGTCAGCTTACTTCTGTTCTTCCCGTAACACCAACAGTCCTCGTCTGTCTGTCAGCACCGGAGTGTGTTCCACTAGTCCACACTAGTTCCACTCGCTGGCTCAGTTTGGATTCCTATTTGTTGACAGTTCTGCAAAAATGAAACATCTGGATGTCTGGTGTAGCCTTAATGGCCAGCAGGTGCAGCTTTGGATGCCGCCTCCTCTGGCAGAGGAAAAATTCTGGGCAATTCCAATATTGGGTCAACCAACCGCATCTATTAAACAAAGCCGATTCAGGTGTCCAGTGTCCTTGTGAGAGGCCGTGGGGACCTCAGTTAACCTAAGTTGCAAGGAAATGTTGCACCCCAGGATCACATGCCAGAAATGAAATGAACCCAAGTTACAGTACACACATTAAACCCAATGAAGCACTTCTAAGTGGCGTTCTCTGAAATGCTGGGTTGAGAGAATTCAGCCTAGCAGCCTTGGCTGGACTCCATGTCATTGTCAGATAATGTCATCACTTTCTTTTGCTGTTGCCAACCCAGGATCATACCAGCCCTTTTCTACTTGCCTTGAATATAGGCCAGTTCCAAAGCTTCGCTACTCCTACCAATCAACCCCACTTGTTTCTCCCATCCAAGTACTAACCAGGCCTGACCCATCTTCGCTTCTAAGACACCACTTGTTTCTGACTGGTGAGGAAGGAGTGAGGATATGGCACATGTCCTGGGACCCTTGGACAGTCCTGCCTCACAGTCCTAAGCCCTTGTCCTTTGCCAGGCAGGGTCTACAGTTTCTGTGAAAAAGGGTCACGACTGCCACTAGGACAGCAGGATTCTGCCCACGCGGGTCATTTAATTCCCAAGGAGTAACATTCTAACAAGGAAAGGGAACAAAAATGAGTGGGCACTGCACCTCTATTGCTTATATTTTGAAATATCCAAGAGACATGAGATGAAAACCGAAAACCCATGCAGTTGACATACAGTCTCAAGTCAAAAATTAAAAGCAAGTTTGGTGATAAACTCTTGACCCCGAGCTCTTAAGTTCTAAATCTTTCATTCACTGCTTTATAAAATAAACCAATTAATAAAGTCCTGGCAAGGAAGAAGACACCCCAATTGCTAGCCAAGAATTCCCGTAGGAGACTCTTCCCTGCTTTTCCCAGCATAAAATACGTCAGCTGTCAAGGCCAATCCCAACTGGGACACGAATCGCAGTGGTGAGATGATACAGCTGGGGGAGTCAGAAGGAAGTGTGTCTAGAACCCCACCGAGCCCGAGTTTAGAACGATGGGTGTGGGCGTTCCTGGCTGGCTCAATTACTGCCAGTGGCTACAACGCCTAGGGGGACAGGGGGCATATTTTGTTCTGTCCATAACTATGGGGATTCCTGTGTGAAGATTCAGAGAGGACAGCTAGAAAGCAAATCTGTGTCCTTTATTCTACCTAGTAGGCACATCCAGGAGCCAGATGCCGAATCCTGCCTCAACAGGCTGCTGGAAGGTTCCCGGGGCCTGATGCACACGACTAACCGGGCTCTGCTCTCCAGACAGGTGGGAAGGTAGGCAGTAGAGAGAACAAGAATCTGGAGGCAGAGGACCCCAGTACTGACAGGGATGGTGAGGGAGTCAGGTCACAATGTGAGGGCAGTAAGGGCCTTGAAAGGCCTGGGCTGGGTATTTTGAGGTGAGAGGGCTTTCCACCCAGGCCTCCGTGTCCACACTGCATGCAGAGGCGGAGCTGCTGTGCCCCGCTGTGGTGCCGTCTTCTTCTGGAAGTCCCTTTCCTCTTCCTGCTGTGGTGGAAGTATGGGAGCAGAAACGATTCATCGGGAGAATGCAGAGGCTGCTTGCTGGAGTCCACCTTTGGGGATGAGCTGTCTGGGGCTTCAGGAAGGAGATGGCAGGCAGGAGACAAGAGAGGAGGCCACAGAGGCCGCCAGCCCAAGGGCAGAGGCTGGGAGCTATGCATGTGCCAAAGGCCAGAGAAGGGTTCACTGGAATTGGGGGTTGGTGGCTGAGATACCTCCGGGTTCAGGTACCCCTAAAGACGGAAGAACTGGCACAGAGGCAACTGGCCACTTGGCTAGAAGATAGAACTCAGGCACCAAGTGAAAAAGACCCCACATAGAACTGCCTTCCTCTGCCCCCAGCAGTCTCAGATGGCCCATCTCAGATACAGCCCAGTGGCCAAGGAGGAAGGGCCTATTGCTGGGATATTGTCGCAAGTGCCCAGTCCAAGAAAGCCACTGTGATGTCCTGTAGGCAGAGCCAGGTCCAGCGGGCAGCCTCGCTGAGTTGTGTCTTCACGCAGTCCCAGGTCACCTCACCTCTGGGAAGAAAGCACAGCACAGGTGGGAGTGAGGAAGTAGTAGTGTGTAGCTGCGTCAAGTCACAAGCCTGCCACTTAGCCCTACAACTGTATACCAGCGTAGCCAAGGGATGAGCAAGGGACAGGACAGAGTGAGAGACTGAAGAGGAGCCTGGAAAAAGGGCACGGGTCCCCCGGGCTCCTGCGGGGGGGGCCTGGATGAGAGTCTCACCTGCAGGCCTCGTGGCAGCGCTGCTGGGCCTGGGCCAGGGCCTCCAGCAGCATGTGCCACAGCGGCAGCAGCGCGTGGTGGTAAAGAAGCAGGAGCAGCTCCCTCAGGGAATGGAGCAGCTGGGTCAGGACATCAGGGAGCTGGAGCACAGAGAACGAATGGGGTTAGGGTACCCGGGGAATGCATCCTGGCCCCAAGGACCCAGTCCACGTGGGGAGGCACCTTCCCAAGAACTCAGCTCCTGGGGAGACCAGCCCTTCTCTGACCTCCCTGTCTCTGGCTTACGCTCTGGGAGAGGCTGGCAAGGCCGTCACTAAAGCAGGCACAGTGGACAGAAAGGAAGCTGACTGTGGCATTGATGTGGGTCCAGGCCAGCTGCAAGGCGGGCCTCACTGTGGTCAGCAGGTAAGAGCCCCAGGCCGGCAATGTCGCCTCTAGCCAGCTGTAGGAGACCAGAGAGAGGAGGGCTGAGCTTCCTCAGGCAGCGCGGCTCCCCCCACGGACTGTTAATGCCCTCACACTCTGAACACCCAATCCTTCTCTCCCCCCTCCCCTCCCTGGGAGGTGCTCACCTGTAGCCTTGCAGGCTGTAGGTGTAGATCTTGGCACATGCTTGTTGGCCAGCAGGCAAGAAACCAGACGACTGAAGCCACCGGCCAGAGAGGGAGGCTGGGTAAAGGGAGCCTCTGGTGAGCTGGGAAGTGGGGGAGTGGGTGGGGACTGGGCAGAACGAGAGGTGTTCACGGGCTGCAGAGCACACTGGAAGGGGTGCTGAGCCCATCTCCTGCTGGGCCCAGTGAGCAGGAACGGTGCAGCCAGGTGGAACCCTGGACTTAGGCATCAGAAAGCCTCCTGTTCGGTGTCTGCCCTTCTACTTACCAGCTGCGATCTTAAAACTAATCGATAAATATCTCTACACCTCAACTTCCTCAAGAGTTAAAAAGGAGACAACACCTACTTAAATGACGCCGTGAACATGAGAGCGTTTCTATACTGCAAAGCACTCGTTCAATCTGAAGTGGTAACGTCGCGGCTGCGGACACAAGTATCTGACTGAGAAGCGTTTGTTCTACAGCATCAGGGCTGAGCTGTGTGTGTGTGTGGGCGGGGGGGGGCAGAAATGCTATACCCAGCTCTACACCCCACCTCCACGCTACCTCCCTTGCCTGACAATCCCTGCTTACCTTGGAAAGAGCTGTGGGACCGGAAGTCGTGGTACAGGAAACCTACGACAAAGATCAGCACCAACAGGAGCAGCCGCGTCCAGGGCAGCCGGAAGCCCTGAGCCTGCTGCAGCAGAGCCTAGGAGGAGAGTGGGCAGGAGCAGTGGTCGGAGGGAGGGGGTGGGTATTGTCTCCTAGGCAGGCCTCAAGTAGGACTCCCATGGCAAGGGGCCAGCCCCCACGTTACCCCAGAGGCAGAGGGGGCTCCAAGGACAGGTGGGGCAGGAATGAGATACAGGCCCAGCCTAGGGTGTGCCAAGACAGAGACTCGGAACAACAATGTGTGGGTTGGGGAGGGCCAGGTGCCGACACCTTGCAAGCCGCGTCACAGGGGACAACATCCTGGTTATTACAGCTGCCTTTCCTCAGCAGCTCCTGGTTGGTGAGGCTGAAGGATAGAACGGTTTCGTGCAGAGACTTCTGTGCCTACAGGATAAGAAATGTCTCGGCTGAGAGTTAAGATTTGGCCCATGAGGGAACCGTGAGCCGCCCCCGTGCTTTACTTCCCAAGTCAAATGTACTAACAAAGGGCCTTCTCAGTGAAGCAGGGCTGTGGCCGGGGGTGCAAACCCAGAACCCAGACGAGGCTCAGCCTGCCATGTCCTCCCAGCTCTTTACCTTCTTGGGAATCCGCTCCCAGGACCTGAGCAAATGCTCCAGCAGCAAGCTGTGGGGGAAGCATAACCCTTTCCGATCAGGGGGCCTACCTGGCCCCTCCCACCCTCCACCAAGCCCCTGGCTGCTTCAGACTGAAAGACTGCACCTCCCCCACTCCCCACGGAGCACGCAAACAACTTCCTAGAGGCCACGCAGCAATGTTCCCTTCAACCTGAGAGGCATGAGCCTGAGCAACAGTCACAAATGTCCCCCTTCTGCTTTTAGGACAGGGACAGGCTGGGAGGCATGACCTAGGGCTTTTCTAAGATGACGCTCCACCACCTGCCTGGATTGTGACAGATGCTTAGGGTACAGCTGCCTCCAGACACTGGCGCTGAGGGGGTCCACCTTCAGGCATTCGGTCAGGCTGCTCAGGAGCTGCAGAGGAGACAGGAACACGGGGGAGACAGACTGCTGGGCCTGGCGCTGGTGCGGGGGAGAGCACTGAGAAGCAACCCCCTGCTCCTGAGTGAGACCATGCAGGCAACGGCCCACTCCAACGGGCAGAAGGGTGGAGAAGTCATGCCCACAGCCCAGAAATCTCAGAGGCTGTAAAGGGGGAAGCTGGGGCCGTGAGCTAGACCTTGAGCTCTAAGATCACTCGTCTGCAAGGGGGAAGACATGAGAGACCAGCCAGATGGGAAAGCGCTGTCCTTTCAGCTCTGTTCTTCTAAGGATAGAACATGGCAGAGTGGGGCAGGAGGCTGTTGGGAGTGAGCTGAGGGGTGTTTGGGAAACGGGTCCCTGAAGGCTGGGACTTTGTCAGCAGACAGGGACCTCTGTAGCGGACCCCTGGAAGGGAAAAAGGAGCCTCCTGCCATTTCCTCACCTCTTTCTTCATCGCTGGAGGGCAGTTAGGGGTGGCTCTGGACAGGAAGGAGGGGAAGTAGATGTGCAGGGTGGACTCCGGCTTCGCCCCGAATGCCAGCACCTTCAGTCGGGGATAGAGCTGACACAGCCGCTCCTGCAGGCTGGGGCGGGGGTGGGGAGGGGAGCCAGGCTGAGGCTCTCACCAGAGTTTTGCGCTCCGCCCCCTCTGCCTGCCTGAGTCTGCACCCGCCCGAGGAGGGACGTCTAATGACCTTGTAAGGGTTCTGAATTTTGTTAGACTCAGAGAGTCCCTGGAAAATCTGTTGAAAGTCATGGGCCCTCTCCCCAGGAAAATGCCCACATGCCAGTCACACTCGAGGGTCTGTATAGTTTCAGGGGGTTTCCTGATTCCTTGAACCTGCAGGCCGAGACTCTCAGATTTAGGGTGGCTGAAGAAGGGACAGGAATACACTGCCTGCTTCTAACCCCACGCTGGGACCCCTCACAGTAGGTGTGTCCAGAGCGGCCCACCTGGGTGTCAGGGAGTTGTTGGGCATATAGGCAAAGTCCAGGAGTGGGAAGAAGTCCTTGGGGCCGACCATGCCAAAGCCCTTGGTGAGATTGGGGTGCATCCTGCGTGGGAAGAAAGAAACAGGCTTGTTGGAGGCCCCCCACCCAGGCCATGAGCTCAGCTAAGACCAACATCTAGGAAAAAGGACATAAACGCTACCCCATATCTCACCCCTTAGGAGCACCCTCCCCTTCCTCCCTCACCACCACATTCTGAGCTGGGAGGAGCCGGTCCTGACTTTCCTCGCTTCTGTGAGGACCAGGATCCCAGCATCCTATTTTACTGAAACAGCCACTTGGAGACACCTGGGCCCTCCCCTCGCTGTCCCCCCACGACTCACAGGAGCAGCCGATCCAGGTATGCGATGGCGAAGGGGGACAGGGACTTGATGCCCAGCACAGGCAGCATGACCCCCAGCCACACTGTGGAAACAAAAGTCAGGGAGGGTCCTCAGGCACAGACCCATTGAAGGCATTAAGAGGCGCTTCTTGGCTCCAGGTCCACCCCTCTCCCTTCCCCGTGGCCTTGTCACCTCTCAGTCCCTCCGTGAGGTTGGCAAAGCCTGCTTGACCCAGGGCCCACATAATGGTCAGGCACTTCGTTGGTCGGTTCTGGTGGGACCTCAGCAGCTCTAGGAACTGAGGAGACCAGCGGGAGAGGCAGGCTGGGATAGAGCAAAGCATCAGGGCCACCCCCAAAGCCAGGCAGGAAGAGAGCTGTCAACTGGGGGAGGAGGACAGGACGAGGGGCATGGGGCACTGAGGCAGTGTGGTGCCATCATTCAGGGCATTGGCACTGGCACCAGATGTGGCCCTCACCCACGCTTGCTACTTACTAATGGACTGACTCTAGGAAAGTTACTGAACCCCTCTGCTGCGGCTCAATCTTCTCTTCTATCAAATGAGAATAATAGCAGTACCTGCCTCATACATACACAAAACACATGGTAAGTGCTAGCAGTGTCAGCTGTTATGGCTGGCCTTACAGGGTCTTCCACTAGCCCTCGATGGGGCCCAGCAGTGTACCTGCCCAGCCCCCCCAGCCCTAGCCGCCTGGTGTCCCCACTACCACCTGAGCTCACCTTGCCCAGGTTCATGGTGGCAATCTTGGGCTTGTCTTGCAGAACAGCCTGGATACAGATTCGGTAACCGTGTAGGGACTCCCCTGGAGAGATGCATGTTCTTAGGCCCACACATGGGAACAGGCTCCCGAACTTGAAACCTTCCAGCTGGCAGCTGTGAGCCCCGAACCCAGGCCAGCAAGTCCTAACCTCCTCCTCCCTTTCCCCAAGTGTCAGGGTGAGCATGCTTCTCTCCTGGAAACAACAACCCAGCCGCTCTCGAAGCAGGAAAAAGGGAACAAGCCCCCAAGAAGGCGCTGGGCTACCCCTCGTGGGTCCCTTCTACCTGGTGTCTTATCCAGCTCTTGCAGCATGGTGAACAGACAGTGGTCAAAAAAGAACTCGAGAGACCCCGGTGCCTTTGCCAGTAGTCCTCGGATGACCGCACGCAGCTCCCGGCTCACCAGGCTGTAGGGATAATCTGGGGCGACAGGCCTCCACATGAGCACCCGGAGCAGAAGCCTCTGCCATCTGAGCACACTGGTGTGCGCCCTGAAAACGGTGAGTGCAGGCAGAGGTCGCGGCCTCCTCCCAACCCCAATAAGGCCCAGCAACATTCATGGCCAAGATGGTTTGGGAACAGCTCCACCCATGAAAGTCAGGGCACTGGGGTCTGTTACAAAGTAATGTGCTTACACATAGCCATTTCAGAATTTTCTTGAAATTGTCTGAGCCTGAGGGAGTTGAGAGAACTAACCGTGAGTATGCTGGCTTAGTGTGGGTTCACTTGGAGGTGCTTGGAGCTTGTAGTTCAGATAGCTGGCCAGGTCCTTCAGCCACACGGATGGGTTCCCGGAGAACACGCTCTGGCTCTTGTCCAGTTCCTTCTGTAGAGCTGCCACGTCCAGCTGCCAGGGACACAGGCCACCCACGGTCAGTCATGGGTGAGTTGCGAATGCAGGAAAATTGGGCAGAGGTGGGAAAATGGTTGAACTAGGCAGTGGTCGGAAGAACAAAGGGTGTCTGCTTTTAAACGTAAGTATGTGGAAGGCCACAATTTTGCTGCACCCAGACCTTTAGAAAGTTTAGGACAGCTGGAATTGCTAATCTCAAGGCCCAGCACTCTTGGGCCCCTCACAGGTTCAAGGGGGAAAATGAAGGACAGGATGCACAATGAAAGATCACTGCTTCCAAGGGGCAAGGAACCACAGATAGTTCCTCTAACCTCTTCCTGATATGTCTGGGTTTCAAGGCTCTCCACTCACTAATCCATATTTCCCTACAAAATTCTGACTCCCTTTTTATCCTAAGAGCAAATATTCTAAGCCTTGGGGTTTCCACCCTTCCCTGAATGCCTCCTCTCAATCAACAGGGTCCCAAATCCCACAGGTCCCTCAGCTGTCCGACCCCCTCTGCTCCTTTCATCCTCCCCACACCCCAAGCCCTCCTTCTTCCCCCCTAAAGTCTAGGCACACTCACAGCTTTCAGGGCCTCCTCCAGGCTGCGGAAGCGGCCCTGCCTCTGGTTTTGGTTGGCGAGGGTGGGTGCTTTCTTAGTCTGCTTTTTGTTCCCGGGTTTCTTAGGCTCCACAGCAGGGGGTGGAACCTGCTCCTTATTCTGCTTCTTCGAGATCTTCTCGAAGCCCCTCTCATAAAGGGTGCTTGTCGTCTGGATGGGAGCTGACAATAGGCAGAGAAAGGGGGGCCATCCTTGAGTCAGGAGGACCTCACAGGAAGAGGGGTCCCTTCTCCCACACTGTCACCTAATTCATCTCCGTGGAGGAGCGGCCTCAAAGCCCTTCCTTGCTGTCCTGCTGAGGGAGCAGGCCACTGAGAGCCCTTTTGGTCGCTTTTTTCAGTCAAACAGCTCTTCAGTTTCACAGAGATGAGGCCTTTGTCAGGACACCAAAATATGAGGGCACTAGCGGAGGGCTGGAGGCAGACGGCTGGCTTCTCTGGTGAGTGGTTACTAGTCTGGGAGAGGTCAGGACTTTTCCGCGTTGGTTCCACCCCGGGTCCTCATGGTTCGGACGTGACAACTCGGTAATCAACAAGTGGCAAACTTTCTCCACTGCTCCGGGAGACTTTGAGGAAACGGGCGCCACTTAGAATAAGGCGCGGTGGGTGTCTAGCGTGTGCGGTGGGTCATTTCTCCAGGGATGGGCCTCCTGTCCGTCTGCCCCTCACCCCACCTGCTGGTTACTTAAAGGGGGGCCGCCCGCGACAATGAACCAGAATGCCTCTTCCCAGCGCTCGGCCCCCTGCCCGGAGAGGCCAGGCAAGGGCCGGTGGCAGCTGGTAGGGTGTGTGCGGTCCGCTGGACGGGCGCCCGAGGACCGGCATCCTCGTCCCTTCGGACAGGTGGTCCTGGGCAAGGCATCTAACTTCGCCGGGCCTCAGTTCACTCGTCTGCGAAGCCAGGACAGCAACATCCCTCGCGCTGTCTACCGTGTGTGAGTCTCCCGAGACGCAAGGCAAGGGGAGCGCTCGCCGAACCGGAGGCGCCTGTCGGCGGAGAGCTCGCGCCGGGAGGAGCCGGGGTGTCCGGCTGCTCGGTACGCCCCAGCAGGGGCGGGTGCGGGCCTGGGTCCGGGCGGCGGAGCGGGCGGCGGGCCCGGTGGGTACTCACGGGTCAGGTCGTACTTCCACACTCCGTTCGCTTCCCCGAGCGCCCGGCGGTCCACTCCGCCGCCTCGCCCACTGCTGCCAGCCCCGGGCCGTCGCCCCTTCTTCACCACCTCCCAGCGCCCCACACCCGCTGCCTTGGCAGCCATGGCTCAGACCCTCCCGCCACCGGCGGCCACCACCCTGGGCTTTCCGGTCGGTGTGGACTCGCCGCGCTTTGCCACGTCCCCTCGCGGAGCCTCGCGGCGCGTGACGGCACCCACAAGGCAGCCTGGGACTTGTAGTCTTTCGCCTTTGCCAGGTTATTCCTAGCGAGGGGTCGGGCGGGGGCTCCGGGCTCCTTCGCAGCAGAAACATCCAGGCAAAGACGTTGAGTCGCGAGGCTGATACATTCAGCAGAATGTTCTGCAGCAGCTACCGTGCGAATGCCGCTGCATCAGCTGACTTGGAAATTTAACTGTCGCGGTTTGTCTTTCTCGGAGTGTGCCAGAAGAAGGATGGAATGGACATAGTTCTTTTCACCTCCAGGAAGAGTTTGTAGATTAAATGCTTCCTTCCTTCTAGGAAAGTGTTTGTTTTCTATTGCTAGTGATTCAACTTTGAGGTTAATGGGCTATAAAAATCTACGGTGAAGGAACAAGGAAGAGGGTGGAACTTGAGGGAAGAGGCAGTTTTGGGAGACTGGAGAGTCCTGACAGGAGGCAGAGAAGTCTGGGACAGCCAGGCCAGGCAAAGGGAAAGCAACGTCTCTGGCTCCCACCGTGGTCGGTCCCAAGTCCCAGATGCGGCAAGGAAGTGATCAACAGCCACAGACCTGAGGAACCTCTCAAACGGGTTCCTGCGCAGACATTCACTGCCCCTGGGGGGCCTCCTGCCTGCTTGTAGTATCATGTAAGACCACAAAACCTGACGCATCCCAGCTGGGGCGAGGCAGGATGGCCAAATGACATTAACTTATCACAATTAAGGAAATGTGCTGTTCTATGTACACTCCTACGTTTGAGGATGAGATTCATACCTGCCATACTGAGGTGCAAGGCTGGCCAGGCCTTATAGTGAGATTTAAGAGAGTTCAAACTCCTACAGGATGCACAGCTTAGGGTGTGATGAATTCCTTAGGAAGGAGATGAGAGAAGCTTCCTGAAGGAGATGGCGTTTGAGATGGGTCCTGAGGAATGGGGGAATTTTCATGGGTTGGGGATCAGGACAGGTGGAGGGAACAGGACAGTTGTATGGATTTATTGATTTAAGCAAAGGCCTAGAGGTGGGACCCCTGCAGGGCAAGGCAGAGAAATGGGAAATGGTTGTGACAGTGCTTAATGGGACTTTGGAGGTGATGAGATTGGAAAGGTGCCCTGCCAGCCAAATTTGGGTTTAATTCTTCACCCTGGTGAGGCAGCTTAGTAAGAAGCTAGGAAAATTCCTTGGCAAGTGGAATAGGGAACCTGAGACAGATAGCTAAAAACAAAAACAAAAACAAAAACAAACTAGCTGAGCAATCTGTAGACTGGTACAGAGGGTCCCCAGGGAGGAAGGGGCCCTGGCAGGGGGCACAACTGGGGAAACAAGGACCTCACCCCCAGGGTAACCTCTCCTCCCCTGGCCTCCTTCCCTAGAGATAACATCTGGGTCTCAGTTGTATGAGGTTGGCCAAGGTTGGCCAAAAAGTTCATTTAGTTTTTTCCCTACGATGACTTGAGTAGCTTAGTTGTCTTTAACTTCATTCAGAACAGTTTTGTTAGATTGTATTGTGATAGCTGTCATATCAGTATGCATTTAAAAAAGTCAAACTGGTGAATTTTTGTGCAGCCATTTTAATATTGAAGATGGAAAAAAATGTGCAACGTTTTGGGCCTGTTATCCTTTATTTCAAGAAAGGCAAAAATGCAACTGAAATGCAAAATGAGACTTGGGCAGTGTATGGAGAAGGTGCTGTGACTGATCGAACGTGTCCAAAGTGGTTTGTGAAGTTTCTTGGTACTATTGACATTTTAGCCAAATAACTCTTTGCTGTGGGGCTGTTGATGCATTGCAAGATGTTTAGTGGCACCCCTGACATCTACCTGCTAGAAGCCAACAGCAGGAGATAGCTGACATATGGTGAAAATGAAAAATATGTCTTTGATTTTCTGGAAGAAACTAAATGAACTTTTGGGCCCACCCAGTATTTCAGCTCAGGCCCAGAAAGCAGCAAAAGCAGACCAGCAATGCCCCCAGCTGCACTGAATGAGGACACCCTGCCCTGGCCCCGACCACCCCGAGGCCCGCCAGGACCCTGAGAGGACACACCTGGAAAGTTGATGATACGTTCCCTGAAGATGAACATTGGGCAACGCTGACCAACTACCTTATCCTTTTACAATACCTACCTGGGACAATGGAGGAAAAGCCTTTTAAATTTACTCATGGGGACTAAAAAATCATAAAGATCAATAAAAATAGGCAAGAAACTTGTTGGAGAAAGAGGGAGACGAAATATGAGCAGAAGTGTGTGTATGTGGGGATGGGAGTCAAGGAGGAGAAGTGAAGGCAGGGTGGACAGTTGCTTGTTTTAGGCTTCTGCCTGGAGCCATCAGGGAAATGGAGGTGGTCTGGAAGAAGGGTCGTGGAGCGGGGCCGCAGGAGAAGCAGCCCCAACTGTACTGCAGGATGGTGAGGAAACAGCCACCAGGACTAGCCTGAACCCAGAGGAACATTCTGGAGGTGACACCTCTGTGGTCGTTGGGGATGAGTAAACCAGGAGTCAGGAGGTGTGGATTCTCGTCCAGGTTTTTACCACTGTGAGTGAGCCATGTCACCTGTGGGCCCTGGTTTACTTCCTCATCACCCGTGGGCCCCGGCAGTAGCCCAGCACTCTGCGCGAATGGGTCTGGCACCCACATTCATTCTGCACCCTCAGCTCTTGCTGGGCTTCCGGGACCTTGGTCACTACGGCCCTCTGCCGGGGACAACGTGCAGTCGCGCTGACACACAGGAGATGCAACAGGGGCACCTCTCGGCCAGGCCACCCCGTTCCCCCACAGTTGCTTCACTGGGCTACCCGTCGTCACAGCCATGGCCCCAAACCTTGTTCCTCCTCAGGGACTGGGGGTGCGGCATCTATGTCTTCCCTTGGAGCCCTGGCACCAGTGCTGGGAGATGGGGCCCAGGTCAGGGAGGGCGGCGGTGGCACTGTGCTCCATGGCCATCAGTTTGTGTGGAGAGGGGAGCACGTGCTCAGGGTAGCAGGGCACTGAGACCCAGGCTGGCTTAGCTGAGGGAGACACGGCACGAACTTTTACCACACGAGTTTATTTAAATAAAAGTGAACACATACGCAGGCTGGGTGGCCCGAGGGGGCAGGGGTGGGGGGCTGGTGGATGGGAGGCGGACGCACAGAAGGGTCTCAGGGAATCTGTGTGGTATGAACGGGCTGCGGAGGGAGTGGCTGGGGGCCTCGGGGCAGTGCTGGCCTTTGGGGCTGGGGAAGGGGGGGTGGGGAGGGGGTGACTCTGATGCCAGGAGGTCATGTTCATCCCTCGCATGCTCCCCTCCCACTCCCTGACCATCGGGGCCTCGGCACCCCCACCTCAGTCCCCTGATCCCTCTCCTGACATCAGCCTTCCCCTCAGCTATGGGGGAGTCAAAAGACAAAATAAATAAGAATCGGTGAGTCCTGCCATGGCCCGGCAACAGGGGAGGGGAGCCAAGCCAAGCACACTGCCCCGGAGCCCGTGCTGTGAGCCCTGGGAAAAGAACAGGTAAAGTGCAAGGAAAATCCAGTAAGTAAAAATATACCAATGACTTTGTCAAATATACAGCTGCTGGCTGTCAGGGGAGCAGGCGGCTGGCTGGAGCGGGTGGCAGGAGCACCCTGGGAAGTGTTGGCCGACACAGCACGGAGACAACGGAAATAAATAGGGGTGGGGAGTGGGCAGGCATCCCACCCACTGGGCCAGGGCCCCTGCCTGCCCACCTGCCCCATCCCCTTGAGGCCCCCTTGCTGACTCCCCAATGCTGCGGCACTGACACAAAGCACCCGGCCGACCGGCTGCAAGGGAAGGATTATAATGTGGGAGAGGGGAGGGGAGGCGTGCAGTCAGCCAGGGCCAGGGCCGCCCTCAGTACTCGTCCTGGTCGTCTTGTTGGTGCTCCTCAATCTCATCGTCCTCAGGGGGTGCAAATCCTTCCTGCAGGTGGGAAGGGAGGGGAGATGATGAGGCATGGGGGCGGGCCCAGTGGGCCCGGATGGGAGCAGGTGAAGGCAGAGCTCACCTCCGTGGCGTAGAGAATGCTGATGATGCCCGAGATGACGGGGCTGTTCTCGCTTTCGTGTTCCTGGCAGATGAGCTCGATGTCCCGGAGTTTGCTGAAGTAGAAGTCGCGCTCCTTCTCCAGCCCGTCCACCGTCAACTTCAAGTCCAACAGCTGCTTGGGGTGAAGTGGGTGTTCAAGCCAGAGCTCCCTGCCCCAGGTCCCCTTCCTGCCCTGACACCCCAGGGGCCTGGCTGCTGAGGCAGGGCTGTCTCAGCTCCCCTGGCCCACCCTGCTCACCTGCTGGTTGAGTTCGAGAATTTGGGCATCGGTCTCATGGCCGCCATTTCGGGCTGATGGGGGATTCTTCCGGAGGATGCAGGGTGGGGCCACGTTGCTCAGTCGGCCAGAGGTCTGCATGTTTTTGGGGCCTGTAGGGGACGTCCTCTGTGGAACTGCCCAGGGGAGAAAATCCGGAGGGGGCCATGTGAGCCCATGGCTCAGGTGGCAGGGGCCAGCCTGGTGTGACGAGTGCAGGGTGGGCCTCTGCAAAAGGCAGGCACGCATGCCCTCTCCTCTCCCACCTGGGGGCATCTACGTCTAGGCCTCAAGCCACGGCCACACTTGACACCACAGCAGCTGGGCAGCCCTGCGGCAAGCCTGGGGACAGCAGGGGCTACAGGGAGTAGACGAGGTGGGAGGCGTGGGAAGGGAGGAGAGCAGGTCTGAGGGAGACATGGAGGGAAGTGGGGTGGGGAACTCGGGGAGTGGGGCTGGGAGGGTTGGGGGCCCTCTTGGACTGACCGCCGAAGCCTGAGGGACAGCAGCTGGGGCTCGAAACTAGCTCTCACTGGGCCCTCCCTGACAGACACCCGTCCCAGCCCAAAGCCACCCATACTGGTGACCTCAGACTGTCGGGACTGGAGGAACAAAGGAAACAGGTCCCACCCCTGCCCCACCTCCCCAGGGCTCCCGCCCTCAGGGTGGGCTCTGTGCCTTCCGTGGGCCTGACTCAGGGAACAGCATGCTGTGACCATGTGTCCTCTAGCCGGACAGCTCCCAGACAGAGCAGGCTCCTTCCAGTGCAAAGCAAGCAGGTGAGGGGGGCCAGCCCGGCGGGGTGGCAGCGCAAACAGTAGGGCCCTGCTATGACGGGTTCAGATGCGGGCAGGGACGCTCCTCTCCCGGTCTCTCCCAGCCCCCACCCCCCAGAGGCCCCACTGCTTCATTCCCTTCTCCCCTAGAACCCATGTTTTCAGAGACTTGTCTCCTGGGGACTTGAGGCTGTGGGCCTTTGAATAGGGGAAGATGCAAACACGCATGGCAAACTCCTGTCCCCAGGCGTCCAGTGGGCAGGGGACAAGGATGTGCAGTGCTGGCACCAGGCCCTTGGCCAGGATGGGCGTGGACAGAGGAACCATGCCGTGGGCTGCCCTGTCATCTTGAAGCAAACGTGTTAGCTCATGTTACAGAGGGAAGTGCCCTAGGCCCCCCACCGCCAGCTGCCACCTTGGCTGGTGCCAGGTGCTCTCCATTTGGAGCCATCTTTGGAGCCCTCTCCTCCCTGCTGTGACTCCCCCAGGCTAAGGGGGCAGCAGGCGGCGTCATCTGAACTCCGTGATAACAGTCTCCTCTAGGCTGGCAGGGCCGGGCCGGGTAGCCCAGGAGGCGCTCCTGGCTGCAGAGCCCTGCTGGCCCGGCCCCCCACACTCCCTCCCCCGGCTCGGGCACGTTACCTGCTGTGCCAATGAGTTTCTTGGATTTGTTGAAGATCTGATCACCTGGGTTAGGAGGTGGCGCTACGTCCTGGCCCTGCCGTGCCAGCAGAGGGTTGTATTCCTTTCCATCATAGTTTGCGTCAAAGAATTTCTTAAACCACTGAATAAACTCAAAATTATCTTGGAATTTTCCTTTCACTAATTTCTCTACGGGAATGATCTGAAATAGACGACACAAGCAGAGAACTTTAGCTGCCTGAGGCCAGAGGGCTGCCTTCCTCCATGAGAGGCCACTGCTCTTACGACAGCCAGCCCCTGGGCCACCGGCTTCTCCGCCTGGCTGCCCTCCCGTGGCACTGGAACAGATGGGGAGGCTGCAGGCCCCCGCCTGGGATCCAGACACAGCCCTCCTCCAGGCAAGGAGAAACCGTGTGGGGAGGAGTCCCTTGGTGCCGCCACCTCCATGTGGGGTGGGGGATGCTGGAACCAAGGGCCTGGGGCCGTCGAGGCGGTAGAGTGAGCAAGAGACTTTTCTTGGGCCCTGGAGAAGGAACTTGGTAGGAGCAGTATACCAAGCCTCAACTGCTGGGATGGATAGGGTCCAGAGAGGAGGAAGGGGCAGGAATGTCATCAGCATGGGATGTGAAGTATAGGGTTTTCCACTGTGCCTTGAGCGGGGGGAACACTCCCTCTGGAGAGTTGGGGGTGGGGTGGAGAGAGGCGTGAGAGCTGGACGACCCTAGCAGCCCCTTCTGCCCTGCTGGTGGGCCATCTTCTTCCCCAGGGTCACACAGCTCCTCAGGGCCCCTGGGAGCACAGGCACCTACTTTGTCAACACCCATCTTCTTGAAAGCTGCTTGCAGCACCTTGAAGTTGTGGATGTACTCATGCTCCAGCTTGGCCTGGAACTTCACCTTCCTCAAGTGCACGCAGCCGGGGAAGAGCATGTCCATGAACTGGCAGTAGGCTGCCCCTGTGGGGAAGCGAGGCTGGCTGAGGGTCCGGGCCATTCTCCCACTGAGGCCGCTTGCCTTCCCTCCAGCCAGGCCCTGTTCTGGCCTGCTCCCCCACACCGCCCCTTCTCCTCTCTTCTCTCCTTGTTCTGGGGCTGCGGCCAGCCCTATGTGCAGGACAGACACAGCGGAATCCCCACAGCGTTCCCAGAATAAGGGCAATTACTATTTACTGATGCAATTGCTATGTACCACAGCAAACGTAATTTAATCTAACAGCAATCCTAGGGAGATGGGTGACATCATTTCCATTTTACAGGTGGGAAAACTGGGGCCTAGCGAGGTGCAGTGCCTCACCCAGGGTTGTGCCACTGGAAGAGCTGAGACTCGGACCCAGAGTGGTTAGAGGAACCTCGTGCTGTTAACCTCTGGCTTCGCTGCCTGCCCCCACGGCCCCAGCCCTCCTGCAGCCCTTCCCTGTGTCTCCCCTGCTCTTCCCGGTCCACGGAGACCCTGACTAGCTTAGGGCTCTGCGGCTCTCCTCCTTCATTCCAGTTACAGGTGACGTTCTCTGCTGTGGCTCCTGCCTTCCTCCTCCTACCTCCAGCAGGGCCCATGTCCCCCACTCCCAGCCTCCTACCTGAACAGAGCTGTTCTATCTTGGTGTAGTTGAGGTGCAGGGAGTCGTTGACCCACGCAAGCATATCATGGCGACTCAGATTCTCACTGGTCACGGATGTGGAGTACACATTGACGGCCATACCCCAGCTGCAGAGGAAGGAGATGGTGAGGTCAGCACCGGGGGACTCGTGCTGTTCAGGAATGCAGGCGGCTGGTGACCCCTGGGGAAATGAGCAGTGTTGCTCCACGGACAGCCCTGCTGTTTCCCTCCTGGAGAGGGGCACCTCTATGAGTTCACACATTTGATGATCGTCTCCTAGATGCTAGGGTGTGCTGAGAACTATCGCAACAGAATGAAGTGGTCTCTACCCTTGAGGAGTTTACAGACAGGCAAACCCCCCACAGCAGGGCACGCACAAAGTTCAGGGATGGCACAAAGAAGGGGGTGATCGCTTCTGATTGGCAGGAGTGATCACTTCTGATTGGCAGGGTCGGCAAAGGCTTCTAAGTGGAGATGCTGGAGAAGGGAGGGAGCAGGAATTTTCCAAACACACAGAGGGACGGGGTACAGGGCATGGCAGGCCCCACGGACCAGCAGGAACAAAGGCATGGCTTATTCCAGGGCTCCGAGTTGCTCAGCAGGGCTGGGCAGCGGGTTCTGTGTTGGGGCGGGGCACAGCGAGGTTGGCAGGGAGGATCTCCGAGGGCTTTGTTTGCTGTGAGGCGGAGTTTGGGCTTTCTGTTTAGACAACAGGGAGCCATTAGAGGTGTTTAAGCAGATGTATCCCGGACCAGATCTATGTTTTAGCAAGCCAGCTAACCTCCGCCTGACTTCAGAGCCCACATTCCTGGCGGCCTGTGGCCTGTGGTCCGCTAGCTGACCCAGGGGCACCTAGGTTCCGCTTGTCCAGAATCTTCCCTTAAAACATACTTCTGCTGCTGTATTCATGATCCCAGTGACTGTCACCACCAGTCACCCAGTCACCATGTTAGAGACCCATGGGTCATCCTAGAGAGCCTACTTTTCCTTGTTCTGATATCTAATCAAGTCCTGCAGCTCTGCCTTCCCAACAGGCCCTGCTCTACGCCACCTCTCCTGCCGCCTCGGGGTTCCGCAGACATTCTCTCCAGCCAAGGCCAGCGGAGACCCCCAGGAGGCCGTCCGGACTTAGGTCTCCTCCAGCCCTCCCTGACACTACTGCAGTCGGCAGCTACCTAAAAGCAGCCCCGGCCTCCTCCCTCCCCAGCTTAAAGCCTTGCAATCAGCAGTCACGCATGGGACACCCGCTGGCCAGGTCTGCCTCGCAGACTTCAACTCGTTAACACTCACAGTGTTGGAAATATTTCTGAATCAGTGCCCAATATTTTAAAGTTGGGTTGTTTCACACAAACAGTTTGGGATTTCCGGCTGCTTCTGGCAATCCTGGACCTGTGTTCCCTGCACAGCAACCTATTTTGGAGCTGAGTGGAGGCACCCGCTCTGGCTAACAGGTGGGAGCCCCTCCCCCAGTCTCCCAGCAAAGGCCAAGTGTCAGCACTGTTTATCACTGACGTGCACTGTTAGGGGAAGAGGGGAATCTTTCTTGTAACTAGACTTTATCAGAAATGGAGAAACAGAACACGGACCGAAAGGACTATGTACTGGAGAACTGTGATGGTGTGTAGTTTTGGAGTGAAGACTGTTTCTTGAGGTTTACTATGCAGAGTGTCCCAGAAGGAACAACACACCTACTTCCTTCCCCCAGCTACTGGGCTTCTTCATCGAGTCTGGTCTGGAATCCAAGGTGAGTGGCACAGTGCCTGCCCCTCGCACCCCAGAGGTTTTCACCTGGACAGCACCCCAGACTCTCCTGCGGGACTCCACCGTAGGCGGGGTGCAGCCCAAGCGTGTGTGTGTGTATAACTGTATATAGTATCTACTACCATATACAATAGATAACCTATATATAACTGTGTATAACACACTATATAATACACTATGTAGAACACATATATATTTACACACACACAAATACACACACACATAGTATATCAACGTAATTATGAACACACTGCAGGTTATTGTGGTGCACGAGCAGATCAGGTGTTAGGTGCACGAGCAGACCAGGTATTAGAACCACAGTCCTCATCTGAAACTAGGAGCAGAGCCCCGGTCTCTACTCAAGACTGGCTCAGGTTCGCCAGTGCTGCTGTCTCTGCCCTGGCTGGGGGTCATTTTTGGCTCAGCAGGACTCATCCAAGGCACCCAGGGGTCTTGGAAAGGATTCTCTGCCACACTCGCTCGAAGGCCCTGCCCTGGCTGGGCAGCTTGGCTGGTTAGACCATTGTCTGGATAGGCCAAAGTTTTGTGTCGAATTTCAGGCAGGGCACACACAAGGGTCAACCAAGGAACGTATAAGTAAGCGGGACAACGAATCAACGTTTCTCTCTCCATTCTTTTCTCTTTCTAAAACCAGTTTGGTAAGAAAAGGTCACTAAGGATGTAGCTTTCCACCTCCCTTGACCCTCATCACCCAGGTAGGGCAGAATGCCCTTTAGTTCTCCCCTCCGGGACCTGGCCCTGTAAACACGCTACCTTATGGCCAGCAGGTGGCAGCCAGGGCCTGAGCAAAGACTCCTTTAAGTATTTCCCCCTCCCGTGAGCCCCTTCTCCCTAGCTCCACATTTGACCTGGTCCCCTAGAGAGGGAGCCTGGAAGGGTCAAAGGTGGTGGGGTCAAAGGTGGTGGTGCAGGGTCAGGGCCTGAGAGGACCAGCTGGGGCAGCTCAGAGGACAGGGTCGCTCTCAGATTTTGGACTGAACTAAACCAATTTCCCCATGCCCCAAAGCCACGTGTTAAACTTATCAACAAGTCCAACTTCTGAGGACTTTTTTTTTTTTTTTTAGATTGGGGGCTGACTCAAGCCTAGACTGAAACCAGATCAGCCTCTGGGGGCAGAGGTTCATAAAGCATTGGTCCAAGCATCTGGCCCTAAGTGCACCAGTTGCCTCCAATTAGAGTGGAGACATAGTCTGAAAAGACTGTTAACATTAACGTACCCAGTACGAAGGGCCAAGTGCGTCCCGTTCCCTGAGGTAATGGGAGGCAACCCAGGGCTGCTCTGGTGGGGTCTGCCGGGCCAGTCCCCACGTTTCCACTGTCACCTCCGGCACATGGTGACTGTCAGGAGAAACAGCCCTGACATGGTTGTGGCATGTGATCCTCTAGGGCACTTGAAAACCCCGTTCAGGATCAGACCAAGGGCATGACCTTGGGAAGAGCCTGCTCAGCGGGGTCTTGAGTGCTGGCAGGTGTGCAGTCACGGGAAGGAGAGGTTGAGAAGGACAACTTGTGATACTGTGAAGCATTTCCCCACTTGGATCACAAGGGCCACGGTGCCTTCACTGACAGCAGTTTGCTCTCAGCAGGAGGGGTGGCACTCACGGTCATTCTGTGGCCTGGGGCCTTGAAAATGGTCATGACCGAATCTCACCATCCCGCAGCCAGAAGAGTTTCGAGAGACCATCCAGTTTCTTCCCAGATATGGAGGGCTGCACTTAGATCTGGATATTTATCCTCCTGAATCATAAATGAGTATGCATGACTCCGAAATCTCCCATTTCATATTTAAGAACCTTATCATCAGACTAAATCTAGTTTTGGCTCTTTGATTTCAAGTCTTCAGTGGAAATCTGTCTTCCACAAATATGTCCTGAAGATAATTCAGGGCCCCACAGTCTGCTCTGATTCTCTGGTCCCTAGAAAACTCCTGTGTGGTCCCCAGGCCTCTGGACCCCACCCAGCGTGGCTACGGTAGGCACATCAGACCCTGCAGCCCTGCAGGGGCGGACTTCCAGTGCCTCCTGTCTCTGCCCAGCACTTCCAGTGCCTCCAGCGAACTTCCGCTGCCTCCTGCGGCTCCAGAACACCCAGCTCTGGCTGCGTCTCTCCACACAGGGCCCCTCTCCTTTCCCTGACACTGAGTAAAAACTTCACTCTCTTCACCTTTTTCTCTTTGTGAATTCTTTCACAGCCTGCGTCACCAACCGCCCTAACATCTTGGTGGCCCTTACGGGGACATTCTCTAGTTCTCCCTCTCCTCTGCCTCCTGAGACTTGTGAATAGGGGAGTAGAGGGCAGCGGAAGTTCGACCTGGGCTGGCCCCCAGCCCTGTCTCTGCAAGGTTTAGAGAGAGGATCCTAATGCTCCCCCATCTCTCTGGACTCTGCAGAATGCCTCCTCCTCACCCACTTTCACGGCCAGCAATCAGCCTGTTCCCAAAAACAGTTTTATCAGCCAAGTCTTTGTCCAGGATGTCCTGATCAAAAGAGTCATGTCTGGGCTCTGGATGGCACCAGAAAGCTGTAAGGAATTCAGATTGACTTTGGAAGCCAATAAGAGCCCCTTGGAGAAATGGCCTGGTACCTCGCTTGGTCACGTGGTTTATGGCAGTCTTTCCAGGACTGGAAATTACTGGAAGCAAGAGCAGAACTAACCACTCTCTACAGTCGCAGGCAGAAGGTGACATTGGAATAAACTGTTACAATGCTCCATCAGCCCAGGGGTCACACAATGGCACCCCCACCCTTCTTTAGTCCAATTATGGTCTAGTAAAAGCTCAAAGCTCCAACCCCTCCATGCTGGTGTATCTCTCCACACTATGGCCCTCTCCTTTCTTGAACAAAAACTTTATCCTCTAAAAAAAAATAAAATTAAAATAAAGAATACGTGGCTCTCTAGTCAGACCACCTGGGTTTCAATCTGGGTTCTACCAAGTCCTAGCTGTTTGATATTGGGCCTCAGTTTCCTCATCTATTAAATGGGAACAATAGCCCTGACCAGTGTGGCTCAGTTGGTTGGGCATAGTCTGGCAAACCAAAGGGTCACTGGTTTGATTCCTGGTCAGATCACATGCCCAGGTCGCAGGTTTGGTCCCCGGTCCAGGCATGTATGAGAAGTAACCGATCAATGTTTCTCTGTCCCATCACTGTTTCTCTCCCTCTCTTTCTCTCTCCCTTCCCCTCTCTCTAAAAAGAAAATAAATAAATAAACAAATAAATAAATTTAAAAAAATGGGAACAATAACAGACCCCACCTCATGGAGCTGTTAAGAGGATTGAGTAAGCCATGCACACGAGGTGCTGAGCAGAGCCTGGTACACAGTAGTGTCTGGTAAGTGTTACCAGCATTACTGGGACAAACAGCGGGAATTCACGGGCACTTGTTTGAGAAGCAGGTGCCCAGCACACATCCAGGTTCGGGTGTCCAAGATGCCCGCCCAGAAGGGAGACAGACTACTGTGCTTTTCTCTGCTCTTTCTGCCTGGAAAGAGCTGTTCAGGCTCCTGGACGTAGGCCTGGGACCACCGTACCCCCAACTCCCGGTTTCCCGTAGATTCCGCTTCGTAGATGCCGTCCTACCAGCCAGGAGAACCGGAACAGCTGCCGTGGGATCTGAGGAGGAGGAACTCTGTGGAGTCTGCCAAAACGTTTCGGGCTCCTGCCAGGGGGCTATGCCCATTGTCACTGGGCTACCCCTTCCTGTCCAGGCCCAGCACGGCTACAGTCACCTGTCTGGGAAATATGCAGAATTGCTAGCCCTTGCCCTCTTGGATCACACATCCAGGTTATCCTGGGGCTGCACGGAGGCAGCATGTGCTGGCAGGGGTGAAGGGTTCTGAGGGACTGGAGGAGCCTGGCGGGCGGGTCACAAAGCCCTGGCAGACCCAGCCAATCACCCTCTTCTCATGGCTGAGCACAGGCCTGACTCATAGGGAGGCTCGGCCTCTCGGAACTGAATTAGTCAAAAGTAGAGAGGGGGCAGGTGGGGTAGTTCTGGGCTCACAGGGAACCAGCACATGCCCACCCAGCAGGGCGCTGGGTGGTGTGGATTCGGGTGGGGACTGGAGCTTTTCCAGGATTCTGTTCCCAGAACACTCTTAGGGCGTGCAGCTCCTCCTTGAGATCCTGAACCCCACCGAGGTCAACGACGAGTCCTGGACATGACCTGCTGAACAACAATCTGAACTCTTAACGAGGCTTTCCCAGGCTGGTCTGGGTGTTGCCGCCAAGCCCCCTGTAGCTGCTGTCCCCGGGAAGGAGTCTTTCGGGAAGTTCTGGCCAGACTGCTCGAGCTGACCATAACGCAAATGGTTAAGGGAAACCCCGGAGGGGAGTGTGCTCAAATTAATCCATTTCGGTAGGGTCCTTCTAGGTGGGCAGACAGTATGGTAAAGCTTTCTTCCTGAGGGTTCTCCCCTGGAGATCTAAGTGCCTCAAACACCTGCTAAGTCAACAGGATGGGAGCCATCTGTCAAACCAAGGCGACCAGCCGCAGACTCCGGGAAGCCGTGCTGTGCAGGGAGGTGAGGTTTAATGGCAGATGTGGCTTGGCTGGCAGCAGGCTCTGCCATTTACTGGCTGGGGGACTCTGAGCAAGTAGTTTGAGGTTTCCACTCCTGAGAATCGGAGTGATGATACTGTTGAGCACAGGGTGTTGAGCACAGGGTGTCGTGGGGTTAAGGAGGGACCCTGTCTGAGGGAAGCAGAGTTTCATCAGCACTCCGACTTTGGGGGCTGAGCAACCTTTACAGCAGGCAGAGAATTTTCAAGAGAGGGGAAAGGAGGGAGAAAGAGTGGGAGAGAAACATTGATGTGTCAGAGAAACATCAATGGTTGCCTCTCACACGTCCCCAACTGGGGACCTGGCCCAACTGGGAATTGAACCTGCAACCTTTCAGTTCGCAGGCTGGCACTCAATCCACTGTGCCACACCAGCCGGGGCTGATTGGCATATTGGACTCACATTCTTCTCTCCAGCACCCCAGACGAACTCCCCACAAACCTCCGATCAGGGTCCTCAGCAGGGACAGGCTTGGCTTTCAGCCGTGGCCCTCCGGCAGAAAGACAGCTGAGCTTTTGGAGTTTTGTTGCCTATTTCTTTAATTAGCATTGGCTCAGGGCCCTGCACACAATAGCTGCCCAGTAAATATTTGTTGAATGAATGAATGGGAGAGGTTCAACCACAGTGTGGGGTTTCATAGGTGGGCTCAGAAAGGGTGGTTTTCTGGCCTCATTTCTTGTTTGTCAACCCAAGGAGAAGGGAGGAGAGTAGAGTACCAGCTGTACACTCTGGCCACATAACCAGACGCAGCACGCAGCCCCTGGACGCTCCGCAAGAGATTTACAAAAGCTCTCCCTCTGATGCAAGTAAAAGAGAGACTGTATAACAAGGTGCTGCCAGGCGCCTCAGAGCAGGGTTAGGATGGTTCTCAGAACAGAACTTGGTAATCTGCTGGGAGCCTGCCTGGGCCAGGACACAGGGTGGGGGAGCCCCTCTGCCCCTGGCCTGCTTTGGGGGGTGGGTTGCTGGCCCCTCTGCAGCAGGCCTGAGGATAGAGAGGGAACAGAGCCATGACGTGTTGGGGAGAGAACATTTGTTTCTCCAGCCCCAGTGGACCTGCTGTTCCCTAATGACCCTTCATGCTTCCAAAGCACCCTTCCATGTCTGGGGGGCACATATAAGCTGTGTCACATTACTTTCCCTTAAAACGATGTTTCTTCACGTGGCTTACAGTTGTCATCGCGCAAAGTGGTGCGTTTGCCCTTCCTCTGAAACAGCTGGATTCATCATTATTCAGCCTTGACCCCAGGCCCAGCCCTTCTCTGATCTCATAGCTCCCCCACCCCACGGCCACTCCCTCTCAGAATCCTCCAGTTTTATTTCCTTGCCTTTTTGACAGACTGTTCAGATAAACCTTTAACCTTTCCACCACAGGGTCTACTCTGGTGATGTCCAGAACAAACGTGACCATTTTCGGTGCTAGGTTCTCTGTCCTCTCTCTCACCCCTGAGACCCCGCCCACCCACCTGCCCTGCAGGAGGCAGGAGGCCCGACTGAGGGCAGAGATGTTCATGGGAGGGGCACCCAAAGGCTCGCCTCGCTTCACACAGCTTCTCTCTCAGTCTACCACAGTGCCGAAGTTCCCACCACAAATGCCACTCCTGTGGATTACAGCACTGGTCTCCAAAGAGCCTTAGTCATTATCTTGATTTTGCATATGAGGAAATGAAAGCTCTGGGTTCAAGAGACTTGCTCAAGCTCAAGACCAACCCCCGGCGAGGCCAGAGCACACGCCCAGGCCTTGGAGCCCAAGCCCTGTGCTCTTTCCAGAGCATCACCCTGCAGCAGGGAGAGCGATTCGATTTCGCACAGCCCGAGTTACGATGGCTCGCTCTGACTTAGGCCCCTGAGCATCAGGAGAAGGAAAAGGTAATTTCAAAGGTTTTCTACTGCAAGTGTTTGCTGAGCAGAGCCACAGCAGGCTGAGCACTCCAAGAGGCACCGTGAGGGCGCGGGGGTCATTTTAAGGCATGGTCTTTAAAGGGCCTTTGTTTGGCTGAGGACATAAGTCATTCACGAAATGAGGGGCCCCGTGAACCAGAACACTACATGAGGTACTTACTACACAGTGGAAGGATGTTTGGCCTCTGAGTGCTCCAGGAGAGTGAGTATGAAGGACGAGGGCGGCTCAGCAGTTAGCTTCTGGGGGAAGTGAAACCTAGTTTGGGCCTTTAAAGGTAACAGAGTGTCAGAGAGCAATGAAGAGAAAGTGGAAAGTTTGGGACACGGGAAACATGTTTATCATGACTTTTATTTTTAAAAATGAACATAAGACCAATGATGAAATTGTAGAGGAATGTTAGGGGACACGATCAGGGGAGGAAGTGGGGGAGGCAGTGGTGTTCCAGGAGCCAAGGGAGGGACCAGTCTTGAGGAGGAGGCCACCTGCCCTGTTTAATGAAGTTGCCAGGCTGTCAGTGGAGAAATGGGCATCAGATTGTGCAAGAAGTGAAGAAACCCTGAGTCACTGCTGGAGTGTGAGGGCGGGCACTAGACCTGCAGACACTATAAGGTCAGGTCACTCGCCCATGAGGATGCTCAGCAGGGAGGTCAGGAGTTTGCCACCCAGGTCATCTGTGTCTGCTAAAGCACGGCAGGTGGGTTGGAGAGGGACTGTGTGCAAGGTGGAGGGCACCTTGCTGCTGTTAGTACAATGTGGGAATGATACACAGATTTTTCATAGCTGGGTTCTTTATCGCGACATCGCACCCTTCCTCTTTAGAATCCCTGTCCCACCCCGAAGTTCCAGGTCTCAGTTGTCCAAGGGGGCTTATGGGTACAACCTCACGGTCTTCCCGAAGCTTCCTACAACACTGTGTCGGGAAGGAAAAGAAAGAATGGGGGAAAATGTAAATATAATAATGTCTCAACTAAGTTGAATGTTTTAAATATTAATTTACTATTCTGTTTAACTGTGGTTAATCAGAACCCCTTTAGATCTCTGAAGACTATTAAGGCAGGGTAGACTAAACAAAATTTATTCCTGAGGGCTTCGAGAGCCTCAGACTCCCTCACTCATCTCTTGGAGTGTGTGCTCCAGGTGCTGAGCCAGGCTCGGGGACCGCAGGGACACTCACTTCTACAGCCCCAGAGGAGTGAGCCCCAGTCCAGCCCCCGAGGAGCTCACGGACTGGGGTGTGAGCTGGACGAGTTAACAGAATAGCCAAAGTTCAACACGTTACTCTACAGCCCCCAGAGGGAGGAATGGCATGCGGCTTCCTGGGTCAGGGGAGGCTTTGTAGTTTGAGTTGGGTCTTGAAAGAGAAGCTCATCAGGCAAGCAAGAGTCAGGAGGAAAGAGGAAAGAGGAATGGGCTGGGAGGGGGGGAAGCCCCACGAACAGTTTGCCTCAGAATGCATATTGGGGGCAGAGGGCGATGTGGTTAAAAAGGTGGACAGAATCCACACCCCAGCTGTGCCAGGAGGTCAGGAGCTAGTTCATCCTGCGGGAAACTCCCCAAGGGGTTTTCCATGTATACAACATATTTGTAACAATACAAAAATATCCGTGAAAATACTACATCTAAAGTAACTGAGCATAATTTCCAGATTCAAATTACAGCAAATGAAATTACAATGCTTAGAAACTGCATAAAATTTATAATTCTTGAGGCTTTATTTTTTTTGTAAAAGCCGAGGAGATTCCCAAGTGTGCTGGTGGAAATCAGGGCCCCTATCAATTTTTATAAACTCTTTATTTTGAAATAATTTAGACGCAAGATTGCAAAATAGGGCAAAGAATTCCCATGTATCTTCCTTCAGCTTCCCCAGCGACATCTTACATAACAATTGTTAAGGCCAGGAAGTTGACATTGGCACATTATTAACTCAGCTACAGCCCTGATTTGGATTTTATCAGCTTTTACATGCATTTTTTTGGTGTACAGTCTGTGAAATTTTTATCACATGTACAGATTCACATAATCACCCCCCTACTAGGACACAGAACTGCTGTACAGCCTCCATGAAACCTCCTGGTGTCAGCCCGTTATGGCCACGCCCCCTGCCAGAGGTTACCCCTGGTAATCACAGGTCAGTTTCCACCAGTATAATTTTGTAATATTTTTAAAAAAATTTTATTTGTTTATTTTTAGACAGAGGGCAAAGGAGGGGGAGGGAAGGAGGGAGGGAGAGAGAGAGAGAGAGAGAGAGAGGCATCAATGTGTGGTTGCCCACTGGGGACCTGGCCCACAACCCAGGCATGTGCCCTGACTGGAAATTGAACCAGTGACCCTTTGACTCGCAGGCCGGTACTCAATCCACTGAGTCACACCAGCCAGGGCTAATTTTATAATTTTAAGAATGTTATATAGGCGGCCCTGACTGGTGTGGCCTAACTGGTTGAGTATTCTCCCACAAAGTGAAAGGTCACCAGTTCAGTTCCCAGTTGGGGTACACACCTGGGTTGTGGGTTTAGTCCTGAATCGGGGCACGTGCAGAAGGCAGCCAATCAATGCTTCTCTCCCACATCGATGTTCATCTACCTCTCTTTTTCCCTCCCTTCTCGTCCCTCTAAAAATAAGTAAATAAAATATTAAAGAAAACAGAATGTTACATAAATAGAATCATACGGTAACTTTCTGAGACTGACTTTTTTCCCTCAGCATAACACCTTTGAGTTCCATGCAAACTGTTGCATGCGTCAGTTCTTTTTACTGCTGAGTGGTGTTCCCAACGACAGTGCAGGTGCGGATGTGCCACAGTTTATCCGCTCACCCAGTGAAGGGCCTGGCTTGCTTCCAGTTCTGGGCAACTACAAAAATACCCTATCAGAACTTCCCTTAGTTTCTTCCTGCTTTGTCCACGAGCGTCCGTCTCTAGGCGACATTGAGCCACATTCTCCTGCTCTTTGGAACCAACAGTCAGGCTGGGGGTTGTAGCTAGAAGGCCCAGGCATTAGCCTGGGGACAGGGGACTGAGAAAACACAAGTGTACAAGCAACTCTTTAAACTGACTGTTCCCAGAATTCTCAGTTTGTCAAGGTCTAAACCTGCCTGTGCCCCTGAAAGCCAGATTCTTGCTACTGCTTCTTCTTTTTAAAGATTTTATTTATTTATTATTAGAGAGAGGGGAAGGGAGGGAGAAAGGGAGAGAAACATTAATGTGTGGATACCTCTTGTGCACCCCCCTACTGAGGACCTGGCTTGCAACCCAGGCATGTGCTCTGGCAGGGAATTGAACCAGTGACCCTTCAGTCCTCAGGCCAGCACTCAATCCACCGAGCCACACCACCCAGGGCCAGATTCTTGCTTCTTACATGCATTTACACTATAGCCCAGATTTGTGAATTATCTTCCTGGTGAGAATGTACCTCACTTATCTATCCTTACTTTGAAAGTCCTGGCATAATTTCACCAAGGAGACTTTAGAATTATAGTGGACAATTCAGGGAGCCTTCATTATGAACAAAGTTGAGAGAATGGTTTGAACCATCCAATTGTTTGAGGATTACTGGGGCTGAATCCAAGGTTCAGAATGACCTGTCTAAATTTCAACCCAAGCCCTAGCTGGTGTGGCTCAGCAGTTTGAACACTGGCCTGCAAACCAAAGGGTTGCTGATTCAACTCCCAGTCAGGGCACATGCCTGGGTTGTGGGCCAGGTCCCAGTAGTGGGTGTGCGAGAGGCAACCACACATTAATGTTTCTCTCCCTCTCTTTCTCCTTCCCTTCTGCTCTCTCTAAAAATAAGTAAATAAATAAATCTTTAAAAAAAATAAAAATAAATTTCAACCCAAACATGCACAAAGTTCTCTTAAATAAGAAGCTAAAGAAGGATGAAAATAGAAGTATAATAAAAAATTCATCATGTCTAGAACAAGTCCTTGTAACAGCCCTACCCTTAGCCAAAAAACCCAGTGGAGGGGCAGAGGTTTACCTGGGGCCACACACACAGGACAGTCATTCCCTGGCCAGAACCAAGAACTCTCTCACCTCTAGTACCTCCCAAGGCTGTGCATTTTATAGTTGTAGACTAAGTTCTGCTTTTCTTCTTAACTGTTTCTTTTGATTAAAATAGTCAATAATTGCTTGCCGTCTTCTGGGAAAATCAACAATATACCTGGAGTGTTATGCCCCAAAGAGTTGCTGAGGTTTCTCCTACTTTTCGCTAGTCCTCAGCCATAACCTTGAGGGTCTCAAAATGCCCTGTGATCCTTTATGAGGAAGACCTTTTGTCGGATCCACAGCGAGGTAAACGCTAGGACGGATTCTAGTTACCTATTGTTTTCTTTCAGAAAGGGGGTAAGATTTTCCAAGAAAAGTTAGTTTTGTCAAAGTGAAGTCCATTACCAAGGACCTGATTTTCCCCAAGGAGTAAAAGCTGTTTTTCTGACAGACTATAGGCCATTCAAAACTCTCCAACTTTTCTGAAGCTATCACACTCATAAGTTAATCGCTTCCTTGGACAGGAACCTGGACAGGAAGGGGTCTTTTGTGAGTTCACTAGCCCTTCAACAACCTCCCACTCTGGGCTTACCTAATTATCATGAACACCCTTACCTCCATGTACACGTGAGGGCTGGACAAGCTTTTCGTGTTACGACTCGACTTCACGGGACTCATCAGATGTCAACAGTCTGCTGCAGTCTCTCCCGACTTGTGGCAAAACCTCCTCACCTCTCCGACAGGCAAGAGCCCCAGCAGCTAAGCTAGTGGGGGCTTCTGCACACCTGGCATTAGGGTCCCCTTTAAATGTGAGGGTATTTCATGCTGTACCCCATGTGTAGCTCACCAAAAACATACACATCTCTCAGTAAACAGGCCCACCGCTGGGGAAATTCTATTACTTTCTCCCCAAGTATTTCTATTCATTGTGATGATGCTCTGAATCCTGCTACCTTACTTTTTCAGATGTCTTGTTTTCAAAGAGGTCATTTGGGCCCGCCAGTTTCCGCACAGGAAAAAGAAACTGTTACAGAATTCCAGCAGCAGGAAGACTGGGCCTTGACTGAAGAACCAAGCTCTAGCCACTCGGAAACCCAGGGTTGCTTTCCCCCTCATGATGCAAAGCTTTGTCCAGACCTCACATGTGCATAAACTTCAGTTTCTTTTCCTTTTCTCCACTCGTGGTGATTGTCACTGACGGTAGCTTCTCACGCTCGGGGTGTCACCTCTCTGGAGGTCAGGGGAAGGTCCTGAAGGGACCACCGAAATAGAACCCTTATCATCTCCTTCCTGGAATCAGAATTCTGGAACTTTCCTTATTTCAGAGGATGGCAGGGAGGCCGGGGGACTGGGCCCATGTTCCTGCGGTGGCACAAGTCTTGCTTGGGTTCACCCTTCGAGCCTCTGTCCGCGCATGGCCATGTGCCCGCACACGGGGTACCGAAGCACCCAGTACGTGCATGCATGGAGACGCACCAGCCAGAGGAATTCTCTCACCCACTCGAGGCTCCTCGCTGATGAGGACTGTGCAGCGTGGCTGGCTGCTGGCTGGACAGTGACGACTTCAAAGTGATGTGCAGGGACCCCTTACTCCTGTGACCACCTCCCCAGGACACTGCAGCACGTTGGAAAAACAGCTTAATATGACTAAGATTCCCCTGAAATCTACTGATATTGTCCTCTTGGTCTTCTCACTGCTACAGATCACGAAGTAGGCCTACAAGGCTACCTTCCCTGAGGCACAGCAGGCACATCTGGTGTGAGTGGAATGTCACCGTGGGGAAGGCTGTTTCAAAAGAGGTCAGACCCCAGGGTACCTTGTTCACAGACAAGCCGGGATGGCCTTGAATTAGGACTAAGGACAAATGATGACTCCACAGTGGCAAATGGGCTTCCAATACAAGGATGACTGAGTGAGGTGCAGGCTCACCAGAAACATCACGAGTGCCCTGCAGTGCCCGTTGGGCGGAGGGCTGGGCCGGCCTCCCACATGCACAGGGCCCTGTGGTCCTGCCCTTCCAGGCAGAGGGGGAAGCGTGGGGGCTGCTGAGGGTCTCAGGGTTAGTCTCCAGTGGTTGCTGGGCACTTCGAAGTCTGGTCAGGGCTAGTACAAAGTCGACTCCATGTAACAGTCATAGGATGACCACTTAACAATAAACAAAACCTGTCACTGAGGGTGCAGGGAAATGTACTCTTTTACTTTTTTGAGGATTTTTGAATATAGTTCAGGGCCAAGTCAATAACATGCCAGGAAGCAAAATCTCAAACGCTTCTTTGAAATGTACTCTTTAAAATATGGTTGGTGAGAATGTAAAACTGCCTTTTGGCAATTTTATAAAAAAGAAATATTTTGGAGGGCAATTTTATAAAAAAGAAATGATATTAAAAGCCTTTATGTGTTATATACTCTTTGACATTATTTCTACTTCTGGGAATTTTATGCTAAATCGATAATTGTGGGTGTGTATGAAGCTTCAGATACAAACATACTGTAATAATGAAAAACTGGAAACAAGTGAAATGAACAATACAACAATGAATTACTGTATAAATCACGGTCCACCTAAACCACACAGCTGCTTGGGAGAGCAATATTGTCTGAGACTGTGTAATGGCTCTTTGGCACAGCGGGCCGGCTGACTCAGCACCCACTCCCAGCGCCCCGCTCCCCGGCCTGTCTCCACGGTGGAGGTCAGGAAAAGGAAAAACCAGCCCGAGGAGCCTTCCCAACACACACGCACACGCACCTCTCTACAAAGAGACTCAGGGATGGAGAAGGGCTCCCCAGGTGATTGTTTTGCTCTCCAACCTTTGGAGTTTGAGAACCACTTCCTTCTCCTAACCCCATCATGAATGAAGGGGTTTTCCTTGCCCATTTATTTTTTCATTTATCTCTTTATATGAGTATAAATCCACAGTATAATTTATTCAATGGGTTATAATGCATTATGACGATTTATTTTGATGTCCACACTGTCCCAGCGTCGGCCACTGGGAGCTCCATCCAGCTGGCCCCTCTTTCTGGCCCGTCCCCACCATTCTTGGAGAAGTCCTTACTATCTGGTGCAGAAATATGTTCAAGCTCAACTTATGCTTTCCTTGCCTCAGTCTTGGAACAAGCCATTTCTCCAAGGATTCCTGGTCCTTTTTTTTCTTTGAAGATTTCATTTATTTTTAGAAAGAGGGGATGGGGGAGAAAAAGAGGGAGAGAAACATTGACGTGAGAGAGAAACATTGATCAGCTGCTTCTTATGCGCACCCCAACTGGGCACCGAACCTGCAACCCAGGCACACGCCCTGGCAGGGATCGAATCAGCGCCTTTCGCTTTGCGGGACGATGCCCAGCCAACTGAGCCAGACTGGTCAGGACATCCTGGTCCTGTTAGGGAAGAGCAAAAATCGCTTTTGGAGACTTAAGCATCATGTTAATATTTATGATAAAAGAGGACTGAGTACAGGCAGGAAGAATAAGAAACAGTCCCCCCTGTGATTATGATCAATAAGCAGAGGTAAACAATTATGAGCTGGAGCCTTTTAAAAAATAAAGTTTTACTGGAACACAGCCACACTCACTCATTAACCTATTGTCTACGGCTATTTCCATTTTACAGCAGCAGGACAGAGACGGTGTGGCTTCAAAGCATTAAGTATCTACTCTCTGATCCTCACAAAAAATGTCTGCTGACCCTTGCTAGCAAGTATCTACATGTCACAGACAGGATCACCTGTCAGAAGGAGTAGTGTGACCCAGAGATACGACAAATAAGGCCAGTATGTCTTCCCAGATGTTACAAAGCCACACCATTATCAACGCAAAATAAGCCACAAACCTGGAAAAACCGTAATACGTCATGACGCAGCCTCTGGTTGTAAAGGCAGTTACAGACAGAGGGAGCGGCCACTGTGGAGTATAGAAGAAAGGGTGGCTGGAAAGCAGAACCATGTTAGTGCAGTTTTAACATTGTCCAGTGGGGTGGCACTCTGGCTAGTCGACACTGGTATTCCGGTCACTAGGACGGCGTCTCTTCCAGTGCAGAGGGGAGAATTAATCAAGCCTGACTACAGTGCGGATGACATGCCATTTCTTAACGTCTTCCAACTCTATTTGCCTTGACTTTGTGCTTGCAAAGCAAGCTCTGATTACCTATCTGATTTTCAAGACACCATAATATAAGGGAAGACGTGTATTCCCTGCTGTATTAAATTTACTTTCTGGTACAAATGTGCCTGAGCAAATAAATGTAAGTCAATTTTCTCAGGGCTCAGTGACCTTAAGGAGAGCTGATCATTAAAATATCAACTCTAAAGACACGAGAGGCTAGATCCTGAACTGTGTCAACTCCCTTAAAGCACAACTCACGCTAAAAGAGCCTGATCGGTCATCATTACATTTCCCTCAAAATGCGCGATGCAGAAGCGTGCTGAAATGTTGGACAGCTCCCACCCACAAAGATTAGGCCTCCAGCCAAATCCTGGGGTATCCTGGAAGCATTCTTTTAAGTCAGTGTTCTCAAGATTTCCATTATAGTTCTGTCTTTCCTGACAGACAAGACCTTCCAGACCCAGCCAGTGGTCCGGACCAAGCTGGGCCTACAGTCGTAGGGCAAAGAACCAGGGCTGCCCTACTTCCCAGGTCCAACAAACATTAGCAGTGGCGAGGCTGGAAAGGGGGTGGAGGGCGCATTAAAACTCTCATATTTGTCTTTTTAATTCCAAGGCCTGGCCCAAAGTAGGTGCTTAATGTTTGCTGAGGGATCTGTCTTCTCTTCCCGCAAATGATCCATCCCCAACTCCTAGAACAAGTCACTATTTTTAAAAAATTATCTGAGAACATTACTCAGTGAGAATGAGTGTCTTATTTCCTCTAGAACATGTTTAAAATCATGTGCTTTTTTCCCAACTGGCGGACTATTCTTTATCACTGATTTTCTTGACAAAAAGTTTTGCTGTAGCTTTTAGACATAAATATAACCAATGTAAACATATCTCATTTATTCTTCGCCCTTAGTTGTAGGAGTAGTATCAGTTTCTGATTTCCCCACATCATGAAATTAGACAATCATACACACCTGTTTCTCAGAGAAGTTGGCCCAAAGGAAGGATATATGTGGGAGGTGGTAGTGAAGGTCAGGGAATCAGTTCTCACATGTGTGGATGAAGAAGGTCAAGGTGACAAGTCTAGCACGATTTATAACAGTGAGTTATTTCAATAAGGGAAGGAGAGGGGGAATGCCCATGATTTTAGTGGAGTGGAGAACACACAGTTATTGTCTGTGAACCTCTGGCCTAAGAGTTCCAGAGTCTGCTAAGACCGGGAGGGCATGCCTAGAAGCTGCCAGGGCCTCCTGGAGAAATGGTTTAGGTGATCTCACGGTTGCAGGATTCTGGAGGGACAAAGATAGAAAGGAGATACTATGGCAACTGTGTGAAAATGAACCCATTTCTTTTTTATTTCTGTGGGGCTTTGCCAAGTGATTAGGGATTTTTAATGTTTTTTTTTTGTTTTTTTGTTTTTTTTTTAAGTAGGGGTTACTTTGGAGCTGGCAGACAGGGATAATAGCTACAGAGCAGCGACTTTCAATGAAACCAATGGCAATGACCCACAGGCCTTTTGTGGCCAACTGCTACCCCCAAAGGTCCCTTCTCCCCATCACCACCGTCCGTCAAGCTCTTTATTTAGTGATCAAGGCTGTGGGCAGTATTGGTGCAGCCACACTGTCAGTTCCTTTCTGCTGTGTCCTTCTGCTAGGGTGACATGCCGTGTGCTGGGTAGGCTGCGCCTCAGCGGCAGACCTGACTGCCCCAGGGCTGACCAGCCAAGCCTCCCAGACTCTGCTTTAGAGCTCTTAAATCCCGTGAGTGTGTACCATGTGCTGACCGAGTGTCAGGGGCAGCGGGACACTGGTGACAGACAGATGAACCGAACGAGGCCCCCACAGTGTGGAGAGAGACATCTGGAGACATATACAAAGGCCAGAACAGCAATCAATTCTTCCCTGGTAATTATTTGAACAATTGTGCTCTGGTAATTAAGTGTTATTGAATTTGAAAAATTATGAAAGTGGTATTAAAATTCAAATAGTATAGATGTGTATAAAATAAAAAGGCAAAATTTCCTGGCATCAGTTGTGTGTATTCTTCAGACCTCTTAATGTACATATTCAAACTACATATACACATTTTTTCCATTGTTTTAAAAAAATAGAAGTAAAACATAAATATTCTGTGACTTTGTTTCACCTTGAAAAGTATGGTCATTTTCTCTGCAGGGCACACAGAGTCACCGTGTTATGCTTCACGGCTGCATTTCCATTTGTATCCAGGAATAATTCATTTCTCTGGAAAGGTTAGGAAATGTTTTGGACAGAAGGTGATACGTGACCTGGGCCTTGAAGGGAGAGTTGGAGTTCATTCGGGAGTAAGCAAAGCCATGGGAAAATGCTTCTGGTGCATGGCAGGGAAGGGGCTGGGAGGGAGGGTGGTCTGGGGAGTGGGGAAGGGCCGAGCATGTAAGAGGGCGTGGAAACACAGGGCTTCCTCTTTGGGGACCATCAGGGGCCTGGTGAGGGCATGATGTTCTTCACACTTTGATGTGCAACACAATCACCTGAGGAATTTCTCTTTTTTTTTGAAGATTTTATTTATTTTTAGAGAGAGGGTAAGGGAGGGAGAGAGGGAGAGAAACATCAATGTGTGGTTGCTTCTCGCAGTCCCCACACCAGGGACCTGGCCCGAAACACAGGCATGTGCCCTGACTGGGAATCAAACCCGTGACCCTTTGGTTCGCAGGCTGGCACTCAAGCCACTGAGCCACACCAACCAGGGCAACCTTTGGAATTTCTTAAAGCTGCAGCTGCCCCACCCCCTACCTCGAGATTCTGATTCAGCAGGCTGGTGACCCCAGAGTCTCCGCTCTCTGCCCGCTACACCAGGCTGCTTCTCTGTCCGTGACAGCGTGCAGCCACACCATCCTTCACAGAAGCAAGGCAGAGGGAGGCCCTGAAAGGCAGAGTATGAAACCTTGACATCCTTACATTTCGCTCTCACTTAGCCATCTCGGTCTTTGCCTCTTCTGCACCAACTCTTTACTTTGTAGTTTTATACCATCTTTCATCTGAGAAGTTCAGAGTACTCCCAACACCGACCTCATGACTGGGCAACGGGGGCAGCAATAACCTCATTTTAAAGGAGGATAAGCAGACGCACCGGCAAGCTCACTTCCCTACCACGGAGGGTCGACACGCCGAAGACAGAACTCAAGGCTGCCTTTCATTCTGTTCACGAAGTTATTGTCCTTTCCCCTGAATTACACGGACTCTGTGTTGCTTTCTCATTAATTGAGGCAGTGTATGGAAAACGGCCTGCATAGCACCCAGCTCATGGCAGAGACAAGTCATTTCTCTCCTTGACCACAACCACACAGGGGCTGCCCAGGCGCTCCAGAGTTTAGTGGGCACTTCATGATGTTCTGAGAAACAGCCACCAGAAACCCACAGAGGCTTTCTTCTAAGGGTACCAGGAAAAACTTGAAAGTGCCATCCAACGAGGAAGACAGCTGCACCTCAAGGCTTTGCTTCCATGTCAGTAGGGAGACAGGGGCGCTGCAACTGCACAGCTGGCAGACAGTGGGCATGAACAATGAACAGGGACTTCACAGCACGCAGCAGTGCTGAGCTGGTGTACAACTCTTTCCCAGGTCCAAGGAGACACAAAGAGAAGAGCAGGATTATCTTTCTGCTAAGGGGTGGCAAGGGTCACATCTGACTTTGGATGAAGCCTTTAGAGCCAAGAACTGTCACCCATTACCTGAAGAAGGAACAGTCTCTAGAGCAGAGCTTCTCAGAATTGAGGGTGCACAAGAATCATCTGACTGGTCTACTAATGCAGATCTCTGAGCCCCCCCTCAGTGGGGACAGTGCTAGGCTGGAGCCCAGGAATCTGTATTTTCATAGGCTGCCGGTGAGTCAGCTGTAGGATCACGCCTGAAACCACCCTGCCCTAAAGAACACACACAAATATCCCATCCACCTGCTCCCGTTAACCAGTCACCACTGGTAACCAGCCAGTGGCCTGCCCAGCACAAAGCTGAGTCACGGAAAACACGTGTTTTTGTTTGTTTGTTTTTTACATTGCAATGTTCCTCATCTCCGACAACTTCAGTCTTCTTTCTGGTTGAGATTCCAGAATCTCAAAATAGAGTAAAGCAACTTGGGGAACAAACACAAGGTCAGTCCAGAAGGTATCCAGCCATGTAACACAAAAAATAGAGACATTTATTGAAGAAGATACAAGATACAAGAAACATTGTACATAGGACATGACGCCTCAGTCCCCTTCCAAGTAGGTACCTTGGGACCTCACAGTTCTCCCAATGTCATCATCTGTCCCGTCATATTTTCCTAAATCTCACTGATAGTCTGAAATCTCTTCCTTTTCAAAGGTGATTTTACTTTT
The DNA here is from genome assembly GCA_004024845.1 of Tonatia bakeri. Classification (NCBI taxonomy): domain Eukaryota; kingdom Metazoa; phylum Chordata; class Mammalia; order Chiroptera; family Phyllostomidae; genus Tonatia; species Tonatia bakeri. The sequence continues at coordinate 306,511 of PVIA01000582.1, read as the reverse complement.
GGGAAAAGCCAGAAGTCATAGGGTGCCAAATCTGGGCTGTAGGGGGCTGAGTCACCTGGATGATTTGATGTTTTGCAAAAAAACTGTACAAGACGTGATGCATGAGTAGGCACGTTGTTGTGATGAAGCTGCCAATCACCAGTTGCCTATAGCTGCGACCTTCTGAATCATGTGAATAGTTTCCGTGGAAAAATGTTCAAGCTTAATGCAAAATTTGATGCAGATTCCTTGCTCCACTCAGTCATTCTGAATGTGACGGCCACACAGTACACATGCCCACTCAATGGTGTGTACCGCCCCTACTGACTAGTACAGTGGAGTCGTCATTATTCACATGTGTGAATTTCAGTCCATTTTCCTTGGCTGACAGGTTACATCAATGTCACACAAACCATTCTCATTCTATTAACAATGGCTGGACTTTTTCTGGACAGACCTTGTATAAAGAAATACACTGACTTTCCATAAGGATGTTCAAAAAAATTTCAGTGAAGGGTCACAGCTATTAATGAGCATTTGGTTAATTGGTTTCTTCTGCCACCATTGAAAAAGCAGCTAAAGGTACTCAGTGTTCTTTCTTGATAATCACATACACAAATTTAGAGAAAGAGCTAGAGACTAGGACAGATATTATCTCACACCGTCCCATACTGCTGAGATGCTGGAATGTTCTAGCATGAAAAATTGTCCAGGAGGAGCCTCCCTTTCCACTGAGTCAGGACGCTGGTCCCGTGAAAGACACTGGTGCCACATCACGTGGCTGCTTAGACCAGCAGGCCAAGAGATACACCACTGACAATGACCCTGGCTGTTAGAACCTGACCTCCAGCAGGCCCTTCTGCCTAGGGTGTGGGAGTAGAACTGTCAGCTGAGAGGTGGCCCCAGGATGATGGGTTCTTTGGTCCCCTATCTTGAGCTCTAGCCCGTGAAGAGAGCAAGTACCCAACAAGCTGCTTGTTTTTAAATTGAAATCCGTTGATTGGAGTTTCAGGTCTTGACGTTATGAAAAGAGGAGCTGAAGCAGAATTAAGCCATTAATTATTTGGCAAGATTCCAAGGCACTCACCACAACATCCCGTGTTTCACGGGCAGGCAGGACGCCTTTGTCTCACGCCTTGTCCTAGAAGTGAGTTTGCGTGGTTGGGGACACAGACGTTTCTGTCCTAATGCACTCTCCTCTGATCCCTTTGTTGCTGTCAAATCTCTTTTTAAAACTCTCTAACTTTATGTTCAACCATCAGAAAAGTTCCCAAAATAGGCACAAGTGTTTCTTACTAGATAATTTTAATGTTGAGAATTAATTCTCTCCCCCAGTCCCAACTCTACTTCTTTGAAGTCAGCGTGCCTTTCATCTGTAAATATGAAAATAAACATTAATAATGAATGTGTTCTCATCCTCTCCAAGTAGGAAGTTTTATTTACTTCTGAGGAAGAAATGATTATTTCCCAGAGCTCGAGAGACAGGCAGAAGCAGAACGGGAACTCTGCTTTTGACGGTCTTGATGTCGAGTCAAGCTGCCTCAAGTAATTCCATCTGCCTCCAAGAACAACTATTCCTGGGTCGCTCCCTCCTGAGTTCTCACCTCTTGACGGAACTATGTTTCAGGTGGTGGCTCTTCAGCACTCCCTGTCCCTTCTGAACAACACACCCATGAACCACTTCCGTCTTTAATGAAGGGAGTTGTAATATCTTGCACATGCCCTGTAGCTCTCTCCTACAATGATGAACTTGCCCCATTAACCTCTAATCCCAGCACCAGGTATACATTTTGTGACTCGTCTTTTAGCTCATCCCAGAGGGCTGTGTCTCCACAGGCATCAGCTTTACGACTGATGGCTGCATAAAAGGCCCTCGAAGGCCCCTTCAGCTTAGTCTGCCTGACAAGCACCAAAGGGGAGTGCAGTACGAGACCCCCTCCATGCACATCACCATCATCTCAGAAGCTTAACGGGAGAACGACACCTGGCCTAGCTCACGTTCATACCCCCACCCTAATAGCACAGCTGACATTGGCCTTTCTACATCGTCTGCCTGTAAGAACCTATGAGGGTAATACATTCCATGTTTCCTACCTCTGCATAACGAGTGTTCCCTTTGATACTGCCGTTCTCACTTCGAGGACTAGCATCTAACTTGAATGCTCGGGGATGTGGTGAATAGTCACCATGCCTGCCCACACCTGTTAGAATTGTATAGGTTGTGGTAGGCCCCCAAAGAAGCCCATGTCGTCATTCCTCGAACCTCTGAATATGTTACTCTCAAATGGCAAAGGGGTTTTGAAGATGAAATTAAGGATTCTGTGATGGGAAAATCACCGTGGATTATCCAGGTGGGCTTAATGTAATCACAAGGGTCCTTATAAGGGGAAGCAGGAGGGTCAGAGAGAAGACGTGATGGTGGCAGCTGAGAGCAGAGTGACGCAGGGCCACAAGCCAAGGAGTGCCGGCAGCCTCCAGCTGGTGGAAAAGGCAAGGGAATGTTTTCTCTTAGAGCCTTCAGAAGAAATAGCTTTGCTGGCATCTTGATGTTAGCCCACTGTGTTGTTTCCTGTGGCTGCTTTAACAAATTACCACAAACTGGGTGGCTTATCACAAGAGAAATCGGTCCTCTCACAGTTCTGGAGGACAGGAGTTCAAACTCTCGGCGCCAGCAGGCCTGCACTCCCTCCGAAGGGTCTAGGGGGGAGTCTGTTCATTGCCTTTTCTGGTTTCTGGTGGCTCCCAGCATTCTGTGCCTGTGACCACATCCCTCCAGGTTCTGCCTCTGTGGTCACACTGTTTCTTCCTTTTCTCCCCCAAAACTCCTTCCATCTTCCCCTTGGAAGAATAAGTGTGGTTGCACTTCGGGCCCACCCAGGTTGTCTAGAGTAAGTCTCTCCTACTAAAGTTCTTAACTTAGTCACACTTTTTGTCATAGGAGGCCGTTTCACTCTTTTTTGTCATGTAAGGTATATTCACAGGTTCTGGGAATTAGGACTTTTGGGGAGCTACCATTTGGCCCACTATACCCACCGACAAGGATTTTGGACTACTGCCCTCTGGAGCTACAATCAGTCTGTGTTGTTCTAAGCCATGAAATTCGTGATGATTTGTTACAGCAGCAACAGGAAACTAACACACGGACAGATCATATCTCCTCTCACTTGGACTCTCTAAGCTGAGGAGTCCGTCTTTGTTCTCCCACTCATGGAGGTCACTCCGGGTTATGTCAATTGCCCTGTGGCTACGGCACTGTCTGGGCCACGCCTGACGTGTGGGCTTCCCCTGTCTACTTCTGACGTGTTCCTTCTGTGAGAATGGCTTCACCCACTCAGATCCACACTGTCAGAACCCTCCTTGGCTAAGTGTTGTACACGGAGAAAGGTGTACAGACGAGAATCCAGAATTAGAATATTGTGAAACATCTCGTGGACCGGCAGAATGGCCCAGGTGGGACTCTGTCTGACTTTAAAGGCAACATCCTTCCCCAGAGGGGAGAAAAGAGTTTCAACATGTCCCAGCCTGCCTTGGGCTGAAGCACATCCATCTACACAGCACAAAGCAGCTGATGCCAAGGCTACAGAAAGAAGACTGCGGTATCTGGGAAGTCCCTTTCTTCTCTTTTCCAAATGTTTTAGTAAAGTTAGGCAACTAAGCCAGAGGTCCTGGGCTTTAGACCCGTGTAGGGCAGTCTGGCTAAGGCAAAGTTTTATTCCGCTCTTGAACACGTCACTGCCCCTATGCCTCAGCTTCTCCACTGGCGCTGTGAAAGCATCTCCCTGGGGTGGGTTAAAACAAAGTTCCCTGACATATTATTTCAGGTTCTTGGAAATAGTGCTACTGGGGACAAAACCAAAACCAAAACCAAATATAATGTGACCTGGGCAATGGAAAATGCTTTCCACATGTATCTTGCCCTGGGGCTGGGACGTGACTACTGGAAAACCCCTAAACGGATATGATTCTAATTTAGTTAAAAACTGGAAGAAAATGCAGTAATGATGTTCACCATAGTTGAGAACAATGGTGGCAAACAGTTTTCTGAATGGAGGGCTTCAGACCGGTAATCGGGTGGGAAGAGAGACGGGAGAGGGTCTTGAGGCTGCGTCAGCCGGACCAGCACACACCTGTATCTGGGCTGCGTGTGTCCTCGGGCGGCTCGGGGACAGGGCGGCACTAAAGACCTCCCGAGCCAGCTCTTGATGTCATATTCTCATTTATTCTTTTCTATCTTTTCCAGTTTTTCTATAAATAAAAAATAGTAAGAGCCCACGTTTTCAAAAAGAAATCATATGTTACATGTGTATAAGAAAAAAACTGGCACATTCAACAAAACAGTGGCAGGAATTCTCTTTGGGGGGCAAGGCTATGGAAGGTTTCTACTTTCTGCTTTACGCATTTCTGTAGTGTTTTCATTTAAAAATATTTTTAAAGCAATTCTGACTTACATTTGTTATCCCAAAAAGGGTTTTTTGATGAGTACTACACCCTAGAGGCATTAGTTAGACACACAATGCTCTTAAAAGTTTCTCTGAAAACATGGGCAAGGTGACAGGGATTTTTGAGATAATGTTTAAAAATTCTCGGGAAAGCGAAAGCACAGATGCGAATGAGGGTGTTTGGATACCAGTGTGAGAGTAAGACAAGTGATACAGAAACTCTCACGACAACTGAGGGCTTCGCATCCATTTGAGCAATCTCTGTCCAAAGCCCAAGTCCCCGCGGAGGAGAGGGACCAGAGCGGGGAGGCAGCTCCTGCTCCAGGCCAACCCGAGGGCAAAAGCTCCTCAGCTGTGCTCGCGGCCTCTTGCCTCCTGCCTTCAACAGCCCAACTGCCGCTCAGGTGCTTGGGAAAGCTTCACTCAACAGCTGACAGGCTGCCTCTTTGGAGAGGCTGCTAGGAGGGGCTGTCAGTTCCAGAAAATCAAGCTGAAAGCAACGTATAAATTGAGCTATTTCAGCTGACAGCTCTGGGAGCTCTAGAACAACTAGCTACTCCCTCGTCCCTCCCAAAGAGGTTATCTGTTCTGGGAAGCAAGTAGCATAATTTCCACAGAATAGCCAGATGTTGGCAGAACCGTTCAAATGACGAACTTTAAAGAGAAAGGGGCAAGTTAGACCTCCTAAATATTCCTGACAAAAGCCTGTGCTACCATTGGGTTCCCAATGCCCTCAAAAGAGCCTCAAAGGCACAGGTCCTCTTGAGGTATGAGCTTCAGTGCACCCAAGAACTGTCCCAGGCGAGAGCAGAGCCTGGCTGCGTCTTGCTGATGGAGCCTTCCAGCCCGTGGGAAGTTCTCTGGGCTACAGTCAGAGGCTGGTTATGTCGGGGAAGGCACAGGTACTCATTCCACCTGTTGGTAGACCGGCCAGTTCAGCGAGACATCTTGGAAGCAGACCAGCTCTCCGGGAGTGCTGGTGTCAGGGCTGGGGGCACTGCAGGGGGCAAAGGAGTTGTGGAGCCCAGTGGGCTCCTGGGCCAGGATCTGGTTGCCCATAACCAGGAGAGTGGAAAATGAGCCCTTGGGGAGGTTACACTAGACAAGCCAACTTCCCCTTCATGTGGGAACAGTTTGTGTGGTGGGTTCGGGTTCTGAATGGCCTGTCCCCACCTCACTAGGAAGTTACCTCTGCCCAGGGGAGGCCTGTGGACTAGGGTGGAGGAGTGGCGTCCTCTTCTCCCCCTTCCTCCACGAGGAGCTGGTGTGGGCTTCCTGCTCTCCAGGGCCGCCCCCAACCCGGAGATGGAGCAGTCACAGAACTCTTTCTGGCACTCTTGTCCACCCGGGGTGAGTGGAAGGCCCTTTCGGTCCATCACTGCAGTCGCTGTCTGCTTCTCCTAGGAACCACTTCACAGGCGAAGGATGACAACACTGAACACTCCTCGGAAATACATGCATCCAGCAATTATTTACTGAGCCTCAGTCATGTCTGGGTCTTAGGTCAGTGAGTCAGTCAGTCTTCATCGCTGACTCACAGAGCTTGTTATCTAGCAAAGTGGATCACCAGTAATCAAACAATCACACAAATAAATATATAGCGATAATCACATTAAGTGCTATGGAGAAAAATACAGGGCTGGAGTGTTTTAAAAGCATCAGAAATACATTTTACATTACAATCCAATATATACATACAAGTATAACACATGCATACATATATGAGTATAATAAAACAAAGTTTCGTTAAACAATTCTTACTCTTACTGTAAGCAATGCACTGATATTTTCTGGTCTATTCATTTAAAAAATGCTGGTCACGAAGGGGAAAAAAAACAAACCTCACAGACACAGACCACAGTGTGGTGATAACCAGAGGGAAAGGGGGTGAGGGAGGTGGTTGAGGACGGAGGGAGGATGAGTGGTGATGGAAGAAGACTAGACCTGGGTGGCAAACACACGATACAATATACAGGCGGTATATTATAGAACTGCACACCCGGAACGTATATAGTTTCGTTAACCAATGTCACCCCAGTAAATTCAACTTTAAAAAACGCTGGTTACAACCTGACAAACTGATGCACGATGAACTGAGGGTTGGGTACACGACCCAGTCATGGGGTCCCCAACCTGGGGCAGAGCTGGGGGCGCAGGTCGCGGACACATCCCTAAGGGGGTGACAGTAGAGCCGAGAAGTGGGAGGCTAGGACAGCTAGCCAACACAGGCCAGGGAAGTATGTTTTAGGCAGAGGGGGCGGCACATACAAAGACCCCTCACTTTACAGAAGAGGAAACTGGGGATCAAGGAGCGATGTGGTTTGTTCAAGGTCATATAACCCCAAGCCTCCAAACTCCAAGTTCAAGGTTCTTTAAAGTACTGCAGCCTATCAGATGTAGTCTCCCTCGTCATTTCACTAATTATGGGTCAGGGACTGATTGTTCTCACCCAGCTCAGGAGGAGAAGAGAAAAGAACAAAGGCAGGAGGCTGTGTTTACGAAGAACCCATTTAACTCTCCATGCCAAACAATCACCTTAGCGCCTGCCCCACCTGGCTTGAGGCCTGTGCTGCAAGCCTTTCAGTCCTTCCTGGTGGGGCCTGGCCGGGAGCCACGCTCCGGCTCAGTCTGGGCTTTAACGAAAGGCCACTTACGAAATGCCCCAGCAAGGCTGAGACCCAGCCGCAGGGCCTGGAAAGAGTGCTGAGTATTGGCCCCTGCTTTTCCGTCTCCCCACGTTGATGCCGCCCCTGACTTTCCACATATTTCCCCCTCACTCACTCCCCTGCTCTCTGTCCCGGTGACTGCTGTGCACAGTCAGCCGTGCAGACGAATGCTCGACCCATGCGGCACATGAACCCTGCGAGTGAAACAGGCCACGGCCAAGGGAGCCGGTCAGGGTCAGGGTCGAAGTGGACAGTCTAGGAGGACGTGAGAAACAGAGGGGTCAGAGGAGGCACAGGCCTCAGGCCAAGTTTTGAAACAGGCCAGATAGAAACAGGGCTGTGCTGTGCAGTTGCTTGGTCTGTCTGTGCGCTGCACGGAGCAGCCAAGGAGCGCGGTTGAGGGGTGAGGCTGGAACAGCACAGTGCTCCGGGCAGGGGTTCACCTGCTGCCTGGAGGAGGAGCCTTCCTCCCAGAGGCCGGAGAGGACTGGCTCAATGGGGTGGCTGGTCAGAGTCCAAAACACCCGGACCCTCACACGGCACATCGAAGACAGGACTGCCAAGCGAGGGAAGGTCTGCCTCCTCAGGTTTTAAACCTTACTTGTGTGGGGGTGACGGGGTTGGTGCTGCTCCTGGTGACGAGCTTCGGCCACAGGCGCTGCTGGCTGACAAGCAGAGACACCTCCCAGTTCTAGCCCTTTCTCCAGCCAGACTGTGGTCCCCTCCACCTTCACCTCCCCTTCACCAATCTCCCAGTAATCCAGCCACACCCTGTAGGCACAGCCTTACTCCTGAGATTTTAATTAGTAGTTTAAAAAATGTTACTGGTAATGCATGCCCACGTAAAAAATATCCAAACATTACACAAAGGTAAATAATTAAAAGTAAGGACAGCCTCTCCCAAGTTTTTAAATTAGAATCTTTCTCTGTCAGTAACCTCCTCCCTGAGCATCTCTTCTCACTGGAGCCTGTAATTACTCCGCCCTGCACTGCGCTGACTCCGCCCCGCACTGCGCTGGCATCCAGCACCTGTCCCGGGTCTGCAGTGCTCCCTTCCCCTCTGACCTTGGGCCAGCCGCTTCCCGCTTCCCTGCCATGTCGGATTCTGCCTCCTCAGGAACCCTGCCCCAAACGTGCCAAGCAACCAGCACCCCCACCCCCACACCCTGATGCTCCCTCACTCACTGCCGCTTCTCCGGCAAAAGGACTTCAGAGATTTGGCCCATTATGAACTCACGAGTCCAGCCCAACCCTCACCCTGCGCAACAAGACTCTTATTCATCTTGCGTTCGCCCAGGCTCATTTCTCACAGTGGTTCATTCAGGCCCTCAAGCCCTCACCCCCGCCTCAGCAAGTGGAAAAAGGTCTTTTCTGAGCAGGAACTGCAGTCATCCCCCCTGGACTTCGCCCTGCAAGTCGGGGGTAGAAAGACCCGCACCCGCTCCTACCAGTCTCAGAGGAAGGGACCCATCCTCCCTGCAAAGTTACCTCCTCCCTCGTGTCCTCAAGGTCATTCCCCTGTGCTCCCTTTCTCTCTTGCACCCGGTTACTTTCCTCAACTCTTTTTCCTTGTTATCAGAAATCATTCCAAGTCAATACCGAACTCCTATCCTAACTGTAAGTTGGTTGGATCACGATGGAGAACAATGTATAATAAGCATATTTAAAACAACAACAATGTGGAAGCAACCTAAGTGTTCATCGATGGGTGAAAGGATTAAGATGAGCCCTGGCTGGTGTGGCTTGGCGGATCCAGCACCTGCCTGTAAACCCACAGGTTGCTGGTTTGAGTCCCAACTGAAGTGTTTCTCTCCCTCTTTCTCCCCCCCTTCCCATCTCTCTAAAAATAAAGAAATAATAGCCCTGGCTGGTGTAGCTCAGTGGATTGAGCACGGGCTGCGAACCAGGCATCGCAGGTTCGATTCCCAGTCAGGGCACATGCCTAGGTTGCAGGCCATATCCCCCAGCAACCGCACATTGATGTTTCTCTCTCTCTCTCTCTCCCTCACTTCCCTCTCTAAAAATAAATAAGTAAAATCTTAAAAAAATATTTAAAAAATAAAGAAATAATAATAAGGTTATATTGTAAAAGTGACTCAACAGCCCCACCTGGCTTATAAATAATTCTGTTCCTGGTGATCTTATAAGAGAAAATGTGATACACACACACATTACTCTTCCATAAAAAGAAGGAAATCTTGACATGTATGACAACACGACAGACCTTGAGGGCTTTATGCCAAGTGAAATAAGTCAGACAGAGAAACACAAATGCCATATGGTCTCACTTATACGTGAAACCAACTCATAGCTACGGAGAAAGGAACAGTGGTTGCCAGAGGTGGGGTGGGGGGAGGCGAAGGGGGTGATGGTGGTCACAAGGTACAGACTTCCGGTTATAAAATAACTAAGTCCCAGGGGTGTGATGTGCAGCACAGTGACCACAGCTAGCAATACTGTGTTATACATTTGAAAGTGGCCAAGAGCGTACATCTTAAAAGTTCTCATCACAAGAGAAAGAAATCAGTAACTGCGTGTGGCGATGGGTGTTAACTAGATTTATGGTGGTGGTCATCTCACAGAATGCACGAACACTGAAACACCATGTTGTACACCTGGAACCAACAAATGTTACAGTCTATTACATCTCAATAAAAAAACAACAGCGACACTGAGTGTGCCCTCTGCCTCTGTAATCCCACGCTGTGGGATGTGTCCTGAAGAAATAGCCCACAGAAGAAAAGCAACTAGGACAGCGATGTGCAGAGCGGAGATATTTACACTTGCAAAATGTTGGAGATACCCCGACTACCTAGCACCAACCAGACTGGCGGCTAAGCCTGCTCTGATGTCAGCACAATGGGACGCCACGGAAGGGATGGGCATTTGGGGTGACAACCATGAATTATGTTGATACAGAGAAATTGGCAGACAAAGCACATTTTATGCACAAAATATTGATGGATATAAATAAAATACACACTTCTTACAATCTTGTATGTTTTCTGATAACAAATAGAATTATTTATAACAATAAAAAATTTGATCCTGACTACTGTGGTTCAGTTGGTTGGGTGTTGTTCTGCAAAGTGAAAGGTTGCCGGTTTGACTCCAGGTCAGGGCACAAGGCTGGGTTGTGGGTTTGGTCTCTAGGTCGGGGAGCACGTGAGAGGCAACCAAGTGATGTTTCTCTCCCTCCCTTTCTTCCTCCCTTCCCCTCTCTCTACAGAAATAGATATGCAGATAAGTAAATAAATAAGAAATTTGATCCTACTGCTCCGGTTACTGTTTCTCCTCCCTTCCCTGCTGCAGTCGTCTAGTGACCATCCATCTCTACCCAGTGTCCCCCGAACCCTGTGCAGCCCGGCTCCTCCCCCCAGTGTACGCACAGGCTGGCGGTAGAGCAGTCCCCGTGATTTCCTTCTGGACACACCCTTCAGGCTAGTCAAACTGGCAGCACCGGAGCCCTCAGTATCTTCTCTTCCCTTGCGACTAAGGTCCCCACATTTCTTCACTTTTTTCCTAATTCTGGACAGTTCTCCAAGTTTACTGTTTGGAGCTCTGGTCTTTGCGTTCTGTAGCCAAGACCTCTGGATAGACCCCATTTCAGGGAAGCCACCTCTGCTGTGCTGCTGACCCCACACCTATAGCTCCATCCCAGGCTCACCCTCGGCTTCCGGTTCTGTGTGGTCCAGCCACAGATGTCTCCAGCTGCCATCTCTAGTTCTCCATGTCCAAAACTAAGCTCATCTCTAACTGTCTCTTCATCCTCCTAACTTCTGGTGAATGTCACCAGTGTTGTCGCAAACTCAAAACCAGCTCATACCCTCAATTTGGTTCAGGGAGGCTGTGCCCTGCGCCACGGAAAGCCCTTCTTGGCATCCTGTCTGCTCACTTTCAGGGCAAGCTCAGGCTCTGCTTCCTTTGTGACGTCTGTTCTGATTACTCCAGTTCACAATGACTATTTTCCTCCCAGAATCCTTTTTGAATTAGACTGTGTAGTACCAACGGCACACAATACACTGTTCTTTTCCTTTCTTTGGCCTGAGCTCTTACGCATTCACCAGCACTCTGGTTGGGCGGGACCCCGCACCACCCTGCACCCTCGGCTCCAGGGTGTCTCCCGCTCTGAAGCCTTCCCTGTGCTCACAGGCTCAGGACCACTCTTCCTCCCGGGTCACCACAGCACCCCTTCCCACCGCTGCCGGAGTACCCATCCTCTCGCGTGGGAGTGACTCATATCACTTTGTGTCTAGCTCACGCACCAGAGTGTCAGCTGAGTGTCCTAAGGGCACAGACTGTGTCTCGTACAACAAGCGCCACAGATGTATTCATGACGTCTGATGTCATACACACGAATCACTCCACCCGTCCGTCTTATCTTCCACACCAGACTGCCATCTCCTCGTAGACAGGGGCTGGATTTCATTTCTTTTACATCCCATCGTGATTAGGAAGACAAAACAGAAAGGACTTGGAGGGTACTTACTTAGGGTATACTTACAAGAGGCCTTGTGAAGGCAATAGGCAAATTTATATGAATAACCTATAAACCTGGAAACTATACTTTCTGGGGAATACAAGTCTTATCAAGCCTCAAAACACTGCACCTTGCTATTCTGGGGCCAGCATAACACCTCTCCATTCTTAGCAGTGGTCCTGTCACTTAAAGGTGTTAATAGGATGCCAACCCTGGGAGCTTTCTGCTGTGAACAGTACCCGTCTAAAATCAGAACAAATCAAGAGACTAAATCAGAGGCCTGATAAGTGGCTAGAATCTGCAGGGAAGGGGGCAGGGGGCGGCGGCTCTCTGCCAAGTGTCTGGTACTGCAGAAAAGTCTGGCTACACAGCACATACTACACCACCGGAGATAAGCCCTCAGCGAAACACTCCTCCTATGGGAAAGGATATTTAATTTCACCCAGTGGTCCAAGGCCTGCCCCCTCACACACGACACACGTCAGTCCAGCTATGATCCTGCTGACTCAGAGCAGCTAAGATTTCACATTTAAATCACAAGGTGACCAGACAACACCCGCAGGAGGATGTGAATGCTGCTCCAACAGTCACCCTCTTGGAGTAGCAGAGCGTCTCCAGCAGCCGTGCCTGAAGATTTATTCACTCACAATCCCAGGCAGCAGGGAAGGCCTCTACTCTGCTCTGCCCAGGTGCTGGGTCGTCCGAACCGCTGGCAAGAAGAGGCAGATCCTGCTTAGCGAACACCCATCACAGTGCAGACTGAGCCGCAGGGCAGGCCATATGGCCCTCAGCCCCGAGGCTCAGATTCCCAGCGCTCAGAGTTGGGCACACTCCACCACTGGCAGGAGGCAGGGACTGGGACCAGGCTGGGCCTTCGAGGCCACGTACAGCTTGTGTGTGGATGGGAGAGATGAGGCGAGAGGATGGCCCTCCCTCCACACTCAGCGGGGATGGGGGCCCGCCTGCCGCTGCAGAGGGCTTCTGCCCGTCAGGTGACCACCAGTGGGCACCCGACCTTCTCTGTCCCTGGAAGAAAAGGGGTCTCTGAGCCGATGGCTGGTCAGAACACACCCAAGGGCAAAGGGAGGGAGGTGGCTGGAGCAGGCCTGGGCACAGTCTTTCCAAATAGTTTCGACAGGTCCACAGCCACCAGAGGCCAAAGTCTCAGATCAGGCCCCCGAGACACTGGGATCCAGGGATGTGGGGAATCTGGAGAAATGGGGGAGGAAAGCCCACTCAAAACAGCCCTGTGGTGTTCAGGGTTTTACTAAAACCTGGTAAATTCTGATAAATTAAAACAGTAAAAGTTAAGAGACAAAGTAAACAATTTTAAGACACTTTCTGTTCATAAATCTTTTAAAATCTCATTTGAGTCAAGACAGATGACTTTGGATAGATGGACTTGGAGTTTCTAGGCTGTTTTTAAGTCACAGGCCCACACAATAGTACTTCTGGCACACTCTCTCTCCAAAAGGAAGTGAAATAGTTATCTAAAGAAACACCTTTGAGCCCTGGCTGAGTGGATTGAGCGCTGGCCCGTAAACCAAAGAGTTGCCAGTTCAATTCCCAAATAGGGCACGTCCCTGGGTTGTGGGCCAGGTCCCCAGTAAAGGGCATGTGAGAGGCAACTGATGGATGTATCTCTTACATATCAATGCTTCTATCCCTCTCTTCCCCTCTCTCTATAAATAAATAAATAAAATGGTATCATTCTTGACATACTATTTTACATCCTACTTTTTCATTGATTATATCAAAAGTTTCTGATATCAATAAATATTCTTCTAGAGGCTTTGTAATGCTTGTGCAATATTTTATCTAGGTGAACTGAACCAATCCCTAATTGTTGACCCTTTTGGTTGTTTTAAGTGTTTGATATTATTAATAATGTTGCATTAGTAAAAATCCTTATGCAAGTATTTTTATATACACCTCTGGTTTTCTAAATATTCCTGGAATGACAATTTATGTTCTAAGGATAAGTGTCTTTTCAAAGTTCTTGGTATATATTGTCAAAATTACTGAGCCGATTCGAAGCCACGATTCTTGCTTGGTTATTTTAAAATATCACACAGTGGTATGTATTTCCTATATATAGAAATCAGTTTCAAGAAAAAAATAACCTTAAAAGGAGTCAACACACTTCAGATAGGCCAAGTCTTTATTTACTTCAGGAAAACGAAATGTCTCAAAACACTGATATTATGCTAAAAAGCCTAGCAAAGTTGGTAGGGCAAGACATTTATTAGAACAGTATCCAGGGCGTAGGCCCGCATTGGCCAGTCAACTCTACACAGAGAGAAAACCACCTTGGCCAAACGGTGCCTCACCAACCTGAGCCAACTGTCGCACGAATTTGTACTCTCAGCCAAAGGGAAGATGGGGTGAAGGAATGCAGGTTACTCAGCATAACCCATCCTAATTCCTGGGTAAGCGAGCACACGTACAAATGGTAGGTGTGTCATCTTTCTATAATAAACAGGACATCTGGCTAGGAGACACAAATAACCAATACATGAGATGTTTAAAAGCCCAATAATATTTAATAGAGTTGTCATAGTTTATCAGTAATTCTTAAGAGAAGCACTTAAATCTCTGTGTGAAAGGTGTGTTCTATCAGCCAAGTTGTATCTAAAACGCAGCCGCCGTAACAGTGTGCCAGCACGTCAGCTGGGGTTCCTGTGAACTTCAGCCCTCTTGATGTTAAGTAAGAGGCATGGGTTTTTCATACAGACCGTGTGCTCATATGGTCTGATGCTATTTTCATCAATAGTTGAAAATAAAATTAGCTTATCAGAAGAGTAATGATTATTTCAACTGGTCAAGAGAAGGCGGAGACTATTCTCAAGAAGGAAATGAGAAGACCAGGAAGAGGGTGGAGGTAGGAGGTCAGTTCTGAAGCATGCTGGGGAGTGGCCACACGGAGGGTCCTGCCATCCCTGAGAGCCTGATGTGATGCAAACTGGCTTTGCCCGCTCAGAGAAAGCAGTCTGACCCTACCTGCCCCATGCACTGCAGGCTCCAAGAAAAGGCAACTGCTTCTTTTGTACAAAAATGTATTTCCTGAAAAACAGCCACTACCAATTTTATTGGTCTTCATTAAAGTGCAAAAGCATACATGATTCTTGTAAAAATTCACATATAAAAGCAGACATAGTCCTGCCTGGTGTGGCTCAATGGATTGAGTACCAGCCTGCAAACCAGAGTTGCTGGTTTGAATCCCGGTCAGGGCACATGCCTGGGTTGCAGGCCAGGTCCCCAGTAGGGGACATGCGAGAGGCAACCACACATTGATGTTTCTCTTTCCCTCTTTCTCCCTCCCTTCTTCTCTCCCTCAAAATAAATAAATAAAATCTTTTAAAAAAAAGCAGATATAAGTGAAAGTTCCCCTCTGAGTCTCTTTTTTCCCTCTTCCACAACCAAATCCCACTTCCCAGAGGTAAACACTATTGTATTTCCTTTTCCTGTTTTCTTCCAGTCTTTGGATGCTATTCCTGGATATTTTCTTCCCTCGTGAAATTTATAGGAATTTAAATGCATTTGTGTTCTCCCATCTGAATGGCCCTGGCTCATTAATTACTTGGTAGTCTGCCTTGAGCCCATCTGGAATCGCTGCCATCCAAAATGACCTCCCTTCCCCTCTGCTCACTGGCGAGTATGTTTCCCTTAGAAGACGGATGGCCCCTTCCCCTGGCCCTCCAGGTCTCCTGGATGCAGAAGCTGATCTGAGCAGTCACAGATTAAAGCTGCACCTCTAACAGCAGAGGAAGTAAATGTGGGCTCTATGAGCTTTACTCACAAGCAAGAGCTCAGGGGCTTTTCCATTTCAAGTTAAGATCACTCCCCAGACTGGCCTCCCCAACAGGAGGACCACCTGCCCCCACCATGAGCACAAACGCATTGAGTGTGTGCCCTTCTAGTCCATGGCTACAGCTTTGCCAGTCTTTCAGACAACCAGGTCAGCTGAATGCATGGAGACAAAGGGGCATTTCATATACTCTTATTTTGGCAGTTGAAATAACACTGCAAGTGCCAGATCTTCACAGGACAAATCTCTCTGTGCATGTCAAACACACCGAGAGGGCTGCTGGGAGAGGGGGTTGCTGAATTGAGGGTCCGAGACGGATTAAGTCATAATAAATTTTTGAAAGCATTCTTTTTTATTTTATGCTTTAGTAATATAAAATATTGATTGCTATTTCTTATTAAGCAGGTATTTCATATACCTTCTTTCACTTAGTCCTCACAGCCACTGTGTGGAACAGTTATTTCTGGGTTTGCAGGTGAGGAAATCAGTACTCAGAGGACCCACAACTCGCCCAAGGCCACATGGCCAGGAAGTGAAGGACTGGAGTGGGATCGGAAGTTCCTGTGGCTCCCAGGAGCTAAAGCAGCTTACATTCTGGGAGATGGAAGAGAATCCAGCTTCCTCTCCTCTCGGCTTGCTTTTTGGAATGCAGCAGCCTCACAGATAGGAAGTTAAGACTTCAAACACCCACCTTCATATTTGCTTTATGTTAGGTGATGCGGGTTCGAAAAAGAACCACCTTCCTGAATTCGAAAAGTGTAAGGCCAAGTTATTATTTTTAAGGTGGCAGGAATAAATATTTAATTAGACAATGCAGCACTGAATTTTGCCTGGCTTTGCAACATCTCAGACAATAAAACAAGTCCTTGTCTACAGGGCTAATTACAGATGACTAAATTATTTTTAATAAAACCTTCTGGAACATTAAACATGAGGGATGAAGCAACATAGTATTGCAGAACAGCTCTGGTCTGGCAATCTGGGTTCCAACCCTGACTCAGCCACTAATAACCACCAATGTTTATGTGCATGGTCTACGCAGTTAACAGTGTTTTCACGTACTTGCTCCATTAGTTGGGTGACCTTGGACAAGTCACTTAACTTTCGGAGTCTCGAGTCAAAATCTGGATGTGAGGACACTGAACCACATCATTGGAAGTCCCCTCCACTTTTAACATCCTGAGGGAGTGGCACACGTGTCTTTGGATCTCTATAAATGTGTCTGTAAGCAGATCAGGGCAGGCACATTCTGGTTTATAAAAATTCTATTTTCTGTTCAGCTTGTGAAAGATGTTGCTTGGCTAAATCCAAGTATCACTCACGAGACATTGCTCCCAGGTAGTTCGCTTGGCTTCCGGAAGGTACCATTAAGGCCCTGGACTGGATCCCCACATGGAAACTTTCCACTGTTCAGTAGCCAACTGCCACGCCTAACGCCAGCCAATCATTGGAGATATGTGGCTTAGTGGAAGGACTTGCAGAAATCTGTCCTCACAATGCGTGCATCTCAGGATGCTAAGTAAGTAATGGCATCATCACACACCAAGGAATGTTATAAGTATCATTCTTTTTCAGTCCTAAGACACACCAAGCCCTCTTTCAAGTCCTGCCACTCACTGGCTGTTTTCATGTTCCAGAAATTTGGATGCACCTTAGAACAACAACATGTACTTTGATCTGATAGTGTTCAATTATTTTACCTAAAAGGTGTTGGTAAATTACTGCTGTGTCTTAGAGTCAAGGAAATATAGTCCTAAAAAACCACAACATAGATTACACGGATATAGTTCTAACTTGGTTCAAATAATGTCCCTCTCCCCGATCTTAACAATCAATGTCCAGTAACAACTGTATAGTTAATGTGTAAGAAACAGGTATTAGTCCTGTTTCCCAACAGCAGCAGTTTAAAAAGCATTCCATCATTATCTCATAAAATACTGGTATGGATTTCAAAGGCAAATTAGCTCATATAAAAACTCATGTGATGCTCTGAAAATTTACTATCCCACAGCAAATTGGAAAGGGAACATTTTACTCACACCCTCTTGATCTATCTGGCCTTGACACATTTTCTTGCTTCTTAATTCACAATCCTCCACCCCAGTAATATTGCTGATTCCCAAAATACCCTTGACCCTGGAGGAGCAGCTCTCCGGCACAGCTGTCTGCTCCTGCCCTGCCCGGGTATTTCCGTGAGCTATGTGACACAGAGAGGACCACACCGAAGGAATGTAACTCTCAGGCCCCACAGTTCCCATCGCCCCACGGGCAGGTGCATCCCGCCAAACCCCAGACTGGCATTCGAAACAGAAGAAACTGCGCCGCTGCATGGGGGCTGTAGTTTTCCTGAACTCCATCTCTATGTTTAAAACTAGGGCGACAGCCGTCTTTGCTACTGTAAACTAATCTGATGGGCATGGGGGTGGGGAGTGGCTCTGAGGAGGCTGCCAATAGGCCATGAGTGAGCAAACTCAAGGAGCAAAATCGTTATTTCTCAGTGTTCGCAGTCCCAGAAACTCCACGTGAGAGGTTCCTTCAGCATGAATTTTAGGAGTAAACCACCTACTTCTTTTGCAGCCTTGAGTGAAAAACCACAAAGCCTCATGTAGAGTTTAACTGCTTGAAATTTACACATATTTTCTAACAGTACACTGAAATCTGGAAGTCAGGGAAAAATCAAAGGAACTTGGCAATGAGGTGCACACACAGTAGTCAGAAGCCCTCGAGTTGAGGCACGTTTATTAGGAGACAGCTTCTGGCTGTGGACAATAACTCTGACTTCAGCTCCATTTCTGCTGGAAAAAAAGTTTGGGATCTGCCTCTAACCCAAGATCAGGGAATGCAAGACAGGCAGGTGGATGGGGAGCAGACATAACCCAGGAAATCACCCAAATATGCTAGAACCCCTATCAGGTGTCACCCCCCACAGAGACTCACAGCTGCAGGAGGCCAGGGGTACAGGCCTCCGAGAAACCTCGGTTCCTCCCCAGTTTGCACATGTTATGTTAACACTCACTATTACCCACTGTGTTATCCCATCGAATTCACAGGCATCAGAGATCAAGTCCTGCCACAACCCCTCAACTTACAAACTGTAAGCACTTGCTATGGATGACACCAGGCCTGTCTCCAAACCTCACAATATACCAGGGGAATTCTACAGGGGGTGGGTGGGGGGAGGCATTTCAAAGAGTACTGCAAGATGCTTATTCACAACAACACACCAGAAGCGCAAGAACTTCAGCTCCCACACGCGATCTTTCCCCCTCCCTCTCCACGGCACGCGCCAAGGCAATACTCAGCCCACTAGCAGGCCACCGTGACTAGCCGGTGTTCATTAAACAGAACACGGCGGGGCTGAACCCTTCTCAGCAAAATCTATTCCGAAAGCCCCACAAGCTCTCAGCAGCCAGTGAGAACCGTCCGGACCTGCTTCTCACCCCAGCCAGGGCAGGAACGCGTGAGTAAGAAACCTAAGGCCCCGCGGTTTGGGCAGGCCGACTGTCCCCTCCCCCAAGTCTCCCCTCGCTCTCTCCCTTGTCACTCTTTTTCTGGCATAGCACTGGGGAAAACCACAGAGGCCAGAGATGTCAGGCCCGCGAAGAGTAAGGAGAAGGAGCAAGGCCAGACGGAAGGCAGTTGGGGGGACAAACCAGGCGGGGCCGAGGTGCGGTAGCGCCGCATCTCGTGGAGAAGGACCCCCGAGGTGGGTCTGGAGGGAAGGGAGGGGAGGGGGAGTGGCTCGCTAAGGCCTGACGGCGGCGGCCGCAAGGAGCCGGGGAGAGCGGGATGCAGGGACGGAGGCCGGCGGGAGGGAGACGAGGTTGGGGGGCGGGGGCGCGGGTAGAGAGGCGAGGGGGCAGCCCTGTTCCCCTCCCCCAGCCCGGGCCCGGGCCTCCCGCTGACTCAGCCCCACGGCGTCGGTCGCCTGGACCCGGACTCACAGTGCGCGAGGTGGCTCCGGCGGAGGCGGCAGGGTAGGGGACAGGTGGCGGGGACGCTGCGGCTGAAGCTGCGGCTCCGGCCGGCGGCTCCGGGGCGGAGGGTCCTAGCAGAGGCCGCCGCGGTCTCCGGCTTCAACGCACAGAGACTGCGGGGGACGAGAGCACTGCGCAGGCGCGATGCGGCCACCGCTGTCAGTCCGGGCGGGGCGGGGCCAGGGCACCCGCCGTCTCCAAGGCAACCAGGCGGCCAGGGAAGGACAGCCCCTACCTCCACCTTGTCGTAGCAACGGCGGCGGGAGGTGGGGGGCGCCCAGAACAGTTCGTCTAGATTGCCATAGCAACAAGAAGAAGAACCAGCTTCATAAATTTACCGCGGTACCGAGGGAACGCTCTTACCTTGTCACCATAGCAACCGGGAACAGCCCCTTCCTTTTTCCTTAGCAACAGGGTAACAATTCCTTCAACCAGCCTAACTAATCACAGAAGAAACAACCCTTTACACCAGATTCCATAGTAGCCAGATGGGGATTCCTATCTGTCTCACAGCTACTGCAAACGAAAAAGTGGTGAATATTTCTTCTCTTTCAACAACACGAGAGCTAAGGCTAGGTATTATCTCCACTTTTGGTCTCTGGCTTTGAATCACAGCCTGTTACCCTAATCCCCAAATTCGATTTTCCTCTACTTGTATTAAATATTCCTTATTTCCTACCAGAAAGTCTATACTTTTACTCCAAAATCGAGCTAAGACTCAACCTTCTTGTTTCTCTCCCAATGCCTTTGTAAACAATTCTTGTTTTTTCATCTTGCCCACTTGCTGGTTCAGATTCTACCTCCTCGAAACCAGTTCCCTGCTTAATCTGTTCATTGGTGTTCCCGAATTCCCACGTCCAAGTCTGCTTGTATGGCTCTTCTAGATCCCTCGCCTTCCTGTCCATGCCACCCTTACTGTCCTTCAGTGTCCTGCCCAGGGTGCACTCTGCTCACCCCCTTTCCGGTTCTTTGTGCAGATGACTTCTGGCTCTCCCTCCTTCAGCCCCGACTTCCATGGATACAAAGAGGTCACCTCTGTACTCACGTTCTATAGCATTGTCTTTGGGTTACATGTCTGTTCCCAGTCAGACTATGTGCCCCTTGTGAAGAGGAATTCTGTGGTCAGCGTCTGGGACACAGAATAGAACACACTGTGGAATTCCAATAAGTGTTTATGTAACTGAATCAAGCGAAGACAAAGGTTTTTCTTCAAAGATTCTTCAAACACTTTCTTGGGCCCCAGAGAAATGGGTGAAGGGGATCAAAAGATAAAAAGAAAAAGAAAGATTTTCATTCTTCCTCATTTTCTCTGACCTAAGTGCCCTGGAGTCTCAACGAACATTTTCCTTATAATTACACATACTCAATCTTTAAGTACTACTGCTACTATTATAACTCTCTTGCTTCCTTAGCTCTCCATCTTAATGCCCAAACTCTAGTCATCTGTTAATTGAGACTCTGGCATCCTTGATTTCCTGAGTCCTCACCTCTAGCTAGTCTCCCTTCTGAAATATCCCAAATGTTTCCACTGAAGTAAATTTCCTCACCTGGGTACTGATCTCCTCCACGATCCCTGCCGCCTTCTATAATCAGTAGCCTCTTCACACCTTACCATTCCATTGCTTTCCAACCCAGCTTGGATGGAGCCCTTTGGGTGATCATCACCGGATTCTGCTGGGCTTGTTGAAATGCTGGAGATGCTGCATTCTCTTGGAATGACTCAGAACTAAGAATTCATAGGCCAGCTTTCTTCCCCATGCCTCCCTGTCTAGCTCTCAGAGGTTCCATCCCAGGAATATTGGTGTCAGTGGGCTCTGACTGAGCTTACTTTCTCGGAGAAGGAGAATACAGCTAATTACAAATAGAGTAAAAAACAGAGAGGGACATAGTCTACACTGACTCACGTCCCTGTCCTCCAACCAAGGCAACTCTCAGAAAGGGGAGGGTTCCTAGCAGAGAACAATTCCCAGGACAAATCTAGGGGTTAGGAGAGTGAAAACCCAGGCTACACTTTTTCTTTGCCACAGAGCTGAAGAACTGAAGATGTTCCTAAATGTACCTACAGGGTGTCTGGGTGACACAGAGACACAGGAAAATTTCAGACTCAGTGTACTTTGCTTGTCCATTCTGAAGTGCCAGCTCAGCCCCATGGTCGTAGGGACAGACTTGGGTGTTGCGGACTACGCTGAGGAATCCCAAGGAGAGACTGTGATCCTGATGGCTCCAACCAGTCACCACATGTGGGATCGAAGACCATTCCTGCACACGCTTCACCTAGGTTCTCCACATGTTAACATTTTGCCATGTGCCAGTTAGCTCTTGCTACAAAATAGTTCACTCCAACTTAGTGGTTTAAAACAACCACCATTTTATTATCTCTGTTTCTGTGGGATGGGAATTCAGGAAGAACTCAGCTGGTTGGTTCTGGCATCCCTTTTTATAACAGCCTCAGCCATCACTTCCATCCTATCCTATTGGTTGAGAAAACCCATAAAAGACTAATCTCAAGGGGAGGGAACATAGACCCCACCTCTCAATGGGAGGAATATCCACGCCACCTATGAGCATGTGGATGGGGGATACTGTTGCCATCATCTTTGGAAAATAGGATCTGCCACGCTCTGCACTCTGATGACACCAATTCACACCCACTCATCCCCTCCCTCGAGACACCCCAAGTCTCGTTCCATAATAGCATCCACTTGAAGTCCAGGGTCTCATCATCTAACTCAGGTCCCAGTGTGGATAGGGCTCCTCAGGTCCAGCTCCTTGGCTCTAACTGCTTGAGTACCAGTCCTGTTGATCTGAAGGCTTGTGAAATAAAGAGATGTCATTTGCCCCATGCACACCTAGCATATTCTAGTGGCACAGACAGGATAATTGCTGCAGACATCATAATTTCTAAGAAGGTAAAAGCGGAGTGCATACACAGCAGTTACTAGTTCACAGCAGTTCTCAAACTCAGCCAGGCACATTGCCGCCAGGTCCTGGTTTAGAGTTTGGATTCATGGCCATTTATTTATTTATTTCAGTGTTGACATGGATTCCCTGCCCCCCGCCCCCCCAGTTGGTTATAATCCTTTCCTACAGTTACTTGTTTTGATGCTCAGTTTGTCACAAATCTGGCTAGTGAAAGAAACTTCAGGCTCCTGGGGCCTTTGGATTTGTCCCATCATTCTTTGAAGATTTCCTTGCTTGCTGACACAAGATGTCTCAGGCGCATCCTGTCCGCTCCCTGCCCCAGCTCTGGAATTGGCCACTCCCCCGGGAGCCATGGGTCCTCCTGACTTCTCAACATGCTTTTTTCCCCATTTTCCCTTGCTCCCTAAATCTTCCCTCAAACAATGATGGTTCCCAGGGTCCCCATCTCAGTTTACTCTCGATTCCCTCCATCCACACTCCATCCGCAGTCCCATCTACCACCTTGACTCTGGATCTGTGTGTCCGTTCTAGTCAGCCCTTAAGCTGTCAGACCTGCGTGTGTAATTGCCCTCTAGACACGCCCGACCCCGTGTCCCTCAGGAACCTCAAACTCAGTGAGCGTAAACTCACTTACCCTTCTCCTCAAAGCCTACTTTGCTTATCTTTCTTATTACCTGTAATGGCATCACTACCCAAGAAAAACTTGAGGGAGATCCTAACCCGCATCCTCTCGCCAACTGCCTGTAACAGAACAGTCTTCCAGTCCTCCTGCTCCACCTTTAAATGGCTCTCAGATAGCTTCTGCTTCTGTATCTCCATCACCTTTACCATCTCTTGCCTGGATTAAGGCAGAGCCTCCCACCTGCCTCCCGTCTCTCCTACGTTTGACCCATCCTCAACATTTTTGCTAGAAGGCCCTTTCCAACAGATAAGTCTTACCGCATCACTCCCCTGCTTCAATTCCACAGCTACCGTCCTTCTCAAACTGGCTGAAGTGACTTCTGAGCATGGCCGGGTGGGGGGGGGGTCCCTGTGAAGAAACAGAGTGGAGGAGCAATGCAATAGTTACCTCTTCCTCAAGTTTCGTTTTCTGAAGAATGCAAGAATCACATGATTTGAAAGGCGAGACTTTCGAGAGTCTGAACTCAGACACCTCCGTGCCTGTACTACTTACTGCTTTGGGGGCTACCTTAGTGGAAAGCGTGAGGAACACTGGCTTTAAAGGGCAAGACTCCTTCACATGAGCGCGCAAGCTCTGTTACAATCTGGCCGCTGCTGACCTCCGCATGTATGTCAGCCCCGCAGGGCAAGCCCTCGCAGTGGCCGAGCAAGCAGTTCTGTTTCGTGGCTGAGCCTGCCTGACCGGGTTTACCCTGCTTGGACTCTCTCCTTTCCCGTCATTGGGAAAACTCCTACTCATTCTCCAAAACCAGCCTTAGAGTCATCTCCTCGGTGACACTGTCATGGACCTCCTCCAGAGAGTGAACACGCTACGCTCTCTTTGGCATCAGACACTTTTCTTCATCTTGGTTCCCACCGCCTGGTGTTATCATGTTGTTCACATCTCTCCCCACCAGGGGTCCTCACACTCAAAGACTATCTGATTCAGCACCCCACGTAGGACTGAAAACAGCCCAGCAAGTTAAAAACGATCTGACCTTTCTGTACTTTTCCCTGGGTGACTGAGGAGGCCAGGTGGTGGAGGGAGTAGAAGAAAGTGGGTTAACTCAGGCCGGTGAAGGTTTAGATTTTAGATCGGAACCCGCAGGGCAGTCCTGCCTGGGTGTGAGCTGGAGGCAGGGCAGAGCTGTGATGCTGGTAACTGTTAACGACGGTGTTCATTATTCATTTGAAAGTACCTGAAAGTGGAACAGGGCGCTCAAAGAGGACTGATTCCTACACACAGGAAACCCTTGACTTGGTTTTAAAGTTTACAAGGACTTGTGTAAGCAATATGTAATTTTACTGAGGAATGCATTTTCATCACACAACTTGCCGAAAGTGAGCCCTTATCTAGAGAGTGAATCTAACCCTCCACCCTGCTGGAGCCACGCTAGCATTGGGTCCCAACACTTCCTGGTTATGTGACCTTGGGCCTTGGCTTTTCTCCTGTGCCGTGATGGTTAAATGCGATAAAATACGAAAAACACCCAGCAGTGTCTCGTACACAGCAAATACCCAGTAATGATAACTCTCAGTAATAACCAAAACTCTCATTAGGGTCAAGAGGTCAGTTGATTTTCCATCCCAGGTGTACTCTGCTTCACTATATAGGAAGAAATATGCAAATTTGGAATTTGCAAAGGGCTTAAGACAAACCTCCTGTGAATCTTAATGACCTATATATTCAGAATGAACAGCACCTCTTGCCAGTGGCTTAGATTGGGAGAAGCTACCCTACTTTTTGTGGAAGACGCCCACCATGATGGTGAGGTGGGTGGAGGGCCTGGATTAACTCGGATGAGTTCAAGGTGGCCTCAGGGTCCCAGGACCCTTCTTTCTCACCCTTCTCAGGCTTTGCACCAACACCAGTGGCTGCAGCTGCTCAGTGGGCACGAATAGTGCCTCTCTTCCTAGTGATCACCAATTTGAATGCCAGCATCAGACAGAGGTTAGGAGCATGGGTTAGGATGCTGCATGGACTTGAGATGAAATACTAACTCTGTTACTCATTGGCCGGTGGCATGCTATTTAACTCAGTTTCTTCAACTGTAAAGTGAGGATAATAATAGTACAAACCTCAGAGAGTTAATATAAGGATATTAATATAAGTGGGGTTGTGTTCATCAGCTTTGGACAATACTTGGCATGTTGTGGGCATTCAGTAAACAGTATCGGCTAGTATTCTTACTTAATTTATGTATTTTTAAGATTTTATTTATTTATTTAGAGGGGAAGGGAGGGAGAAAGAGAGGGAAAGAAACATCAATGTGTGGTTGTCTCTTGCACTCCCCACACCAGGAACCTGGCCCACAACCCAGGCATGTGCCCTGACTGGGAATTGAACCAGTGACCCTTTGCTTTTCAGTCTGGCGCTCAATCCGCTGAGCCACACCAGCCAGGGCCTAGAATTCTAATTTTAAAAGTGAAGTGTTATATTCTGTGCATACGTCTTCCCAAAGCAGGTGAAGCTCATTGCTCCCGTGGCAATTTGAATTGTCTCTCTCTCACGGTATTTCTTATTTATAAAGAGGAAACTAGCATTCGTTCAGCCCCCACTATAGCCAAGCATGAAATGCACACCATTTCCTATAACCTCCCTGGTCATCTCCTGAGGCTGGGAGCATCTCTATGTTCACAGTTAGAAGCAGAGGCCTCGAGAGGTTAATTCACTTGCCTAAGATCACACAGTTAGTGAACATCAGAAGAAGGGTTTGAACCTAAAGCCAAACATCTTCCCTTATCCCATGCTATCTGTGCTTTCTGTACTGTAATTACTTGTCAAAGGGTCTTTCCCCCAAACCAGTCTAAACGCAGGAGCTGCACTTGCTTCGTCTTTGTACCACCTAACACATGACTGACAGGTGTTCTGTCAGCACACATTAGATGGAAGGTGAAAAACATGTAAGTAAACCTAACTACAGTTTCCAGATCAGTTAAGATGCTGAGCTAAATTTACATTGAAGTAATTAACAAATCATTTTTATTTTTTTAAATTGAGAGCGAGAGGGAGAGCGAGAGAAGGGGGAGAGAGAGAGAGAGAAACGCCGATTTATTATTCCTGTTATTTATGCATTCATGTGGTTGATTCTCGTATGTGCTCCGACTGGGAATCAAACCTGCAATCTTGGTGTGTTGGAATGCTCTGACCAACTGAGCTACCCTGCCAGGGCACAGATAATTTTTTTTAGTATAAGTATGACACAGACACTATTTGAGACACATCTACACTGAAAATACTAAACATTATTTTTTATCTAAAATTCATATTTAATAGAGGGTCCTTTTTAAAAAATATTTTATTTTTTAAATCTGTTTTTAGAAGGGAAGGGAGAGAGAAAGAGAGAGAGAAACGTCAATGAGTGGTTGTCTCTCGTGCGCCCCCCGCACTAGGGAACCTGGCCCACAACCCAAGCATGTGCTGGACCGGGAACCAAACCAGCGACCCTGCCTCGCAAGCCGCCACTCAATCCACTTAAGCACACAGGCCAGGGAACATCCTGTATTTTTATTTGCTAAATGTGACAACCCTGAAATGGACCTCGCAAGGGACAACTTCCCCAGGGGTTCTCTTGGTACAAGAAAGGCTGCTATGGCCTCCCATCCACACTCAAGCCTGACCAGATCCTGAGCTGCTCTGGGGAGCTGGGAGTGAGAACATGGTAACCTAACATACCTGCTTTTCTTGGGCTTTACCCTGTTCACGGGCAAGTTTTAGGGTCAAAGAAGTAGCCACTGATGAGCTTAAAGCGCCATCTGCAGGCCTTTATGGGTAGTACAGTGGTCAGGGGCCATCTCAGCCACCCAAGACTTCGGGGAGCAAAGCAAAATCAAACTAGGAAGGGAGAGGGCGCTAGAAGAGGAGGCCAGTCTGGAGACAAGCAGGGGAGTGTACACCTTCCTGGAATTTTCGGTTTACAGCCGCTGCTCTGGCGGCCTGGGAACTGAAGGCACAGGCTCTCAGAAGGAGGACATTCCTCAGGGCTTCCCTTTCCCAAGACCCTCTGCCTCTCCAGCTGTTCCCCAGGCCTGGCAGTTGCCTGCACCGTTTTACATTCCCACCAGCAGTGCACGAGAGTTCCAATTTTACACGTCCTTGCTAGCGCGCGTTCTTATCTGTCTTTTTGATGATTACCATCCTAGTGGTCGTGAAGTGAAATCTCATTGTGGTTTTGATTTGATCTTCCTAACGATGAATGATGTTGAACTTCTTTCATGGGCTTATTGGCCTTTTGTAAATCTCCTTTGGAGAAATGCCTATTCAGATCTTTTGCCCATTTTAAGTTGAGTTATTTATCTTTTTTATTATTGAGTCATAAGAGTTGCTTATATATTCCAGATACAAATCCCTTATCAGGTCTAAGATTTGCAAATATTTTCTCCATTTTGTGGGTTGTCACATTACTTTCTTGATAGTGTCTTTCGGAGCATAAAATGTTTTAAATTCCAATGAAGCCAAAGTGATCTAGTTTTTCTGTTGTTGTTCATGTTTTCCCATCATATCTATGAATTCATTGCCAAATCTGAGGTCATAAAGATTTACCCCTATGTTTTTTTCTAAGAGTTTTAAAGTTTTAGATCTCACATGTAAGTCTTTGATCTGTTTTGAGTTAATTTTTTTATTTTATTTTGTTTTTTAATTTTAATTGTTGTTCAAGTATAGTTTTCTGTTTTGAGTTTTTATATGTGTGTGAGGTAAAGTTCCAGTTTTATTCTTTTGCATCTAGATGTCTAGTTGTTCAAACACCATTTGTTGAAAACTATTTTTACCGATTAAATCATCTTGGCATATTGGTCAAAAATGAGTTAACCATGGACACATTTTTAAAGAATGACTTTCAGTTCTCTTTGGTGGTTCTGTCTCTCTGTCCTCACGCCAGGACTATGCAGTACTGTTTTTGATTACTGTTGCTTTTTAAAACCAGGACGTATGATCCCTCCAACTTGACTGCCTGTCTCTCTGTCCACTCTGAAGGGCAGCGCTTTGCCCTTTGTCCTCCCCTCTCCTATGGACCCCAGAATCATTGTTGATTTTTCGGCCTCTTCAGTTCTTTGCTTGTTGTTAGGATGGAGTAGAGACTTACAAACTCCTTACATGCAGTACAGGAAAGTGGCGTAAGCACTTTATGGTATACCTGTTACACTCAACGTAAAGCATTTGAATCGAGAAAAAAGATACATCTCTAGTATTTTACTGGACACTGTGGTACTTTACAGATGTATATTTTGTTACTCTTTCAAATAGACTTTCTGAATTTTGCTTATAACCGTAACGTCTACTCTGCTTCCCCAGCTGAGTGTCTGGAGGTTTTCTTCTTACGCCTTCCTGGGTTTCAAAAAGCTCCCTCCTCTACTGGCCATGAGCCAATTCCCGGAAAGGGTCTTCGTTTACACCCACGGGTATCAGAAAGCCTATCCTTTCGATTGTTGAACAGAGATGTGACAGTCATCAAGTTGCCACTTGGTGAGGCTTCCTTTCTTCCTGCATGCAGACTCTCAGTAAATGGCAAGACTTAACTTTAAATTCCGCACCTGTGGTCTTTGGTTTTGGGCAACATTTTAACATAGTTGCGGCAGAATGTGGCATAACGTGGAGCCCAGTGTCGGTGGTGGAGGGTGGCCAGATGAGTCCCAAGTGCACACGTGGAGAGACCTACCAATGTCCCACTCTCCCGGCATCCTCCAGGCCTCCCTTCTGCAGCCTGGGATGCTGTGGTTCGGCGCCACCCTTGGGCGGTTTTAGTTCAAAAAGCTTTGCCACGTAAGGTAGGCACTGACATTTTGATTGGACAATTTTTATTGTGTGTGTGTTGTGGGGAGGCTGTCCTCTGCATTGTAGGATGTTTTAGCAACATCCCTGGCCTCTGCCCACCACATTCTGTCACACCTGCTGACCTAGTTTTGACAACCAAAAGTTGTGTCCAGACATTGCCAAACAGGAGACATCTCACAGGAGATAACCCCCCCTGGCTGAGAGCCATTGGGCTGGACTGACTTAGTGGGTTATCTCAGCTCCAGGGTTCAGAAGGGAGCCCCTACCCCTGCTGAGACATGGTTCGGACGTTATGAACCCCAATCTACTAAAGTTGTTTAAAAATTGGAAACAGTATAGCAGAGATGTCCGAAATTACAACCTCAGCCCGCTCGTTCCTGTGACCGTGATGCCAGACGAAGGCGTGTGTGGTTGCTCTGAAAAAGTGAGAATTACAAAAGGAAAGCAAGATCCTTTCACAGCTTCTCATACAGACCGATACCCGGGAGAAAAGACAGAACCATTTTTGTGGACATCAAGTAAAAACTGTAAAGTGCCCCCAAACCATAAGCCCATATCCTCACAACTTAGACAAGGTACCGGCCTGGACTGCCCCCCAGACCACACTGGGGAAAATTCAACCGTGAAGGCCTGGCCGTTGGGAAATCAAGGGTCTCCAAGACCTCAGCAACCCCCCCGTCATGGGGGCCCTGGTCCTAAAACACCCCGGAGGGTTCCTGCAGATTTCTCCTCCTGTGGACACCTCGAGTTTTGTTGGAGCACTGTGGGACAGGGACAGGGCCTCCAGACCCTGCCACCGAAGCCCCCTTTCCCTGAGGGCTCAAGATGCCACAGTCCTCCCTCACGGACATTGTTCCCCAGTGGTTGCGGCTCCCACCGCAGTGGAGGGAACGAAGGCGGGGCCCCGGAGAGGACTGGTTTACCAAGACCTGCTCCAGTGTCTTGACATGCAGCATCTTTGGAGTGGACCAGAAGGGAACAGCTGGCCGCAAGGTGAGCCTGGACTGCAGACCTTCAGAGGCTAGTTCCCAACCAGGAAGCTAATAAAGCAGGAGGCACTGAGTAGGTGTTGATATTTAAATACACATAACTGTAAGCGAATGTTTTCCATTGTGAGGCGATCTTTGATTTATGGAAGAATTTGTTCCCCCCCAAAGGGGCTCAGAGAGCTGTAATTCACAGAACATGTTGCTCATCTGTAGAAACAAAAATAGTGTTCAGTAAGCCCAGGGTCTCCAAAATGGTTGTTTACTGTTAATAGTAAATACGTGAAGAATTAGCATTTCGAGGAAAATAGTCAACACATTTGTGTGATTCAAGCCGGAGAGCCGATATGACAGCTTGAGTGTATTTGGGCAAAGCTAAAAACATTTAATTAAGATTGGTGTTCCAGAGTGGAAATAAAAAGTGTGTGTGTAAAAATGCCTAATTTTGACCCACGTGTAGAGGGCATTTTAGGCAAAACCTTAAGAGCCTGTGCTTATGTGAGTATCTCTTACCCTGTGGCATTCTAAGATACTAGTATCTTCTTTTTCTCATTCAAAAATGAAAGATTTTACAGCTGACACTGAATTCGAAAAAGTGTCTAATGGGGGGAGTCATTGAGCACACATCCGCAAAATTTAGTACAACTCATAGTATGAGATACATAGATATGTGTATTTAGTTGCTCAAGGAAATTGCATATCGTAATAAGAGAACCGTGTGGCTCACAAAAGGGAATAATGCAAATTTAAAAAGTGATCCCAGACTCTACCCAGGCGATCAAAGTCAACTTCAATGGTGACAAATCAGGTTGATGTATGCAACGTGGTGAAAAGAATGCTTCTGTGGCCTTCCTCCTGGAAACCCATTGACACCAACCAGCTTAATTTTGTTTGTTTGTTTTGGGAGAAACTGCAGTCAAATTCCAAGAGAGGAACATTCTACGAAATACCTAATACTACTCAAAACCATCACGGTCATCAAAAACGAGGGAAGTCTGAGAACCGCCAAAGCCAAGGGGGGCCCGAGGAGACCGCCGACCGAGGGGACGAGGTGTTCTGGACCGGCTCTGGGACAGAAGGAGGACATTCGGTAACAGCTGAGGGCATCGGAGCACAATGTGAGTTTTAGTTCAGGAGAGCGTGTCAGCATGGACTGGCTCCTCCGCTGCAACGCCGGCACCGCACGATGTCAGACGTCAGTCACGTGGGAGCTGCGGACTGCAGACGGTGTGTGGGAACTCTCAGGGTTATCGTTCCAATGTTTCTGCAAAGTCAAAATTGGTTCTAAAAAAGTCCATTTTTTTAAAAAAGAAAATTATACAGGGGCAGAATTAAAGTAAAATTTAAGGAAACCTTAACATGCAAAGGATTTAATTTGTTCAAAAAATTTTAAAGGAGGCAGAATCCATTTGGCTAGAACTTGTATGTGAATCTTGCACTAAGAACCATGCGGCTGTACAAGACCCAGACGGTGGCACAGTGGGATGCTGGGACCTAACTTTGGAGGGTTGAACCACATGAGTGGGGCTAGCCAGCAGCTCTTCCCTGCACCCTGTAGGAGCGGACTCATCACGAGGACAAGACTCCGAGCCTAAGCCCACGAAGACTAAGACCTGGCAGAAAGCACAGAATGGAGAAAATAAAGATTTTAAAGCACCAACACCAGAGTGTTAACATGTTTGTAGTGAGAGAGAATCTGGTCCTGGTTGGGTGGCTCAGCTAATTGGTGCATTGTCCTCTATACCAAAAGGTTGTGGGTTCGATCTCTGGTCAGAGAGATCCTCTCTCTGCCCCCTTTCCTCTCTTCTTAAAAAATCAATTTTAAAAATTAAAAGAAGAGAGAGGATCTGCATATATTTGGTATTTTATATACTTGTTAAAGAAAACTTTGGCTTATTAGAGTGAGTGCCTCGTGACTAACTTTAAATGTGTAACTTAAGACTTACGACTTTAAGTTGAAATCTTACTAAGTTTATGCTTAGCAGTAAAACATCCAAACAAACCCCTAAGCTCACTATATTTATACGCTTAATTTATTAGATTGGTTAAAATTATTTAATATTCAGAAAAGATACTAAAAAAGGAAAAAGAATTTTAAATATTGTTTAAAATGTAAAGTGTTTAATTAAGTTTATAAGTGGGATCAAAGTCCCCTTACAAAGAAACAACAAAACTTGGTAGGCTTACAACTTTCAATGGAATAGTAAGGTCTGTAAGCTCAACTGAAATCTCAGGAACTCACTCCCAGGCCTGCAGCGCTCTGCTGCACCCACAGACCCGAGACCTCACGAAGCCGAGAGCTGTGTGGAGACTCAAGGCTGGTCCCAGGAAACCCTTGTCCCCACCCACTCCAGAAGCACCCACTTTCCCCATTCCCACCACACACTGCCCCTCATCTCTCAGTGATGGGAAATTGTAACTTCTGGGCAGGTGTGTTAACAGTCTAATAAACACATAGGTGCACATAAGGTGACCGTAACATTTATTATCCAAAGCAGGACACATTTGAAAGTGACAGGTGGCACTATTAATAATTGTTCTGGGGCAATAGACTTAAACCAGAACTGGCCTGGGTAAACCAGGAGAAGCTTCCTCCAGGTCTAAATGTGCGGTTTGCAAACACTCAAGGGGAAGAAAGTGAAGAATCCAACTTCCATCCCAAGACCATGTCAAGCATTAACAGAGTGTTAGATCTTTTAATGTTTTACTGGAGAAATACTAAGAGCTCTTCAAATGTGTTATTAGCAACACTGTCAAACAGCCTTTTATTAACCTAGCTAAGGTCTACCCTCCCTGTGTGGCACAACGTTTGCACTTCCTTCCCGGGGTGTCTCGAGACCGTCCCTCCTTCCCCAGCTACAAGGCACTTCTTGGTGTCAGGTTGGACCTGTGTGGAAAAACCAACCTGTAATTCTGAGTGAAGAAATGAAGGGTGATGGTTGCCTAGCAGCTGGCTGGTTCGGGGTTCCCGAAATGCAGTCTCACACTTGATCAGGCCACATTTTACTGTCTGTGATCTTGTCTTTCTCTACTACACACATACACATACACAAAGGCATTAAGTGTGTTCCTGGGTGCCTTTTATTTTTTCTCTATAAATCACCTGCGACTGTGCAACGTGGCCTGCCAAATGTGTGCTTGCGGCATTTTTCATCTGAACACAATGGATTTTTGGCAGTTAATCAAATTCTAGCATGCCTCCACATTACGGGGAAACAGTATCACAGATGCTCTGGCTGAGGACCGTCTCAGGGCCTCGGCACCCTGCAAGCCAGGTCCGGGCACTTCCATCTGGCTCAGGAACCCCACTGGGGCCTGTGCACACAGCTCGTTTGGTTACAACCCAGTGCTTCGCCCTAACAGCGGGGCTCCAAGTATTCCTTTGGCCTCAGCCTGCCTTACTTGCAGGAGGCTCGCTGCTTTGCTGAGAGCTGGGAAGGTTCCCCTGCCCCAACCATTTTCCCTCATGGCCTAAACCCTGCTCACTAGGGTTTTGTCTTCTGGGGCTAAGGAATAAGTACAAGTATGTTTACAGCACTGGAAACAACAATTTCACTCACTCCTCAGTGTGAAATTGTTAGAG
Organism: Tonatia bakeri; assembly: GCA_004024845.1. Classification (NCBI taxonomy): domain Eukaryota; kingdom Metazoa; phylum Chordata; class Mammalia; order Chiroptera; family Phyllostomidae; genus Tonatia; species Tonatia bakeri. The sequence goes on along the minus strand of PVIA01000582.1, from coordinate 273,238 downwards.
CAGTGCATTCCTCCCAACTTCTGGCTGAGACCTGGAGAGAGGGTGGGTGAGGTTTGCAGGTACGTGGGCCAGTCCAAAGGTGAGGCTCTGGGGAGCCAGGGATCCCACACACTGGTCTTGGGACCATCTTTTGTCATGTGATTTTTGCAAGGCCATAGTCCCAATGCCTAAAGGGCCTGCTGTGGGAAGACAGTTTCCAAAGTGGTAGCTGTGAGAACAGGTGACATGCTTCCCCTAACCGTCCCTGTTTCAGGTACCTCAGCAGCCTTGTCCCAGGAAATGTGGTGCCACAAACCTTGGCATTGTTCCCACCAGGTGACAGAACTGACTGTGAGCTTCTGGGCCCCCGAGGCTCCCATCTCTCAACTCTTTCTTTTTTTTAAACCTGCAGACCCTGCTCAGGCCTCCCTGGAAGCTTCTGCTGCCTGCCAGCAAGGCCGTGAAACACCGAAGCCGAGTCTTCTTAGCAACTTTAGCGTCACCCCAGCTCCTGTAGAAGGGGCCTCCGCCAAACCCCCTCTTCTTAGAAGAAACACAACCGAGACCGAGTGAGAAGTAGCTACAGTTTAATACAAACCTGCACCAGAACACGATGTGTCGGGCTGTTTTTTTTTTTTTTTGCCTCAAATGGGGGGCCAAAGCACAGGACCGTGTGTTGTCTTGGGGTTCACACAATCTTAGCACCATGACTTTTACAGAGGAGTGAGGAAGTCACTTGGGTGCTGGGGGGCTGGAGGCTCCGTCCCGACCCCAGGCTGTGCGTGCCGCCTGGGCAGCTGGAGGGGGTTGGGTTTCTGTGTGGTTCTGTGGTTTCTGGGTCAGTATGGGAAAAGCCCTCGTCACAGCATTGGCTTGACAGAAACCTACTGTGGACTCCTAGCACTACACACACACACACACACACACAGTAGCACAATTTTCTGTAACTTAACCCCACAAACCTAGAGAGCAGCTAAGGCAAGAACGACAGTATTTATTCAGCAAGTACAAGACCAGTTTGAGAGCTGCATTCAGTGCAACCAGAGACCCTTTCATTCCAAGCAGGGAGGAGCCAGCGGCACTGGAGGCGGAGCTGGCCGGGGCTCTGCATGGGGGCAAGGAGCGGGTGGTGGGGGCTGGCCATCTATTTGGTTCCTCGAACCTCCCTCTGATTTTCACCTAGGAGCTGCTGGGCAAGGGCGGGGTCTATGTAAGGATCAGGGTGGATGAAGTGGAAGGCCACGAGGACCACTCCCAGGCGTGGTCTCCCAGAGCCCAGGCCGTGCACCTCTCAGGTGGAGGCACTCAGAGGAAGTAAAGCTTTCCCAGCCCAAGCAGGGATGCCCTGCCCATGGGCCACCACCACTGCTCGGCTCTTTGGCATCTGCCCAAGGCCCATGACCCAGCAAGGGCTGGAAGAGAGAAAGATGCTGTGCGCTGTACCACGGGGTCAGCGTCATGGTGTCCCAGGCCCAGACCCTGGCGCCCACCCCCATGGCTGCCACCCTCCAAGAACACCTTTGCTGCCTCTGCTCCCTGGGCTACGGTCTCTGTCATCTCAGCCCCGAAATGAGGAAATGAGCATGAAGTGACGAGTGAGGGTGTGGAAGCGGCTTAACCCGCAGGGCAAACCCCCAACAAGGAACTAGTTCTGGCTCACACAGTGAAGATGCATTAGTTTGTTCAGGACAAAAATCTACCTATCTGTGCAAAACAAAGCAAAATGCCTACCAGGGTGGTGAGTCTTCTAACTGGTTACGCTCTCGGTAGGGTCTACAAGGGCCATCATCCCACTCTTCTTTTCCGAGGCTGGGGCAGACAGCCACGCCCCTAAGGGTAGTCACGGGCACTTCCGGGGTCAGAAGGCTTAACCTTCCCGGGCCTCATCTTTGAAACGGGAGGAATAACACATGCCGTGCTGTGAGAAGCAATGGAGAGCTCGTGTATGGAAGTGCTTTGAAAACATGAGAAGCACAGCAGAAATGTACAGGGCATGACCTCTAGCCCCAGAGCCCAGCAGCTACGCGCCACCTGGGGCGCTGGAACGGAACGTGCAATGTGAAGTTGCTTCCCCGAGGGGAGGATGAGGCTTCGAGAGGACGCGCAGCTGGGTCACTTCCCAGTTCACTCGGGGAGGATGGAGTTCACCCAGCCTCTAGTGTTTCCATGGAAACCCCCTGGAGCTTTGGAGGCAGGGAGGGCCCAGCTGGATGTGGGAGGAGGCGGCCACAGCAGGTGAGGGCAGCGTGCTGAACACAGGAGACTGGAGCCCCCGCTCAGCAGTGTGGGTTTTACAGTCAGGTCCTGCTGGCCTGGTCTCCTTCCTCGCAAACTCGGGCTGGCCCCCTCCCCCTTGCCCTGCTCTCCCTCTCTTAGCAGGCACCAGGCGGCTTGCCAGTCACACAGGAGGAGCAGCCAGGCCTCTCTGTCCCCATTAGGGGGAGTTTACAGGAAGCTGGGTGATTGGGGGCATTACTGCTGGGAGTGATCAGGGCCAGAGACGGGCAAAGGTCTCCTTGCTCCCCAAAGGTCCCCAGGGCCAGCATCCTGGGCACCCTGTCAGAATATAGGGAACTAGACCGGGACGGGGCGGGGTGGGAATAGGGCCTGGGACAGAGCCTGTGCAGCCTGGAAGACTCCTGTGGGGAGAAGAAGGGCCTGCAAGTCCAGCGCCCTCCCCGACCCGTGTTCCAGGCCGTCTGGTTGGTGTCGAGTGCAGCGTCTCCTAAGGTCCACATCTACTCCTGTTTCTATGCTATGCTAGTGACACAAAGCACCGTTATTTCTCACGGGATGCACAAACAAGTTGAACCAAACCACGGCGCAAACCAAACGTGCAAAACAAATCATGTACACGCGCCCGGCACCAGCCTGGCACCCCGCCCAGCTAGCTCTTCTGGGCGTGACTCGCGGAGGGCGGGGTGGGAGGAGGAAGAAGCTGGCAAAGGGCGCAGAGTGTCCCAACCACACCCACACCAAGGGTGTCCCATCCGCATCCATACAGGGCTGGAGTCGAGTCAGGGGAAACGGGACATTCCGGGCATGGCTGGGTAGCCAACACCTGTCTAGCTTGAGAAAGGTGACCCCGGGGCCTACAGGGGTGGGGAAGGGAGTCCTTTTAAAGCACATCTGTTAAAGTGCTCCGGACAACTGGCGGGTCAGCCAGGGGCAGGGCACTGCAGCCTGGGCCTTTCCGAAGCCAGCCCGTGGGGGCAGGGGTGAGAGGAGGGGCTGGGCCGGGCTCTATGCGTTGGGCTCTGTGCATAGTGTGAGCTTCCTGGGCCCCACGAGACCGGGCAGGGAAGGACTGCAGCAGGAGGAACACATCTCAAAGTGCCTGTTAGGGTCGGCTTGAAGCACAGTGAATCGAGTGTCAGACGTGGGGAGGGCTCCTGGGTCCTGTGGCCCCTCAGGTGGTGAGCTGCCTGGCCCAGCCTCTCCTGCCCCTGCAGCTGCAGCTGGAGGGTGTGCGGGCTGGTGGCGGCGGTGCATCCTTGCTTGCGGGGGCTGGTTGGTGCCTTTACCAGATGCCGCTCGACCTGCCTCCAGGGGGAGCAAGGATTCGAGCCGAAGCTCGCTTTGGAACATGGTCATCAATCTGAGAACCTGCAGGGAAGGAAGCAGAGGGTGAGCTGGGCTGCTCCCGCCTGGGTCACAGAAGCAGGGCCTCTTCTACTGGTGGAGGCTGGTAGGTCCTCCTGGGACAACTCCACCCGGTTTTACAGATAAGGACACAGGCTTGGGGAGGTTGAGTAACTTGCCCAATGCTAAAGTGTGTGAACAGCAGAGTCTGGATTTGAACCCAGGTCTTCCTGATTTAGCACCTCCATGATTAACTGTCCTACTATGCCACCTTCACTGCTCCCAAACTTGGACATATGGTCTCTTGCCAGGAATTCAGACTGTGGATTGGCCTGTTAGCAAGTGTGTCTTTGTCCATATGCCTCAGGGAATAAGAGAGAAAGAAGGGAGGTCCCACTATTTTGGAAAAACAAAGAAGCACATTCCAAAGGTCCCCATGTCTTGAAATCCCAACACTTATTTAGGAGAGGAGGCCTGGTCCCCCAGGGAGCCCAGCGGGACAGCCTTCAGCCCACCCCATCCTGCACAGACAAGGTTTGGGGCAGAGGGAAGCGGGGAGGCCTGCCTAATGTTGGCAGAGCCTGAGGGCTCTGCCCCGTCTTTGCTCTACCCCAAGACCTGGGTTGGGAGCAGAAGCAGCCAATGGCCAGCGGGGCCCATGGCTCTGGACGCCATGCCCAGGCAGCCAGGGGAGTCCAAACCTCGTGGATTGGCAAGGCCGAGGGCCCACAGACACTCCACACCACAGATCCCTTTCTGACTCCGGGCACTCGTGTCCTGTCGCTGGTGGGAATGGTAGTGACCCTCAGGGTTGGGGAGCAGTTTTCTTGGTATTGAGAGGAAGAGGAGTGGTGAAGAGAACCCCTCCACACAGGCTATCGGTCCTCAAACAGAAACCTCGTGACGTCTGCCCGGAGCTGCCCTGAGCAAACAGCTGGCCACAGAGGGGGCTCCGCAGGCAGCCTGGGGGTTAGTCCTCTGTCTCTCAGGCAAGAAGGGTTTGTATGCAGGTCTCATGCCACCCCTCCCCCAGCCCTGCCCCGCCCCCAGGGAAACACCAAGCTCCCAGTGGATCTGGGTCCTGTTGTGGTTCTGCCCAGGACAGCACCGGCAGAGCAGATGGATGCTGGGGCTGCACCTGGGCAAGTCCCGAGGGCTGTCTCGCCCTGCCCTTCCAAGTGCTGTCCATTTCCATCAAAGTGCCTGCAGGACCAGCTTGTTCTCCATTGAAGGTTACCATTTATGCAGCAGTGACTGCGCCCCCCCTCACCCCACTACTACTGCAGAACGCCTGGGATTCGAGATGTTGACAGGAAATTTCCTGGGCAGTCACATCCCATACATTACACACTGTATCACAGGTAACACAAGTCCTAGCAAAAAAGTGAGGGAGGAAAGAGAAAAAGGGAAAAGCCAGGTGTTTCAGAGAGGCCGGGAGGAGATGGGGTAGGGAGAGGGGGTGGGGGTACAGTCCCACGTGGCACAGAGAGGGTTACCCTTCCTGATCTCCGACCTTCTCTGGGCCGCCATCCGTGTGCATGGCCCTCCAGATGCTTCCAGGGACCGAAACGGAAATCATGCGGAATCCTCCTGCAGCCCACGGCCTGTTACAGTGGCGCGCAGGGACCAGGGGAGCCCTGCTGCCCCCCAGTATTTGTGTATATTTAATAGCAGACCCCGCACTCATCACTGGCCATGCGATAGGGGAGGAAGGAAGAAGACAAGAGGAAAACCCCACAAATCGCACTGCCTGGCTGGGCCTCCCAGCCCTCCTCCCGCCACCAGCCGAGCGGCCCTTGCTCTTACCAGAGAGGCTGAAGCTGGATTCGTGAAGGTCCCTCATGCCCCCGTGTCGGGTCACGGGTCGGGTAGGAGTGTCTGCGAGAGGTGTTCCCATCTCTTTTTTCCCAGGATGCACAACCACAGCGACGTCACCCAGGTAGGGAGTGCGGTCCACTCCCCTAACCTTTAAGGTCTGGGGTAGCGTGGAGGAGGAAAGGGGAAAAGGCATCAGAACCCAGCCGCCCCTGCTCCCGTACTGGAGCCCCCCTCCCCCCCCCGCCCGGAGCCACCCCCGGGCTGGCAGGACTCCAGGGGCTGCCATGCAGCGCAGGCCCTAAGTTTCCGTGACAGAGGCTTCCTGTACCTTGAGCACCAGGGGCGGAGAGTTCTTTTCCTCTACCTCCTACATAGCACCTGTGCATGTGTGCCTGTGCCCTTGCGCATGTGCCGAGAGGAGACTCCCCCTGGGCACCCCCCAACACCGGTGCAGCCCTTTCCGGGCAGCAGGCGGACTTCTAAGGCATTCAGCCCTCCAGAACAGCCTTCCTGTGGAGCCGGTCGTTCCCCTCACTGGCTCGGCTACATGAGGCCCTGCCTTTCACTGTGATGGGACAGGTTTGCGGGGACCGGGGCTGTCTATGGCCGATTTATAGACAGGAGTCCCCCAGGAGCAAGGCCAGCTCACTGAGTGCTCACGCAGGCCATGGAGCTAAGCACCTGCACTCTGCGAACAGGCTGCCTAGGGTCAGCTCAGGCCCCAGAATGCCATGCTTGGTCGGAGCCCTTTCGGCTTTTGCCAGGCTGCCCTTGGGTTTCCACTTCTGAGGCCCAGGTCCCAGAGAGGGACAGGAGCAGAGACCCTGGGAGAATCCTGGAGACTGCCAGCAGAGCTGACCTTTTGGTGTTAATATGACCTTTTCACTTTTATACTTTAGATCACTACTGTTCAAATATCAGTTTTATGTACCTTTACTTCATGGAGAGTGGAGGGACCCCAGCAATGGCGGCACCTCAAGGCCCACCAGCCTGTGACTCAGGACCTCCGTGGTTACAGACACTCATGTTTCCTTCTTGTGCGTTTAGGAACTTAGGACTCCTGCCCTGCCCTGTCTGCCCGATCACTTAAAATGCTATGTGGCACTCAGATGGACGGAGGAAACCGGCGTTACCCGATGCCAGCATTGGCCTCATACTTCCTCTCAGAGTTCGCTGGGCCAGAGGGTGGGGTCAAGTTGGGGTTCTTGTGAATGAACCCGTGGCAGGGGCTCCACTGAGGACTCAGCTCAGGGTGAAAGGAAGTCTGGGTTAGGAGACCGAGAAAGAGCACAACAGCCAACCTGCTCGCCACCCCACTGCATGGACACGTCCCTCCTGTGGTCCCTGGGTCACCCCAGGGCCAGGGCTCATGGGCCAGCAGGAGCGAGGGTGTTCAGAAAACAGGGAGGGTAGAGTCTGGAGGGGCTACTCCTAAAACCCTCTGGGTGGCTGGCTCCAGGAGGGAACCAGGGTGGCACAAATCAGGAAGGCCTGAGGGACTCAGAAAAGGAGCTTGGCTTTTGCAAGGAGGATGGGAGAACTAAGAAAATAAGAAAATTTGGGTGAAGAAAGGTCACGTGACCACTTGCCAGCAAATGTGCCAGCCAGAGACAGCTCTTATAAGCTCTATTCCTTAGACATTACGCAGCAGATTTCCAGAGCTCAGTAATACAGCGGCTGAGTCTATTTTCAGCCACGGTCCTTTAAATCTCCAGCGCCCTGCTGGGCGTTGGAGCCGACCATGAGTGGAGAGAACAGGACCTGAGAAGAATGGGAAGCCAATGCTGTTCTGTGAGTGGTCACAGCGTGGGGAGCAGGTGGGGGTGGAGATCACCTGGAAGCGGCCCAGAAACCGTGGCCCCTGGGTTGCTACTTAGGGCCTCTGGCGAACACACACACACACACACACACACACACACACACACACACACACACACTTTCTGGGTCTCCCTCCCTGGACAGAAAAGCAACGGCTGACAAGGCCAGACTGTGGAGTTTCCCCGCCAGAAGACAGGTTAAACACCTGCTGCGTATAGAGGACCGGGATGTCCAGGGCAAAAGGGACAAACAAACAGGACACAGGAGATGCTGCGTGAGGACATTTTAAAAAGTGTTTTTAAAGGACTGATATCTCTTAAGTGTGCCACACCCACAGCAGTGGCACCCCAGGGCCTGGGCAGGAAAGGGCCATCCCAGCCGGTGAGTGAGGCATGGGACTCCGAGGCCCTCACGCGATGCGTGTGGGAATGTTCACCCGTTTAGGTGGCATCTGCAAATAGCCAGGCAGGAGCATTCTAAAGGCCCAGTGAGATGGCTTTAAGCCAGAGAAAGGGGGGGACAAAGAGCAGGGTGCTTTTGGCTGTCTTTCTGTCAGACTTGCTCTTTTCTGATGACTTGGCCGCTGGCCGCAGCATCTGGAGCTGTCCACGTGGGTCCAGGCCTGGTTCTCTAGGGCAGCGCTCAGCCATACGACTGGGCATCAGCCCCCAAGCAATGGGGGAACAGCCAGCCTTCTTCTGGGTGCAACCCTGGAGATGGGAACTACTCCAGACCTGGGCCGACCACTCTGTGTCGGGGGGCCCAGACTCCCAAAGCCCACCCAGCCCACTGCAATCAGAAGCTGGGGGGAGGTTTCAGAGGAAGAGCAACTCTAGGCCGTGACAGGGACCCCTTGCCCTGGCGGACAGCAAGGCCCTCCCAGAGACCACACGTGGGGACAGCCATGCACAGCTTACAGTATTCGCTCAGCTCCAGGGGAATTGGGGACCCTTCCTAATACGTTTTACTTTGTCACAGGTGCTTCTTCCCTACTAGATATCATTCCCAAAGAGGCCACTGCAGGCAACAGGATTCGGTGGGAAGAGAGAGTGAGGACGTCTCTGAGATTTAGAGCCATCGTGGGCGAGGTCCCCGACAGGGGCTGCAACCTCCGCTCACACATCTTCCTCCCCGCCCCTCACCTCACCTTTTCTCTCTGGACCAGCTTCTTGTAGACCGTGTCCGGGAAGGACCGCAGGGGACAGAACTTGCCAGTGCCCTCAGCGCACATGAAGACGCCGTTCTCGTACACGACCCGCCCCCGGCTGATGGTGACCAGTGGCACGCCGTGGCAGCGCATGTTCTCGTACAGGTTGAAGTCTCCTCCCTGCACCTGCGTGCTGGCCGAGATGGTCCTGGCGGCGGGGCGGGGGCGAGAGAAAGCTCTGAGAAGAGGGAACGCTGCTGCAGCTTAATGGGAACGGAAGATGTTCAGGGGGAGGGGTGATGCTCGGGGGGAAGGGAAGGGGCTCAGTGAGAGGGAATGATCCCCAAAGGCTGCTGGTTGTGGGCTGAATTGTGTAGCCCCCCAGATTTATACGTTGAAGTCTTAACACCCGGTACCTCATGATGTAACGGGATTTGGGGTTAGGGCCTTTAATTAAAGCTAACTACAGTAAAAAGAGGCCATCTGGGTAGACCAGAGTCTAGTCTGACTGGTGTCCTACGAAGAAGAGCGAATCGAGACTCCAGGGGGGCACACGCGGAGGAAACGCATGTGAAGAAGGAAGATGGCCTTCCGCAGGTCGAGACACCTCGGAGTGAGACCAGCCCTGCCGGCACCTTGGTCTCGGCTCCCGCCCTCGGAGCTCCGAGCACACAGGTTTCTGTTGTTTGAGCCCCACAGGCTGTGGCACTGTTTAAAGCGGCCCTGGCAAACTGATACGCTGAGGAAAGAACTCCGGGGGTCTTTCCTCTAGCAGGCAGACCTCCAAGAGAGACAGGGACCAGCCCCTGGGGTCAGGGTGCAGAGTGGGGCTCCTCAGGGGCCCCAACGGAGGGGAGAGTGTTGTGGGGGGGATCCTGGCGGTGCCCGGGGTGAACTTTCTCTACAATCCGACTTTTATTTTCAATGTCCCAGCACATTTTTGTCTACCTTGTGCCCTGCAGGCTTGGGCACCTAGGAAAGTACCTGCGAAACAGCAGCACTTACCACACACAGGGGTGGGCAAAGGTAGGCTTACAGCTGTCAGTGTGCAAAAGTTTATTCTTGTATTATTCTTGATTATTATATTATTTATTATTATTATCAACCAACTTATACCCACCTTTGTATTTGTTGAATGAATGAAATTTAATTATAAAAAAAATGATTCTCATTTCCCCTGCCCAAATCTCCAAGTAAAAATGATGCTCTAGCTTTGGCTGGTGTGGCTCAGTGGAATGAGTACCAGCCTGCGAAGCAAAGCGTCTGGGGTTCGATTCCCAGTCAGGGCACGTGCTTGGGTTGCGAGCCAGGTCCCCAGGCAACCACACATTGATGTTTCTTTCCCTCACCGTCTCCCTCTCTTCCCCTCTCTCTAAAAATAAATAAATAAAATCTTAAAAAAAAATAGTAAAACGAAAATAAGAACTCCAGGTTTGCGTGCTTCCCAGGGTGGTGCGTCAGGTCAAATGAGGTAACGACGAGAAGTGGCTTTGAAGCGCCATCAGGCGCCGTGCAAAGGGAGCGGTTCGCTGCTGTGCCCCCAGTGCCCGGGCTCTGGGAGGCCCTCAAACGCATGTTAAATTGAACACACCCCAGGGCCATACTTCTCTAGGCTGGACGTAGTGCAAAGATGCTATACTTTTGGAGTCTTGTAACACAAGTGCCTTAACACCCCCAGTCCCCCAGCCCGGGAGCCCAGCAGCAGGTTTTACTTGGTGGCTTCTGGGTCCCACACCACCACATCGGCGTCAGCTCCTGGGATGATACGGCCCTTGCGCGGGTACAGGTTGAGAATCTTCGCGGCGTTGGAACTGGTGACGGCCACAAAACGGTTCTCATCCATCTTTCCTCCAACCTGAAACATCGCGGGAGTGTCCACCAGCCCCCCGTGTGCCTCCCCTTCATCCCCCTCGGCTCTGGCCCTCGGCCTTCCAGGCGGTCGGAACAGTGGTGCTGGGGTGGACAAACAGCGGGCGCCCTTTCAGGAGAGCCAGCCTGCTTGGCTTGGCTCCAGGCACTTGCTTACTTCTTTCTCCTTCACCGGCAACAACAGCGCGTGGGCCCTTGTTCCCAAAGGCTGCCTACCTGGTAGAAATCTACCTCCGGAACCTACAACCAGCTCTGCCCATGTGCCCTCCACAGAGGAGTCAAGAGCCTCCCTCATCCACAGAGGGACATCTATTCTGTGCTCTGGAAAAGCACCTCATTGCCCCACTCCCCCGCCCCTGACAGCATGGTGGACTCTCTGCAAAGAGGGTTCCGGAGCCATCTCCTGAATCCTCCCTGAGTTGGTGGCTTAGTCGAGGACGTCACACTTCCTTGGGCTCACACTCTGTGCTGCACCTGGTCTGTGATAGGTTAGGACCACCAATGCATATTCTTCATGGGCAGAGCAGGTGGGGTTCTAATGAGGTCCCAGTCCCTGTCTTTATTGAAAAGTAATTGAACAAGATATATCAAGAGCCTTAAACATGTTCACACCCCGTGGCCCAGAAACCCACTTCTAGGAATCTGTCCTCAGGAAATAATCAGAGATGCTGACATCCGCCCGTGAGCAGAGAGGTTCTCTGCAGCATCACTTTCAGGGGCAAAAACTTGAAAGCGGTGAAAGCTCTAAACATCAGGAAAGGGTTAACTGAAGTACGGTGCTTCCACTGGAGGAAATATTGTTTAACTGTCAAAAAAGATGTTTCTAAAGGATTTTCACTGATAGAGGAAGACACTCGAGCGATGTTATATGAAAAAAAGGGATGAACCCAGCTATTAAAATGCAGTACATCATAGAACTAGGAAGAAACATATTAAAATATTAAGTTTAATTTCTGGGCATGGAATTATGGGAAAATTTTATACTAGGCCTTATTAGCTTTCTGATCAGGAAAAAAAATGTTTTCAGTTCTGTTTTTGAGCGAAACAGGAGCTGTGGTGGACAGGGTGAGACTCTGGCCTGCACTGGAGTGGGGAGGGGTCTCAGGAACGTACCACGCCTCTCTCCCAGATGACGCTCATGCGGTCCTGCACGCCACTCACTCCATGCGGGATCTTGGTGAAGTCCTCCTTGCCCATAGCTTTCTGCTTGGTGGTGAAAGGCCGGTGGTCTGACGCCACAATATTCAGAGTATCGCTGGGTAGAGAGAAGGGTGTGCCCAGTGAGGGGAGAAGGCCAGGGTACCAGAGGATGGTGACAGGTACAGGAAAAAAGTCTGTGCCTAAGAACCAGGCAAAGCTGACTTCAATCTCGGCTCTGCTACTTAGTGGCTATACGACCTCTAAAGAGTGATTTAAACTGTGAGAACCTCAGTTTCCCCATCTGCAGAGTGGAAACAGGTGCTGAGGGTGGCGCAGACCATCAGTGTTGCAGGAGACATCGAGAGGCTTCGGGATGGTGACTTTTAAGAGTTAGGATAGCGGGCAGAGAAAAACTGTGCTTAAGAGTTTAGCTATGCCCTGGCTGGTGTGGATCAGTGGATTGAGTGTGGGCTTGTGAACCAAAGGGTCGCTCGTTCAATTCCCAGTCAGGGCACATGCCTGCATTGAGGGGCCAGGTCCCCAGTGGGGGGCGTGCAAGAGGCAACCACACATAAATGCTTCTCTCCTTCTCTTTCTCCTTCCCTTCCCTTCTCTAAAATAAATAAATAAAACCTTAAAAAAAAGAGTTTAGCTAGAGTAGAGGGTGGAGGTGGTTTTACCGCCATGAAACCATGTGAAAACTCCCTCTCATCCCCGCCCTCAACCCCTGCCAGTCCCTGCTTGCAACAAGCACGTGCTTGGTAAAACATGCAAGTTCAATGTTAAGCTTTGCAAATAACTCTAAGCCATAGCCTTCCTAGGATGTGGGGACTCTAATGGCCTGGAAGGGGAAATGAGGGACAAGACAGAAAAGTCTGCCTTGTAAGCCAGCAATGGTGTGCAAGTCAGCTGGGTCACTGTCACTGCCAATGACCATCATCCTCAGACGGTTCCTGAGGCCAGTCTCCACACCAGGCAGTGGGTGGCCAAGGCACGGCCAGGCCCCTGAGGGGCTCGTGAGCTGATTACGGACTCAGGGCGGAGACGATGGTGAGAGAGGGCACGTGGCGGCATCTGCCTAATGAGGGAGGCAGGCAGCTGGCCCATGCTCAGAGATTGCTGGGGACCTCAGAGATGGTGAGGTGCAGAGAGACAATCTCTATGTCATCCAGGCCAGGACAGCTCAGGGGGGCAGGTAGGGGCCTGAATGGAACATGGGGGTCATGTGGGACAACTGCCTGGACCACACGCTGGGGACCTCAGAGTCCAATTATGCTTGTGGGAGGCACCGAAGCCTTGCACACGTGGGCCTTCTAAGGTGCCCGCTTGGGAAGGAGACCCTGGGAACAGAGGGCATTATTTCCCTTGGTGAAGAGGCCTATCGTAAGGCTCTCAGACGTCCTGGGTCAGGCCGCATGGAGGGCTTTCTCCACCGGGGCCCGGCAGGGCTCATCAGTCACAGCTCTTGCTAAATGACCGATATTCTTGGCCAAACCCGCAGTGAGATGACTCAGCTCTTCCTGCGGCTTCGGCTGGTATCTCCCTGGGCCAAAGACACTGCTCAGGCCCTCTCAGAGCCTGCAGGAGGGGATCTTCCATCAGGCAGAGGGTTTTTCCTAGGGTCCCCAGGGCACCCACACTCCCCAAGCGTGCGGAACCCACCAGAGATGCATGGGATCTTTAGGGTTTCAGTTTGTCCTCGGAGTCCTGCAGATACCTGGGCAGGGCTCCGATCAGGAGGGGCACCCGTCAGTGTCATGGGCTGAGGGTCCCTGACCCTCTGGGCAGCTGGCTCAACTCCCATTCCTTAACCGACAAGTCTTACTGAGCAACCACCATTCTTTTGGGGTGCCCCTGGACAGGTGTGAATTGGTGTGGTCGCACGTCAGGAGGGCCTCTGAGGTCTCCCAGTGCTGCCCTGAATCTGGGCAATATGGAACACCCACCCTTTCTCTTTCAAGTTTAAAACATGACCGGCTCTCTTAAGTAAAATTTTACATGTTCAAATGAAAATAATTTGGTTCCCTTAAGAAGTAAGATTTTAAATAGAGGATGAATCCTTACCTCTAGAGGTACTTTTTTACCCTGATTCATCATCCTAAGAAATCACATTCTAAAGTAGCTCATTATGCCCTAGCTGGGGTGGCTCAATGGATATTGGTTCACAGTGGCCCATGAACCAAAGGGTTGCCAGTTCCATTCCCCGTCAGGGCACGTGGCTGGGTTGCAGGCCAGGTCCCTGGTCAGGGGTGCATGAGAGGCAACCACCCATTGATGTTTCTCTCCCTCTCTTTCTCTCTCCCTTCCCCTCTGTCTAAAAATAAATAAATAAGACCTCTAAAAATAAACACGTAACGTAGCTCATTATGAAGCCACTCACGTTTTCTTACAGGAGCATAACTGGCGTCTGGGCTTCCTCTCAAGTGTGTTGTAAAATATCAACCATCACCAAAAAATGTGTCATGAAAACAAAATTACAGCAATCATAAGTTCCTATAAATAATTAAAATATTAAAGCCGTGCTCCAGACTCTGTAAAATTGCTCACGTTTACCACATGCACCGATGAGAAAAGGGATTCAAACTATTCTCATAATAGTTCACATGAAGTGGCAATTCTGTTTAAGTGGATAGAATGCATTTAAATAATTTAATAAATCTGGCAAAACAGGCTGGATACAAAACTCCACCTCCTCAGTGACTAGTCCCTTTCCGCCGCCCGTCCGCGCATGCGCATCTGGGCACGGTGGTCTGGATGGGCGGAGCACTCACTTCGTCTCTATTCTTTCAGTGCATTCGCCTGCGGTATGCAGAGATACTTGAAAAGATTCTTTGACCTTAGAACCGAGCCCAAATTATTATAGTAGAACCTTGATACTTGTTTGTTTTTGTTGTGTTGACAATAATGGTTTCTCCCAACAAAAAGCATTTTTAAAAGCAACAGCTGACCGACCGTTTATTTCTCTCTTCATCCTCTCTTACTCTATTTATTTAAATCTGCTTAAGAGCCCTGGCTGGTGTAGCCCAGTGGATTGAGCGCTGGCCTGTGAACCAAAGGGTCCCTCCCCAGTTCGATTCCCAGTCAGGGCGCATGCCTGGGTTGCAGGCCAGATTTGGGGGTGCATGAGAGGCAACCACACATTGATGTTTCTCTCCCTCTCTTTCTCCTTTCCTTCTCCTTCCCTTCCCCTCTCTCTAAAAATAAATAGAATCTTAAAAAATATCTGCTTAAGAGCTGCTGGTGCTGTCTCAGAGCAAAACTATGGTCACTACCACTGTGCCACCTCCAGGGGCCGCCGGCCCCCATGCCCCACACCACTCTTCAGGTTGTTAACACAGTAGGATGCTGAGTGGGAATCCTGCTGAGTGGGAGTTTCCTGGCTGTTGGCACCCAGGACTGAAGACTAAGAACGTGGATAAAATAAGGGCTCCGTTACCTAAGACAGCCCCCTTCAGCTGGGGCTGGTCGCTTCCCTTGGCCACCCCCCACCATCAGCCTGGATGAAGTTTATCAGTACCTGCCCCCCAGGTCTATAAAAGCAGAAGACCAGGGAGGGAGACTGAGCTGTTGGCAGAATGTAAGTCCTGTGGCCTTTCTCCCTTTTTCTTTTCCTGGCCAAGTGGTGCTTGCCTGTCCTCCCCCCACCAGTCTATCCCAAAGTCAAGTGGGGGACATTTTCAAGAGGTTCACCTGTGGAGCAGAGGTGAGAGCAGTGGGCATCTGCGTGGGAGCTGGACCGGGTGCCTGCCTCTGTGCCCCGGGTGAGGAGGTCGGTGGCCTGGGGACAGCCCACCCTCCCCCATAGGGAGTGGCATTGCTGGGTGAGTTTCCTCTGAGCCCCAGACACCAGGGGAGGTGGCCAGGCTTAAACTGCCATGTCGGGGTCCTTGTTCACAGGGACACTGCTAGTTCTGGAAGCTGAACGGTGCACGTAAATGAGGCCAAGCTGGGGTCTGCCTCCTGCACCTGGGGACTGTGTGAGGACGGCACAGGAGAGCCCAAGCTGGGCATGGGCCCTGCACTGGGAAGGCCCTGAAGGCCAGTCCCTTTCAGCCTGAGGAGCAACAACAACTAATGCAGGACTGCAGATGGGAGCTTGGGTGTGGAGAAGAATCGCCCCACCCCATTTATTCCTAGTCTCTCCCCTGATCCCAGTCCTGGGCTGGGGCTGGGGGGGAGGGGAAGAGACTGACTTTTGAACTGAACTGGGATTTAATCACCAAAAGGGCAGAGAAGGTAGTGGCCTCTGTCCCAAATGTCCCCAGAGCCGAGAGAGAAGGTGCGAGCAGTGATTGAGACAAAACAAAATATTTTCACATTTGTGCCCCACTGCATCCAGACCATTACCAGGCTGTTTCCTGTGGAATGGGATCCCGGGGGGGAAGAGCAGCATCAGAAAAAGAGAGGCTGGACAAGAGGAGGACTGGAGAGAGAGGAGGAGGGATGGAGGGAGAATGTGCGGAAGGAAGAGGGGAAGGGGGAAGAAGGAAGTGGCACAGGAGAGAGGCACACACTGGAGAGAAAACTGCACGGGGAACAGTGCGGGGCGGGAGAGGTGGAGAAACAGAAGGAGAGGCCCACATCTGTTCCAGGGTAAGTCCGAGGCCACATCCTACAGTTTCCCAGCAGTCTCCAGTGTGAGATACCAGTGTCCTCTGGAATTCTGGACAACCGCCGCCCACAGGTTTCCCGGGAGGGCGTGTGTGACAGTCAGTGACGGGCTACGGGACTGCGGGGTCCTGCGCGGACAGCTTACTTGGCCAGCAGGCTCATGAGGTAGGTCGAGGTGTTGGTGTCAAGTCTCAGGGGAGGCACTGTGACGTATGCAGCTGCGTGGGACCAGTCCTGGTGGTAGTAGTGTAAGCCTGTCAGCGTGGCGTGCGCAGTGGTGGTCTCAGCCAGGACGACCTTCCCTGGAAGGAGGAGAAGGGTCAAGCTGTCACAAGGAAGCCAGGGAAGCTGAGGAGTCATTGGTCTGGGCATCTTATGTGACAGGTGAAGTCAGAGGAAGGGACTTGCCTAAGCTCACTCGGGTGTTTCAGAACACAGCTGGGTTCAAGGCCAGGGTGCTCCCTACCTGGACACTGAGTCCCCTCCAAGTGAGGGGAATGGAAGGGCAAAGCCACCGAGGCGGGGCAGCCCTGACAGAGCCTCAGGGGGCACAGTTGGCTGGGTGTGGGTGCCGCAGGGTGCAGCGGGAGGATGAAGGGCTGTGGAAGCCAGGCTAAGGGGCAGTCATGACTGTTTCCTGAGCAGGCAGGTGCTGTGAGCCCCTTCAGGAGAACTGCCGGGGGAGAGGTCTGTAGCAGGGGCTAGAGGGCAGGGAGACGAAGGTGGGGTCGCCAGGAGGCAGAGTGGTGGAAAGGCTAGAAGTCCTTGCTCCCAATGTATAGCTTTGGATTTATGACAATGACTTTGTCCCCCCTGTTTGCAGGCCCTCACTGGCACCCCACCAGGCCGGCACCATGAGCAAGTACAAAGCCCTCAGGTGCGCTCTGGTGCTCCGTAGCAGGAGTCCCTTCAGGTGCTGGGCTCGCACACAGGGGGCTGTAGGGGAAGTTGGGTCCGCACACTTATTTCTCTAGGGGTGTCCCAGGCATCCCCTGAAATGTCCATGGGACCTGGTCCAGGATTTCATGCTGGTTACTGAGGCAACCACTAGTAAAACCCAAAAGGCCGTCAAGATATCAATGAATGAGTCAATGAAAACTTCAAAAGTTTTGCCAGGCCCAGAAGAAGTGACAGACACTTCTGAGATGCTGCTATGCATGCAAATGGGCAGGGGGACACCGGTCCTGATGGACTGAACCCGGGCTAGCGAAGGGTGCTGCTGGGAAGACAGGCGGAGAAGAGGGAGGCAGGTGCAGAGCCAGGCCTGGAGAGCCGGCTGTGGAGTGTGTGGAGCTAGGGCACCCATCTGGCCCCAGCCCCACCCTGTGTGCCCTGTCCATCGCAGCTCAGGGACTCACCTTGCATCTTGGCAGTTGCAATGACGTCACCGGCCGAGATGCTGGACACGTTGACCAGGTAGATGGGACAGTGAGTCTGAACACGGAAACATGGCGGGAAGGAGACAGCATCAGCCCCACAAACCTAACAGTCACCCACGTCGCCCTGGCACCTCCCCTGACATTGCTCAGCCCCACCCCCAGGGTGCCCGTCCCACACGGGGAGTGTAGCCCTGGCAGCTGCCCCACAAGCCGCAGGAAAAGCACATGAAGCGAGGAGTGCAAGCCGCGCCGGCACCAGGGCCCACCAGGGGAATGCACGTGGGGCAGGAAGTCGGGAGCTGAACCTCGTGTTTTCTACCAGCCGATGAAAATTTTTAATAACTTAAAACTATCTTAATTTGATAGCCATCAATGTGGCGACTCAGATAGTTGTATTGTATTCCTCATTAAAAATGGCAGTGGCTGCTGCTGAGGGCCGCCGTGTTGGCAGACAGAACACGCCCGGGAGCAAACAGAACATGGAGGGCTCAGGGTCCAGAGTCTATGCCAGACCGGGCCGGTCTTACACAGAGATGCATGGAGTTCGTGTTGATTGGCTTCCTCTCCACCAAGCTGTGTGACCACGGCTCACAGCTCAGCTTCTCTGGACAAGTGCTGGAGCGGAAGGGGAGGCGCTGCCCTTTCCTTGTTCAGCCCCTTCCACTGGGAAGGCGTTGACACAAGGGCCGTAGAACAATGTCCTCATCCAGCCCCCAGATTTATCAGCTGCTGACGGGAGACTGGGCTTTCCCAAATGCTATCCTCAGGCCTTCCGTGCGTGTCGCACTCGGACAGACAGTTTAGGAGCCAGCCTGACGTTTGATGTACTTGGCACCAGTTTGTTGTTCTGAGACCAGCTGGATTTCCAATCTTGCTGTGTTCCCCCGGGATTCCAACAGCACACCCTCCTGTTTATATCCTTCCAGGGAGCCCGGGTCTTTCCAGGGCAGAGCTTCTCCAGCAGGAGTCACCAGCAGGCTTGCTAAAACACAGATGGCTGGGCATGGCCCCGAGCTCCTGATTCGGTGGGCTGCGAGGGGCCGAGAACTTGCATTTCTACGTTCCCGTCTGTGAAAAGCGACGCTGATGCTGCCTGTCCAGGGACCACATGGAGAAGGCCAGTGTCTCGGGAAGGGAACTCAGATGACCAGAGCAGATCGCACCAGTGACGTCAGAAGGAGAAACGGCCTTCGCACAGTGCTCTGCTATTCACACTGTGTTTCCTCTCACGGCTCCTTCGTGAGGACTGATGCTGACACTCCGATTTTAGGTAACAAGCCATGTAACAGAGCTATCGAGTGCCTTGCCTGTGAGCGGAGGCTTGTATCGGGTAAAGGCCCTGCATCTTTTGCTGGGTGTCACACGCACATGCACCAGCGCCCCGATCCCCCTCACCAGCACCCTGCCTCCCTGGGGAGCCTTTTCCTCTTGAGCAATGATGCTGGCACTCATGGGACTCCACTGGACAGGTTGGTTTCTGACCCCAGATTCAAGAATAGACTTAGGGTGAGCGGTGTGGGTGGAGGG
This sequence comes from Tonatia bakeri, assembly GCA_004024845.1. Taxonomy (NCBI): domain Eukaryota; kingdom Metazoa; phylum Chordata; class Mammalia; order Chiroptera; family Phyllostomidae; genus Tonatia; species Tonatia bakeri. The sequence goes on along the minus strand of PVIA01000582.1, from coordinate 254,368 downwards.
GTGGGGTCTACTCACCCTGTTCGCAATGGTGATAACTCGATGGGTGGCTTCAGCTTCCACCTGTTAGAGCCGAAGGACAGGAAGAAGACAAGCGTCACCACCTCTCCCAAGCAAGCCCACCTGTGGCTGAGACCTGCCTCCTAGCAGGCATGCTGAGATGTCTGGCACAGAGCCGGGGGGTGGGGGGCAATGGCACCCATCAGGCTGGCCTGGGCGCAAGCCCTGGGCGGGGGCCCAAGCTCCAATCCCCTCTGTTCACCCCAAGAGCCCTAGGGCCAGGTGTGCCAGGCGCACCCTCGCTGGGTGCTATTGGGGCCTCACTGGAGTGGAAACGAGAGCAAATGGAAACCTGGAGTTCCATCGCTGCCTGTTTCCTGGTGTATTTGTTCTCTCCGCAGCCACCACAGCCCGGTAGCCAAGGAGCGACAGCGATTGACTTCAAGCTGGAAATCAGCCGAGAGCAGGGTTTCTAAACCTCGGACTATCGACATGTCGGGCTAGACAGTTCTTTGTGGTGGGGAGCTGTCTGGAGAAGGTGAGATCTTCAGCAGCATCTTTTGCCTCTACCTACTGGATGCCAGCAGCACCCACCCCTCAGTTGAGATCATCAAAAATATCTCCAGACGCTGACAAATGGCTCCTGGGAGCCAAATCTCCCCCACTGTAGACCCAGGACCCTCCCCTTGAACCAACAGGGGATGACGACGGTAATTGTTGCTCTTGCTACCACTCCAGCCAAGCTTTGCTCTTCCACTTGCATAACTGAACGAGTCCACTCCTGTGCCCACCCCCCACCCACCCCGGCTCTCACAGGTGCAGTATTTACTTTGCTGAATCAGGTGCATCTTTCTTGACCAATTCTTAGGTGCCAAAACAGGAGCTCTATTCAAGGACTCTGGCAGACAGAGGCAGACCAGGGGAGGAGGAAGGTGGGACCTACTATGGCCCAACTTGGTTCCTGTCTTATGGAAATACTGTCACATGCTTTCTCCAGCTCCTCACCCCTCCCGGCCTCCCCATGGACCCCTTGTGGACAGCCAACCGCCACTCCACATTTCAGGCGTTGCAGAAAATGCAAAACAGCTTTCCCCTCACAAATGGCCAGGGTCATAGGGCAGGAAGGCATTATCTGTCTAATGTGGTCCCTCTAGAGCAGATTTCTTTATCAGGGGGTCCTGGGGGATGTGTATGGACGTCCTGCAAAACTATACGAGGACAAAGCCAGAGGGCAGAAGCAGACCAGGGCTCTCAGTGAGCACTTCAATGAGTAATAAGGTGCGGGGGTGGGGGGGGTTCAAGGGGCCACAGGGGGTGGAGCGGGAACCTCTGGTTTCGGTGGGAAGGGTCCATAGTTTTCCTCAGACACCAAAGGGCTCTCATCCCCCAAACGCTGAGTCACTGGCTTATAGCCTGAAATTTCTTCTAACATTTGAAGAGACAGACCTTTTCAGTCTGTCTTTTCTCTCCCAATCCAATTTTGGGCACAGCCGCCCCTGGGGTGCCCCCATTGTCTCCCTCAGATCTTTGCAACCAGATTCAAAGGAGGCCGCGTCAGCCTCCACTGGAGGAAGCTGCTCCTGGAGAAGCTTCCCCGGGGACCTTCACCCGCGGAGAAAGTGACGGGCACAGCTGCTGTTTATGGGCATCTCTTCCGCCCCGAAGATCCCGTAAATCTCCGGATAGACGCTGACAAGGGACACACAGGGGCCTTCCTCACCTCTTCGGGGCGGCTGATCTCAATGCCTTCCGGGCCGGTGATACCCAGATCTAGCGCCTCCTTAGCACCCTGAATAACGGCAAAAGAGGGAACACTGAGAGACTCGTAGGGACATCAAAAAACACCGAACCAGGGGCAGTGAAACATGCCAGACACGGCCCCTTGAACAGGCTCGCTGCGCCTCTCACTTCCCGGACGCGCGTCCTCTGAACGCGGCGGAACGAGCACCCGCTCCCCTTCGGGAAGGCTCTCCCGAATCCCACTTCCTCGTAATCAGTAACGTCTTCTCCTTCTGAAGGTGCAGCTCCATGACTAGAGAACGGGTCTGGGACACCAAAGGCGAGCATTTTTTACTGATCTGGAAGCCAGAGTTCCCTGCTGGAAATCTCATTAAAATATTTCTTAGAGCTGCTTTAAATTCCTTTGCTATAATGGAATTTAAATAGAGCATTAGAATAAAGACATCATTTAAGACTCAGAAATCCTTCTGGACTATAAAGAGAGATTCATTTTTCACAGACAGTAGGAAAGTTGCAATTTCCTGGCAGAGATCTGTCATCTGGGGTGTTCACTTTTACGACTCGCTTTGTCTGAACATCGCGGGGTGGAAATGGCGGTCAGGAGTCAGCCCGAGAACCCTGGCGCCCGGGCCCCCTCCCCCCACCCCCAGCATTCTCCGCCGCCTTGCCTCGGCCACGAGCTCTCCGTTCTCGGCGTGGACTCGGGCGATCGCCCCGATGTCTTTGCAAGCGTGAAACACTTGGTACAGCTCACTGTCCCGAAGCATATACAGGTCCTTGTAGGTCATGAACATCTGGAACGAGTTGACACCCTTCTCTCTCACCAGTGTCTCCATTTCTGCTTTCACCTGGAGAGCAACACGCGGAGACCACGTGAGCACAGATGTTCAAGGGGTTGACCAGCAGCGACACACACACAGGAACTCTACTGTCACCTTCTAGGTGACACAGAAGAGTTACCAGGGGAAAAGCTTGCCTGAAAAAAAGACTGGAAGGAAATAAGCTAAATAACAAATAGTGATTGTGTTGGAGTGATCAGATTATAGGCTTCCTTTCTTTTCTAATTAAAAAAAATTGATTATTAGAAAAACAAATATAAAATCCTAGATGAAAGTCCCACGACCCGTGGGAATGGTTGGTCTGACCTCAGAGTTGCTGAGAGTCCGACTGGGCCCTCCACTGCAGGCCAGCACTGGGAGAGGGGATAGAGAAAGCCTGGGCCGTAGGGGCCACCCCTCTAGGAGGCTGTCTGAAATGGACAACCCCCCACCTGAAAGACATTCAGCGTGGTCTGCACCTTTATTCTGGCCCCATGAGTGGGGGTGTTCGTGGTGTGAGGCCTGGGAGCGCCAAGGCCTTTCACCAGCCCCAGGCTGGGAATAAGGGAAGAGACCCGGTGGCCCCATACCCAAGGACGTAAGTACAGCAATGCTTCTAATTACCACCTCAGAAGGGAGGCAGGCCCTTCAAACCAGGGTCCACCACTGAAGGACTTTGGAAAATTTCTTAGTGCTTGTTTCTTTTTATAACTCCAGGGCACCCACCCAAGTCCTGAGAGGAGGTGATTCATGAATAATTGACGAAAGAACAAATATCCAGGTTGCTTCCCTGGGGTGATAAGCCATCAAACTCCAGGAAGAAAGCAAAAGCTACCTGCTTATATTTTTCAGAGAGAGCAAAACTGTTTTCAGGAAGAGCAAAGCTGGGACTGTGGGGAGATGGGAATGGACACTGGGCCTGGGGCAGCTGGATGACAGCAAAGCCAGGTGCCTGGGGCACAGGCTGAACTGAGAATGGGCTCAGAGGGAGCCAGCCGCAGCCACACACCAGGAGCAGCCTCAGTAGGGGCCCTGGGAGCAGGAACGGGGTCCCAGCAGGAAAGAACGGCCTGGCCCATGTGTACCAGGCAACACTGAGCCAGGCCGGGGCTCCCTGTGCTGAGACGTCAGCTCAGTGCTGTCACTCTCAGCACAAAAACATCACAGCCCTTGGAGCCTGCTGATGCCTGAGCCCAGCCCTCAGCAGCACACGCAGCAGGTGTCACTGGCACCAGGGGAGGCCAAAAGCCCTGGGGTTGGGGCAAGGAGCCAGTGCGCTCCCAAGGCCACCTGTCTCAGACTCTGTGTCTGCTGGAAACCCGGCTCCACAAACCCAGCAGGGCAGGCCCGCCCACTGCCTGGCAGAGCCATGAGTGCTTCATCTTTTGGTATTTGGGGGAGTTAGGAGGGTGGCAGGAGGCGTGTCCCACACCTGCAGGAGAGCACCCCATCCCACTGGCTCCCGCCAAAGGGCCCCTCTGCCTATAGAGCAACTGTTCATCTTTCATGATTCCAGCGTTACCTTTGGGGCCCACCAGGTGATCCCCACGTGCAGGGCGTAGTCACAGCAGACCTTGGGGTCGGCCAGACCCCGGCACTTCTCATAGGCATCCACGAGAGAGGTCTCCTTGTCCGGCAGCACGTGGCCGATGATCATGGTGGTCCCTCCGACGAGCGCTGCCTGAGGAATTGGGAAAAGCAGTCTCGTCACCTCTCTTCCCGCACCCAGGTATCCGACACGGGGAGGTCCAGGGTCCTCAGGTGGACATGCAGGACATCCACAGACCCTACCGCTCAAGAGGCTATGAGGCCAAAGGCAGCAACGTTTGGGACACTGCGCGCTGTCTGAGGGCGCGGGGGCTGGGGTGCAGATACCACCACTGCGGGCCCAGCACACAGACAAGCTGCTTCCTCATCTCCGGCTGCGGCTCGGCGCCGGGAAAACCACTTCGTGTGCTGCCCAAGCCTTCGGCCGCCCCTGCTTCCCAATGAGAAGACCCCGGCGCCCATGTTTTGGCCAATTTGAATATACAGATGACAATGAAATATCTACGTGTGATGTAATATATGATATGATATCATACAAAAGATGATTAAATGTTTACTTATAATTTTCATTTAGTTGCACATAAACACTTAAACCATAATAAATAAAATGTTAATTTGAGTGCATTGTTTTGTTTTATTCTCTCTCATGTCATGAAATAATTCTACCCCAAGTTTTCTTTTGCATCTTCAACATCAGGGTCCTTGTCTGTAGTTTTCCGAGTGCATTAACTTCACTTCCATCCGTCTGTCTGAGTTTACCCGTGAAAAACTGTCCTACTCACAATCTCCACAACATGCCACTAGAAAGGAAACCTTTGAAAAGCCTCACGTGTGGTCACAAAGCACACCTCCAGGAATAATCACTAAACCCGTATTAAAGATCTCCCCACTCCCGGCCCCCACACTGTTGTTTAAAACAGAAGTTGGCCGGGCGAGTTTCACAGATTTCCAAAACCAGAACTGACCTAAGGCTGCTGTTCCAGGCTCGTGAGCTGTTCTCAAACAAAACTTCATTACCATAGAAGTAATTGAGACAGGACCTCATAATATGAGAGACTTTGGGGGGCTCTGATAATATGAGGCGCCCCTCTTTTTCCTGGTGAGTAGAAAGTCCTCCTGTTTGGGTCCGTCCTCCCAGTGACGGGGGGTCCGATCCAGGTTCCGGCCCCTCTCTTCCCCTCCCAGCTCGGTGACCTCAGCCAGGTGCCTTAGCCTCTCTGAGAGGCGGACTCTTTACCTACGTGATGGGAATAGCTTCCTTCTCGGAGAGCTGTGAGCGTCAGGTGAACACCTCTTATAAAGTGGACTGTGTGCAGTCTTGTCCTAACGTGTGTGTTTAATCACTCAGAACTTAGTTTGTGCTCTGTCGGAGAGAAATGAAATCGTCTTAATGATTTCATGCTCTTCTGTTCAGTTAAGTCCTCGATCGCAAATCAGAAATATTGCTGGGGAATAAGGACCGAAAGGAAATTAGTTCAGTGGCAAAAAAAAAAAAAAAGAAAGAAAATTCTTGCAAAGTTGATTTTCCAGCCTGATTCTGGTAGGTCAGGCTGCCGTGGGAAACCCAGGGGTCTGACTTCTTGCAGAGCCTAAAGCGACCACCAGAGGGCGCAGTCCTGAGGCCCCTGTGGAGGAACCTCGAAGAGGGCAGAGAAATGGAGGGAATGGGGAGAGCAGCAGATTGTCGCTTTACTAGCTGGCTTCTATTTCTGACTTGGCTGGATTGTGCTGGGTTGATTCATCCCCATAGCAGGTGGTTGTACTCCACGTATTTCGTCCTGAAATGTGTTTCTTGCTTTTACACATGGGCATGGGGGTGTCTCATATATTGGGATTTTAAACACTAAGTTGTTTCATTTTTCTGTGGTTCCAGATTGCTTTCCCTTGCACCCCCCACTCCCCACCCCAGTAAGACAGTAGCCTTAGATAGAAAAAAGGGAACTCGGAAACAGGAGTGTAATAAGACTGCTCTTAAAATCTGTGGACCCAGAGCAAGAGTGGAAAAGGAGGTCCATGTACCAAATCCCTAAATCGTTAAGTTACAGATCTAGCTCACACAGTACACAGTCCAGCCTCTTACTCAGACAGCATACTGCCACAATGACCATGAGGCCAGGCTTGAACTTAGACTTCTCGGAGACCCTGCAGTTCTGAGCTACATTGTAGGGGAAGTTGGCCTACGGCCTCTGCATCTGCCCACGGCCCACACCCCCTGACCCAGGATTCATCCTGCAGTCCCCAGGTCTAAGCTCTGCTCACCCCCTGCAAATGCTGCCCTTGAGCCCAGGCAGGCACATGCTGGTGGTCTGGCCCCGAGGAGGATGGACTCAGGCCCTGGAAGAGCTCAGGCCTTGCCAGGGATTCCAGGGACCCAGAGTGGGTCTAGGTAGACATGCTCTGGGCTCTGGGCAGACATGGCCCCTCTTGCCTAGGTCTCAGGATGGTCATGGAAGGGGTTCTGGGAGCAGTCGGGGGCATCAGAGGGTGGTCCTGACTTTCCCACTTACTGCTGCATGCTGCTCTGCAGCTCCCCTCTCAGGGGCCCAGAGAGGATTGGATGGGAATGGGTAGGAGAGCACCGATACAAGCTGGGAGGGGCACATAAATTTCTGGAACAGTTACTTCTGTAGGCACACAGGCCTCAAAATAAGACTTGAACGGAATCAGCAAATACTCCCCCAGCTGCAGGTTCGAGCACGTGTTTCCTCGCTGGCGGGAGCACCAAGGAGCTGGCGTTTTAAATATGCACGGTTCCTGCCCACGGGACGAATGCCGATGGGCTCAGTCTCCTCAGGAATGTGATAGCACAGATGTGACAGACCTCTTCAGTGTCACCCCACAGAACAGCCCTGGGGAAAGCGACAGCACGCACAACCCACTCCTGCTCTTCGGGCTTCCGAAAGGATTATGTTTACGAAGATGTGACTGCTGAGTGCTCACAACTGTTTTTATGCAAAATGGTGCTGGCTAAGCAAGCTGTGGAAGATCTGCAGTGGAAGTCAACAGAAATGATGCTCGTGGAAGCTGAGCTTATCGTGTCGTGGAAAAGGGGTGATGTTACAATGAGTGAAAAAGGCAGAACTCAACATGTGTATCCAAGATGCTTGAGAACTATGTTTGAACACACACACTCCCACGAAGAACTATGTTTAAGCACACCCCCTACAAAGAACAAAAATGTTTGAACACACACTCCCCCACAAAGGACAAAGAACAAAACATGGAAGGAAATATACCAAAACATTTAACAATGACCGTTTTTGGGTGATGAGATTCTGAGTAATTTATTTATTATAATTTTCTGAAATGTATTTAATAGAATACATGACTTTCACAATATACATTTTAAAATAAATTTGGAGGAAGCTAAAAGTATTTGAAATTTAGTTATGCATTTAAAATATTTTTAAAGTTATGAAACATTTCAACAATATAGCAGAAATATAGAAAATAATACAACATATACCCATGAACCCACTAGTCAAATATAAGAGGTTAACATTTTTGCTGTATTTACTCTCTGTGTCTTTTTATCTAAAAAATGAAATAAATGATTCCCAATATAACTGAAGCCCTCCTTCCCATTCCCACGCTTCTCCCTGAGGTTGATAAAATTTTCCCCCACCCATGTTTTTATGCTTCGACTATACTTGTTTTATAAGTTTTAAAAATGTATAGAACCCCAACTGGTGTGGCTCAGTGGGTTGGACATCATCCCACAAACAGAAAGGTTGTGGGTTCGATTCCCAGTCAGAGCACATGCCTGGGTTGCTGGCCAGGTCCCCGGTTGCGGGCCTGTGAGAGGTAATTGGTTGATGGAAGGGGGAGAAAATAAAATAAATAACATTCCCTCTCTCTAAAAATAAATAAATAAAATCTTTTAAAAATGTATACAAATGGTATCGTATTGTCCATTCCTTTCGCAACTTCATTTTTTTAAAATTCAATATCATTAAGATTTACTTATGTAGATTTATCTCATCCACTTTAATTCATTGTATGAACACTCCTCCAGGTATGGAATCATTTCCGAGTTCATGACACTTACTGCCAGGCACAGTGACTGGAATTAGAAATGCAGGGTCTGCTACCATCTACTGCAGATGAATTAAGGGCAGCTTGGTCCCTGAAGAGGGAACACTAGTGCACTGAGAACAGACAAATACATGGGTGTGCTTTGCAAACTAAGTGCAATGCGAACATCTCTGCGTTTCTGAATGCAGTTGAGGAGCCATCATTTGTTCAGATGGATCTGTTTCCCTGGGAATTGCTGAACCACTGCCTTTTCTTTTCACATGAAAATGATCCTCCCAAAGTACAAGGGAAGGAAAATGAACAGCTGGGCAGTTTCTCTCCCTTCTTGTCGGGGAGCGGTCGGCTGCTTACTGACCCTCTGGAAGGCCAGCGCTCTCTCTCTCTCTTTCTTTTTAATTAAAAAAGTATTTTATTTTGTTTTAATATTATTGTTAATATTTTAATGAAAGCAAAGCATTGAAGCACCACCACACCTTGGGACATGAAAAACTCCCCAAAAGAAGGACCTGAACGTTTCACCAAGCGAGAAGATGCATGTGTGGTCCTTAGACCCAAGCCTGGCACTGAGGTAGCGCATCCTGCTCCCCCCCAATAAAGAAACAACCCCCCCCCCAGGCAGGGCCAGTTTCATGGGCTTGTGGTCCAGGCAGTCCCACAGGCTCTGCATTTAGAAGGGCTCCATGCTTAGTGCCCTACTGTTGCCGCCTTGAAATTCTTATTAATAATCTTTTAACAAGGAGTCCCTCGTTTTTATCAGCTATGCTGGCCTGAACTGGGGAGACCAGGCTCTTAACAGGCTTACACTGGTCTCCACTGACAACTCAGCCAGCTGCCCGGGGTGGGGGGCCGGGACGCAGACCCTTTCTCTGGTCATTTCCTTCCCGGCTGCCTCGGTGCCGACCACAGCCTCCTCCTTTTTTGGAGTCTCCCCAGTGTCTTCTACCAAATGCCCCTTTTCTTTGAAAAACAAACAAACAAAACACACTGCCCTCCGCCCCCCAAGCTTTTCTCCAGGGCATCCAAGTGATGGGCTACTTGGGACTATCCTCTGTCCCTCTGGCAGCACACATTTCCCCGGGGTTTTCCTGACCCCTAATCGGCAGCCTGCTGAGCTCATCCCGCAGCTGACGGGTTTTCTCCAAATTGTACATTTGCAATTCATTGCACCCTAAACTTGAACTTTCCATTCCTGGGGGGTGCAGCCTCTGCTACATCATGAGGGCTTGGTCCTGACCGAACGATGCTCTCACTCCGAGCGTCACCATTTTTGAAGCTCACACTTCATTCGTTAACCTTTCTACACAGGAAACAGGCAACGTCCAGTCCACAGTCCACTCTGGGAAAGGGACCTTTTCCCACACTTACTGTCCCTGTCACTTAAAGGCACATTATATAGTTAACGGCAAAAGAGCACAGTGACGAGAATCAGACTTTACGGCAGGCAGATTAAGGTTTCAATCCCAGCTCCAGCACTAGCTCACTGCAGACCTTGGGCAAGCTACTGAATCTCTGAGTTTCATTTCCTGACTTGTAAAATGGGGTGATGACACATCCCTTCTGGGGTTACTATGAGAATTAAAGGAGATGAATGATGCATGTAAAGCACCTAGCACGTCCCTGCACACAGTAGGAGCTCAATAAATAGTAATGATTTATAATACTATGGTGACACAGTTAATAGGTAAGCACCATTTCTGGTAGCACGAATGTGCTGTCTGCTAAGTGTATGGGATGCTCCAGATGAAAGGAGAAATGCAAGCACCTTGAAGGAGCTTAAGAGCCCAGTTAGCGACCAGGACAAGAAAACAGTTCACTTTTAATAGAAATGACTTCCAAATGAAAAGAGAGTCCGTGGCATCACCAGGTAAGGGTCCTCATAATGACGGCAGCACTGGGTTCAAAGGAGCAGAGGACGGACAGGAAGGATGCCTTAGGATGGGTGGGCTGAGAGTGAAACGGTGGGCATGACGGAGCACATGGGCTGCAGACTGTGTCAGGGAGCCAGGCGCAGCTGGAGGACTGGGAACAGACTGCTGGCTCTGGCCGACGCAGGTCTGACTGGGACCACACTGCGTGAGCCTTTTGCATCTGTATTCCCTCTGGTCGGCACAGCCAAGGTGCTTGTGCTGATGGAGGTGACGGTCATGAGGGAGCTCAGGGACGTGGGGTTCGGAAGGACTCTGGCCACGTCTGTAGTCCCAGCAGGCTTGTGGGAAGAGGAAGCCACAAAAGTCAGACTTGGGAACCTGACTGTGGCTGCAGCACACAAGCTCAGCTGCAGCACCGAGGTGCCGGGCCTGAGGTCTGGGGACGGGACAGCGGGACGTGCGTGACACCTGCTCCTGGAAAGAAGCGAGGTTTGATGACAGAATAGGAGACGATGTAAATAATGGGGGAGGTTTTACACTGTGTGGCTGAAAAAATGCTATTAGGAGAGGAACAATCGAATTTAGGAGGGAAGAAAACTTTCAGGCACCTTCAGACAGAGCAGCCGGAGGAGCACTGGGGTGGAGACGAAATATCTAATTATGACCAACATCCACTGAACATTTCTTCTGTGCCTGTTTGATTTTCACGACAGCCCTGCATAATGGCCCGTTATTATCTCCACTGTTCAGACGAGGGGTCTGAGGGTTGATGTTCATATTCGTGCCTATTAGGCTGAGGGAGACACCTCCTCCCATCCGTCGGGAGGGGGCAAGTAAGGGAAGAGGTGATAAGAGGTGACACAGAGGAGCAATGAAGGCGCCCAGTGTCCCGGTCCCAGACTTCTTAGCAAAGCAGGAAGTAATGCCAACATCCCAGAGGAAAGGTTTTGGGGAAATCAGGAGCATTGGTCTGAGCTTAGATGAGGCTTGGGAGGACCACACGAGAGAGGCATGCAGAGCCAACAAGAACATGCTGTTGTAACCGGCCAGTTCTGCAACACCAGGGACAGGGGCAGAGAACCCAGGCTGAGAGGCTGGGAACCAGTGAATAAGGGGCGGCCGGCAAAGGGGTCCAGGTGAGGTCCAGTGCAGCCAGCAAATGTGGAGGGGACCCAGGGTGTGACATTTGCATTTGCAAGTTAGTTAGAAACATAGTTCGATTCTCTGACGGCGTATGGAAGCAGGATGCTCGGGTGGCAGAAGCTTCAACTCCGGAGCCTGGAGGCCTGGGTTCGAGTTCTGACTGTACCGCTGAGGAGTCCTGTGGTCCTAGGCAAATGAGCGCTAGCTCGGGAGGATGGGGCACCATTGCTGGAAGGAGGGTTCCCTGGGAGAGGAGTGAGGTTCTGGTGGGTGCACTGAGTTTGGGGGAGGTGACGGAGGTGTCTAGGCTGTAGCCATAAATGTGGGAGTCATCAGCACCAGAGTTGGTAGACAGAGGCAGCTAAAAGGAGAAGGTGAACTGGGATGGGACACTGAGAGGCAGCCACACAGGGAGGACTGAGAAACATACAACCAGGAAGGAGACCGGGTAGAAACAGCAGAGAGGGAGGAGGAAGCCCAGGCTGGGATGGGTACAGAAGCCGAGCAAACCTTCCTACCGAGGCCAGAAGCCCCAGCTCACTGGCTCCCGGGGGAGGTGCACTGTTCTAGAGTCAAGGCGCAGGCCCTCCCGAGAAACACAAGGTCCCCTCCCTGCAGGTGAATGACCCAGGGCAGCTTTGGGGTCTCAGGGACAGTGAGCACATGGGCTCAGAAAGCCTTGATTTAAGCCTGCCTGGCTCCTGCCCGACAGGGAGACCCTGGGCGCGTATCGCACTGCCAGCTGCCACGCACTGAGAAGAGAGGAAGGTCTGAAGTTCACACAGAACCCCTGTGTGCCTTCCTCCCTTCAGCCTCATTGTAAAGAACGGGCTTGACTGCCACTCTGCAGGGAGCAGCTGGGCCACGCAGGGGTCCCGAGGTGGGGTCACAAGAGCTCCTGCCCCTTTCCCTTTGCCACAAATTCCTAAATGCAGAGGGAGCTGGCTTTCTCCAGGCTGCTCATGCATCGGTGCGGGCGGCAGAACCGCCAGCCCAGCCTGGAAAGGCTGATTTCCAAGGATCTACAGGGATCCTGGGAACCGGGATGTCACCGCAGGGGGGGCCAAGGCAGCAGGGGAGCCACCCCCACTGTAGACGCTTTTGGAGGAAACCAGACCAGAGGGAACCTCTCGGAGACCTGCAAACCAGCCTGAGGGCCTGGTCCCTTTCTCCCTGGAGCACGCAGTGCGGGTCATCGGCAGGCAGAGCAGGCACTGCCGTCACCTCGTTGTCACAAACACCACAGGGGGCACGGTTCATTGTCTTGGGTTTTGGAGTGAGCCGAGACCAGGATCTAGGTATTTTTGCTCCAAATCCCATACTCTCCTGTAACACCAAGGGCAGATCTGATACTGCTGAAACAGTAACCAAGCCGGGAATCTCACAGCCTGGGGGCATCCCCCTGCAGTAGCTTTGGGGTCTCCCAGAGGGTGATAAATGGGCAGGAATGGGCAGTGATAAGGACATACAAGCATCAGCCCTAACGTTTCTCATTTTGGAACTAGGAGTACGTGATTACCAACCAGTGGGAGGAATGTGAAAACAGGCATGGTTTTATCGTGAGACTTCATGCACATTTCCGTACTTAAGACGTTCCCTTTAAACTCTGGGGTGAACTGTGTTCCCTCCCAGGCACGGCTGACTAGCATGTCCCAGGGACACAGGAGCAGCCTGGTAGCGAAGAGTGACACCACTCTCACGGAAGCCACTGGACCACAGTGGCAGTTAGCTCTGGCACCGAAGTCACTTTCTGGAGAGAAAGCTATAGTTACTTATGGCTACTCTGTGTGAGTTCTTAACATTCATTACCCCATCGACCCTCGGAGTGGATCACCGAGGACTCGGTCACTGAGAGCAAGGGCTCGGACACTCGCACGCCCACGCCCACGGCAGCACATTCAACACAGTGTCCTTACGACGGAATACTACTCAGCCTCAAAAAGGAGGGAAATTCTGGCACATGCTACAGCATGGATGAACCTTGAGGTCATCACACTAAACGACATAAGCCAGCCACAAATGGACACATATTCATTATATGTTCCGCTTACGTGAGAGACCGAGAGCCATTGAATTCACAGAGACAGAAAGTGGGCTGCACAGTGGTTCCCAGGGGCTGGGGGAAGGTGGGAGTGGGAAGTTGGTCAGTCATTCCAGCTGGGGAAATGAAAACGTTCCGGAGATGGGTTATTGGCGCGACAACACTGTGAATGCACCTAATGCCCCTGAACCGTACACTTAACAATGATGAAAATGGTGAATTTTATGTGTATTTTATCACAATAAAAATGTGATTCCGTGGGGCGCGGGTTGCTCTTACTTCACAGAGAAGAACACCGGCTGGGAGGCAACCAGCCAGCCAGGGCGAGTGAGGGCCATCAGACTCTAGAGCCCCAGGTTTCCTATACATTAAGCTGCCGCTTCTGGAGCTCCTAGAGCCGGCCAGATGGTGGTGGGGGAGGGGGAGGGGACGTGGGTGGGGACAGGACTCCTGGCTCCAAGATTCCTCCATGAGAGCGAAGTTGCGCCTCACTGTAGTTTCGAAACAGAGGGGTGGGCGTGGCTCAGGCTCGAATTACAGGGCTAAAACTGAGCATTGTGCCAACATCGAAAATTATGAAATGAGGAGCTCCAGGCTTCTCTCTAATCCAGAATGAATATCTTCACTGCTGAGCATCCAATTTAAATTCATTGTGTTTAATACAAAGCCACAGTACAGAGCCGGCTGTCTCCCGACTTGCAGTTACCATGGAGACTGGAGATGATCCTCAAAGGGAGTTTATGTGGCAGAGAGAACGTGGCTGCCAGCTTCTGAGAAGCCCAGGGGCCCAGGGAAAGCATTCTAAAATAGAGCCACACAGAGGGGCCCTTTGTCACCCATCCTCCTTAGCAAAGCTCCCTTTGAATCTCAAAGTGAGAAAGTTGACAGGCCAGCAGGCCACGACCACCTTTATGAAGAAAAGTCCGGGCTGCCCACAGATGCCAGACGGGAGGGACTGGTCAACAACCCAGAAATAAACCACACGTAACCCCATTTGCTCTTCTTCCCTGTGAGAGGCCTAATTTTGGTCCCAAAGCTAAGTGACAACAGTGCCATCAGACTACTGAGAGAGGCTGCCCTGAGTCCCCCCTGCACACTGGCCTGGGAGAATGGGGGCCAGACTGAAAGGCAGACCTGTCCCTGCACTTACTAGCCTGGAGAGTCATTTCACTTCCTGGAAACTCAGCTTCCCCGCCTCCCTGGAAAGGAGGTATACTAAGTCAGACCTGCTTGAGGGGACTTTAAAGATCAAAATAGGCGTATAAGGATAAAGAACTGCTCAGACAAGTGGGCCTGGGGTCCAGGCAGGAAGCTCAGCAGCCCTATAGTAGGGGCAGGGGATGGAAGTTCAAGTGCAGGTCCCTTGGAGAGTCATGCACAGCCAGGTGCCACTGGAGGAATCTGGGATCCTGGAGCCCCTCAGGAGCTCAACAAGCAGAAAAAATGTTCTCTTTGGTGGGCCCCTCAGTCTAGGGCTTAGAGATGCAAAGCTGGGGCGCTCCCCCAAACATGGGTCCTGGAGTGTTGTAAGCCTGGCAGAGCAAGAGCCAGGGTGCCAAACCGGACAGGAGAAGCCACAGCCCAGGCCCAGCAGTAGCACAGGGCACTAAGCACGGAAACCTGGCGGGGGTGGAGGAGAGGGTGGCAATGACTCCGTGGTGAGAGCTTCAGTCCATAGAAGTTTTACCCTGATCTAGTCCTCTCAGGATCACCGGTCCACGCCGTTCGCCACTGCCTCTCAGTGGGAGGCAGAAGGAGCAGGATGCACGCTTCCCTGAGACGGCACCGCAGTCCACTGTGCAGAGGACGCGGGTCCGGGAGGACGACACGCCTACGCCGACAAGCAGCTCCGTGACCCGCAGGATGACGTGCTTGGAGACCTCATCTGCATGCCAATGCCTAGTCCGCGTCCTTTTTGGCCAAGTGCTTGGTTAATTAATACGCTCAGTCCACGGTTTTCCTACGCTTTTGGTTTATAGCCTGCACTAAAAAAAGGTTTGCTTTCAAGGGCATAGGAGAGCCAAAACAACTTTGAAAAAGAAGAACAAAGTTGTAGAACCTACAATACCTGCTTTCAAACCTTATGGTAAAGCTGTGATAATTGAGACTGCACTGTTGGTGTAAAGACGGACGGATAGAGCAGAAGAACAGAAAGGAGAATCCAGAAATAGACCCATATGCATTATGTGGTCAACTGGTTTTCGGTAAGGGATAATCTTTTCGGCAAATGGTGCTGGAACGATTGGATAGCCATATGCAAAACCCCTGAGCCTTACCACATACCACTAGCTTAAACTAGACCACAAAAACTAGCTTAAAGTAGACCTAAATGTAAGAGCTATGGTTATCAAACTTCTAAAAGAAAACAGAAAATTCTTAGTGATGTTGGATGTCACAAAAACTTCTTGATTACAGAGCCAAAAATGAAGTATTAAAAAAATCAATAAAAATCAACAAATTTAACTTGAAAATCAGAAACGGTTGCTCTTCAAAAGACACTGTTAAGAAAAAAAAAGACTGGTAGAACTATTTGCACAACACACCCGACAAATGACTTGTAACTAGAACAAACAACTCTGACGACCCAATAAAAACAAGACTAACAACTCAAAACATTAGCAAACAAAAAGTTTTAAAAATGTGGAGACTGCACCACAGATGCAGAGAGGGCATGTGCAAAGACATTCGACATTAGCGGTTAGGGAGACGTGGGTGAAAGCCACACGACACCACCACTCACGCCTGTGAGCACGGCTAAAATGAAAAAGACCGACTGGCCGTAACAAGTGACGGCAAAGACGTGGAGCCCAGAAGGAATATAAAATGTCACAACAGCTTTGGAAAACGGTTTGACAATGACTTTAAAAGCTACACATACACGTTTCGTCTGCCCTGGGCACCCCACTTCCAGGTAATTATGCAAGGGAGACGTCAGTGTAAGTATACATAATCACTTACACACGATGTTCAGAGACGCTTTATCTGTTTTAGCCACAACTTAAGAACACTGAGTGAGAGAACTCAGACCAAACAAGGCATACATACTGTAGGATTCCATTTACATAAAAATGTGAGAAAATAGCCTTGGCTGCTGTGGCTCAGTGGATTGAGTGCCGACCTGAGAAGCAAGGGGTCGCTGGTTCGATCCCCAATTGGGGCACAGGCCTGGGTTGTGGGCCAGGTCCCCAGTAGGGGGCATGCAAAAGGCAACCACACACTGGTGTTTCTCTCCCTCTTTCTGTCTCCTTTCCCCTACTCTGAAAATAAATAAATAAAATCTTCTTTAAAAAGTGAGAAAATACAAACCAATCTGGTGACAGAAAACAGATCAGTGGTTACCTGGGGTGGGGAAGGGTTACGAGGGATACAAAGAAAGTTCTGGGGGTGACAGGTATGCTTACTGTATTAATGGTGAAGGCTTCCCAGTGTATACATGTGTCAAAACGGATCAAATTATACGCTTTAAAAACAAACAGCTTATTGTATGTCAATTATAGCTCAATCAAGTTGTTGAATAAAACAAAGTAACAGATTTTTTTTAAAAAGGTGGCTTCCTAGATTAGTTAATCATGACCTTCTCCATTCTATATATATTCTTCCCAAGAATAGAGTTCTCCAACATACATCAAATTTAATTTCACTTTTAAATATTAATTAAGAATACCGTGGAGACTTTAAATCTAATCAGGCAAGTTATTAATGGATTAGGGGATGAACTCATTAATCTCTAATGGCTGCTCCTTCCAGCTCTAAAATTCTGTGTATTAGTGGGTATGAGTGTGCAAATGTGTGAGTATGAGTATGTGCAAGTGTGTGAGTATGTGAATTTGTGTACAATATGAGAGATAAACACTGGTTAATGAGAAAGTTCTCACTACAGTTGGCCCATAGTTTTATATTCATATAGTCACTAATTAAAGACCGCACAGCTAATTTTTAATTACCTAGAGATAGAAAAGGATCATGAGGAGGAAGAAACATGGTTGGCTGCAGTGACAACCTGAGGGAATAAGAAGGCAGGAACCCCCCGGGGGAAATAAGGTGTCTGCCCACATTTCTACCTGTTACTGAGTCATTCTAAGGCCCTTACGTTCAATACAGGAATATGGCAAAGCTCAGTGAGGTCTTGCCACAGAGATATTGCCAACTGAGACTTTTGAAGCTTTCCATAATGTCATACTCAAATATTTCTTGAAATGTTAAAAAAATACGCAAGCTTTAAGAAAAAGAAAAAATGGAAAGAATACCATTCACACACTATATGCATCACTGAAGTATGCGCACAGTACGTAATGTGTTTTCCTTCTTCTCTTTTTCCTTTTTTCAAACCCCAAAGGATGAGAGGATAAAAGCAGAACTTCTTGTACGAAGTATGAAAGGTTTCCAAGATGCCTGGGCTCCACCACAGAGGGTGCATTTACCTCTATTCTTTAACCAAAGGTTTTAAAAATGTGATTGTCTCTCTGTAGATAAATTCTTTGCAAATACTCTTTATCGTAATAATGGAGGAGCTGCTTGGACTCCATAGGGGATTCTTTCCAATGCTAGATGTGAAAATGTGTAAGGAATGATAGATCTCCTCTCTTCCGTTCGTTCTAAGAAGGGTTGACCTGGCCTGCATTTTGGCCTGCCAGTCGACGCAGATACGGAATAAAGGTTGCTGGCACGGTCTTGTTAATAAGCACGTTAACTGATTTGAAGCAGGACACCTTTCAACAGCTCCGATGCCTGCAGGGTTCAGGACTGGTTATTTCTGCTTTTAAGAAAGAGAGAAAGTTAATTAGAAGTCACCATCATTACCATCAGGATCCATATGGAATCTAAAGTAAACACGGGCAGCCCTGGAAGTCAAAATGGAATCCAGATTTTTTAGTTTCCATTGGATGATTAGCAGTTTAATACCCACACTCCCGAGGAAACCGCACAAACGGATTTTCCAGGGGTCAGTCCTCGAGCAGCAAGATCGATGTATTTACTTAACAAGCACATGTATTGTGCTTCATAAGCACTTGGGACTATTTTAAGTTCTTTACAAACAGTCATTCATATTCACAAAATACTAATGTAATTTCCATTTTTCAGAGACAGACACTGAGGGACAGAGAGATGAACGCACCCAAATCACACAGCTAGTAAATGCGGAGCTGAAATTCAAACTCCTCCTGTCCTCAACTCTGTATTCGTAACGGCACACTACGCTGATGTTCCTCTATTTCTGGAGTGGCTACTATATGTTTAGAGCTATGCAAAGTCTGTGGTGAGTCATGAATGAAATATAAATTGTGATCTTTCACGCTGGTGTGGCTCAGTGGATTGAGCACTGGCCTGCAAAATGAAAGGTCCCCAGTTGGATTCCCAGTCAGGGCACGGGTCTGGGTTGCAGGCCAGGTCCCCAGTTGAGGGCATGCAAGAGGCAACCAATTGATGTATCTCTCACACATCGATGTTTCCCTCCTTCTCTTTCTCCCTCCCTCTTCTCTCTCTCAAAATAAATAAATAGATAAATAAATAAAATCTTAAAAGAAATTTTTTTTGGTCTTTGTCCCTCCAAGAGTCTCCAGTCTAGCCGAGAGATGAACTCTATACAGGACACACTGTGAAAGCCCCAGCACATTTCCGTTGGTGGGAGGAGAGGAGTCTGGATTTGAAGGAGCGGGTGGAAGAATGTGGCAGGGGCGGGCCAGGCCTGGAAGGAAGGGTTTGTGGGTGGTGGGGGAGGGATGGCCGCGGGGAGCTTGGATGTTCATCGGGGAGGGGTGGGGGTGTTGATGAGAAAACCCTCTTCCTGAGGGACCGGCACTAGCCAGGGAGCAGCTGAGAAGGGTTAGACGAGAGCGCGAGGTCCGGTGGGCGTGGCCCAGACGTCCAAGCCTAAAGTCTGGGTCAACAGGGCACCACTGCAGGTTCTCGAGCAGGGACACGGCATGAGGCACAGGATGCTGTGAAGCAGAGGACGGCCGAGGTGACATTTGATGAAAAAGAAAAGGTAAATGTGGGATCTTAAAAAGGTTTAAGCATGAGATGTAGCAGGGCAAAATGTCTACGGGATGGCCCTGTTTCAGCATGTGACCGCCCTGTGGTAGGCAGATGGCTCCCGGCGACCCAGACTCCGCACAGCCCCCTCAAATTCAGAGTGGGGGGAACTCTGTGGATGCAGGAGATAGTACGCCCGTGAGTAGGTTATGTTATATGGTACAGTTGACCTGAAGCAAGGGAGATTATTTCAGTGGGCTAATCAGGTGGGCTCTTAAATGGGAGGGTTCTGTAGAAGGAGATTCTAAGTCAGAGAGGTTTGAAGCGTGAGAGGGAGTCACAGTGAGAAAGTCTGTGTCACTGGCTTTGAAGGTGGAGGGGCCACTGGGCGATGGAGGCTGACAGCCTCTGGGAGCTGAGACAGGCCCTTAGCCGATACCCAGCAAGGAATCGGGGACCTGAGTCCTTGAACTGCAAGAAATAGAATTCTGCTACCAGCAGGTGAACTTAGCAGAGGACCCTGCACTCCGAATGAGAATGCAGCCCTGCTGGCACAGTGACTGCATCTTTGTGAGACCCTGGGCCGAGATGAGAACCCAGTCCCTCCGTGGCCAGACTTGGGACCTACAGAACTGTGAGCTCATACATGGGTACTGTTTTAAACCACTAAATTCGTGGTAATTTGTTACAAAATAAGAGAAAACTAACACAGCCCCTGTGCGGGTACGAGGTGCCACCGGAAGAGGCATGAGAAAGGAAGTCCTCCCAGGTGGCTGGGGAGGGGCGGTCACCTTGCGAAGCTCTCATGGAGCTCCAGGGCGACTGTGGGCGACTAGGACAAGACAGACTCCCAACCAGCACAGCCAGACCAGAAGGGCGGCAGGTCAGCGGGGAGAACCGGCGCAGTGGGGCAGCAGCTGGCCTGTGCACACAGGCGGCACGGGCGCTAGACGGACCGCGGAGTAATTCCGCTGCAAAGTCCAAGTGGGCGGACCCAGTAACCGAAGAGGCTGGCAGACCGGCCCCTAGGCCAGGCCTGGGGCGAAGGCCGGTTGCGCAGCCTGGGGCCTGGCATTTACCGCACGCATCCTCTGTGCAGTGTTTTTCATGCATCAACCCGTTAGTCCTCACAGCACCCGTTGGTAAAGGGTAAAAACGTCAGCCCGAGGGCACTGACGTCAGCGTTACTCCCCCAGGGGAGAGTGGTGCTTTATAAAGTGTCCTCTCAGGGAGGCAGAGCTCACGGCGCTGTCGGCCGGTGCATGTCAGTTCCGGGATACCTTCCTCTGGTCCAGGCAAGTTCACTGTCAAGGAAATGGTGTGTGTGAAGCTCAGGAAGAAGTCACAGACTGTCTGAAAGCGGGGACTGTCCAGCTCTGGGGTTGTAGGAGCTCCCGAGTGGTGTGGTGAAAAGGGCCTCAGGCCGAGAAACTTGTATTCTGGTCCCACTCCCTGTGGAGTTTGGGGCAACTTCTTCATCCCTCCTATCAACGGGAAGGGGGGACTAGATCTCCATGGTCCCTTCCGGCTTTATACAGACACACGTGAACTTGGGAACATCAATCAATGAGCAAGATTCTGTGAGTCTGGATCCCAGTAAGTAGAAAATGTTATCATAGAGCTTTACAAAAGATTAAAAAGATACTTTAGTCAGAATTAAACAGAAATGGACAGAATACTGGAGTCAAGCAAAAAGAAAGGAAGTGAGGAACATTGAAAGATTTAATTCCAAGGCAGCAAAGGCAAAGAGCACAGCCTGCCCAATGGATAATGGGAATCTTGGTGAGGAGGTTGGCAGGTAGGGCACCACAGGGAACTGTTTATGTCCTCGCCTGTCATATCTCAGGACTCCACGGGGGAGGAGAAGGCGTGTCAGGAGCCCTCCACGGGAGCTGGGATGCCCTGGCTTGCTTACACCATCGGACATTCCCTGCACAGACCCACGCTGGCCGAGTGCCCTCCTGGCAAGGATCTGGCTCCCACTACAGGTTGACTGCAAGAATAGATGTCCTGCTGCTACTGCGTTTGAGTTGGTGGGAGGTTGTCTCTGTGACCAGATGGCTCTGGCACAGGCAAGAGGGAGTCTCTGGGCCCTCAAAGAAGAAGGAGAGACAGCCAGACTTCTGTTCGATGATACCTGGCCAACTTCTCTCTCACGGAGGGTTTCTATGGGGTACAGACCAGAGGGCGGAACACAGGGCCGGGGAAACTAAGCAAGTACAGGGTGGGGTTTGGGAGCCTGATGATGGGACCCTGGGATGCAAACAGGAGAGGAGCGAATGGATGAGACTGGCAAGGGTGAGGCAGACCCATGCTTTCAGAAAGGAAGTAGAGGTCAGCCCTGGCATGTAGGGTGCAGGTCAGTCGGGCGACAGAAGTAATGGGCAGGTTGATGTGCCGGTCAAAATAGCTGAGAAAGTTCCTTAATAATGTGCCTGCCAGTGTTAGAGTCATCAAAGATGCTTTAAAAAAAATACTGATGGGGGCCCTGGCTGGGTAGCTCAGTTGGTTAGGGCATCATCGCAAGATGCCAAGGTTGTAGGTTCGGTCCCCGGTCAGGGCTCATATAAGAACCAACCAGTGAATGCATAAGTAGAACAACACATCGATGTTGTTCTCTCTAAAATCAACAAATCAAAAAAAAAAAATACTGACGGGGGAGAGGCAGATCTAGAGACATTGATTTCATTGGTCTGAGGTGGGGCCTGGACATTAGTATCATTTAAATTAAAATTCCCCCAAGTAGTGCTAATGTAATTTGCTGCCAAGGGTTGGAAACCATTGGCCTACACAGTGGTTATTAATATGCTTTGGGGGGACCAGAAGGCAGGAAAGGCATCTAGGAAGCTTGTTTCCATCGTCCACGCCTACCCCTACTGTCAACCTCTCAGTGAAGGGGTTGTGCCTGTAGTTTAAAAAGCCTGGTTCTCATGTTCCCACCGGCCGCTGCGGAGAGCCTTCAGTGGGGTGCATTAACAACCTTTATTGTGTAATATGGGATGTACACTAAGGAATAAATACAACTTGCAAGTTAAGCAGAATAATAATATAAGAACCCATGACCCACCTGCAATCCTAGACCTTTATTGACCCAGCTGGTGTTACTGGTTCTCTCTCCTCCCCTCGTCCGTCCCCTTGCCCCTCCACAGGAGACAACCTCTGTCTTCAGTGGAGCCTGCAATATTAACAAGCAGGTGGTCCTGGCACCCATGGAACCCCAGGTACCGGGCCCTGGGGAGGATGCGGGGTGTGGGAGGAGGATCAAGTGACCAGCTAGCTGTGAGCAGGAGCCGCAGAGCCAGGGGCGCCAGGCAGAGCCTGCCACAGCCTCTGACAGAGGCGCAGGCGGGCATAGCATTTGTTAAGGGAGCGCTAGAGAAATCCCTTTAGACCCAGCACAATGGAGACCCAGATGCTCTCAGAAAAGCCAGGCTTTCAACGGTCTTGTTTTCCCAGCCCTAGCTGGTGCTGCTAAACTGACAAGCCTGCAAGAGCTTAGGGGGTGCAGAGCTCAAGGTCCCACGGATGTGTCAGACAAGAACAAAAAGATGCAACTTGATCTCTTTCTCTCTAGGCTAATCACTCGGGTGAGCTTTTCCTTGGGACTATTATTATTCCATTATGAACTCAGGTGCTTCAAGTGGTTCCACTGCTACCTTTCTTAGAAGGTCCTAAGTAGGTCAGTGGCAGTTTATCAGGGTGCAGCCTGCGTGTGAGAGCCCCAGGCCATGTAAATAATTAAACCCGCACGTCCCTGGGAGCAGTGTTGCAACAGCAGAGCGTTTTCTCTCCCCAGGAGATTGTCAGGAACCAGAGGAAAGAGGAACCCAAAATATCCAGCGGTAGGAGCACCAGTGTGGAGGGGAAATCCTGGAAGGGAGGGGGTTCCGGGGCAGGAAGCCAGTTCTCAGGAGGATGGGAGGCCCCAGGCAGGACTACTCTGGGTGGGGTCCACTGAAGGGGTCCGGGAGGACAGGATCGTGGCTGTGTTATGAAACAGAACTCAATGTGAGCAGGGGGACAAGGGCAAGGTGCAGTCTTACTTAGGGGATGGATATGACCGAAGGATCTGTTTAGGTGACACTAGCAGCCAGGGTGGCTGGGGCGTTCACCACATTCCCTACAACTTAGGCCTGGCACAGGTGCGGTTCGGGGTGCCTGAGGTAGCCTGAGCCTGCAGGCACTGGAAGAACTGGGGCCTTCAATCACACAGGGCCTCGTCTGTGTTTTGCAGAGGCAGCTGCTTCCATGGGTGAGAGGCCTGGGGAAGATCAAGAGTTACCCACCACCTTGCACAGAGATGCACGTGCAGAGGCCTTCACGGGCTATAAAGAGCTAAAGGCACTCTGGGGAAAAGCTGTCACTGTGGGCTAATGAGGCCCTGGCAGATGACAGTGTGGAAAACAAGACAAAGAAGGCCAGCCTGCCTTCCGAGGGTAATGACAGTGTGGCATCCGGCCCTGGACTAAAGATCTCCCAGGTGGGGAAAATAACCAGAAAGCTACATTTAAAAAAATTGATTTTAGAGAGAGGAAGGGAGAGAGAAACATTGATTTGTTGTTCTACCTGTTTATGCATTCATTGGTTGCTTCTCGTATGTCCCCGACTGGAGATCGAACCACAACCGTGGTGATGCTCTAACCCTCTGAGCCACCTGGCCAAGACCAAGGCACAAATTTTGGTGCAAGGCCTGAGCATGCTACAGAAGGGACCCGACATGGACTGGTGTGGTCATCAGCATCGTGTTGATGATAAACACTGTGACCTCTCTCACATGACGGCTGCGAGTACACACCGTTTCCATCACTTTGGAGCATGATTTAGCAGTATCTCCTGAAGCTGGACATATGTTACCTATGTCCCAGCAATTCCACTCCCGGGAATACGCCCGGCAGAAACGTGTCTGCCAGAAGACACTAGGAGAGCGCTCACAGCAGCTGTGTTTGCGATCGCCTCACACTAGCAGCTGCCCAGATGCCCACTGGCAGCAGAACGAGTAAGCGCTCGACGTGGCATACAGCGCAGTGGAGCTCTATAAAGCAGTGAAAGTACGCGACACACGACAACACAGGGGAAGTTCACAAAGCAATGCTGAACAAGAGAAGCCAACACAAGGGTACATACTGCCTGATTTCATGTATACGAACAGCCAAAACCAGTTTACGGAGAATATACTAAAGATCACTGACTTCTACACTTTAAATAGTAGATTGCATGGTATGTGAGTCATGTTGCAATTCAGTTGTTATTTAAAAAACAAACAAACTGTGGCATTAGAAGCCAGGATAGTGGTCATGACTGGTGAGGAGCAGTGACTGGAGGAGGTGCAAGGAGGGGCTTCCAGTGTTGGCAGAGTTTGGTTCCTCGATTTGCGTGCTGGTCACAAGGTGTGCTCAGTTGTGACGATGCTGTATACTCAATACTTATGCACTGCTTGGTATTTACGCTGTACTTCAATAAAAAGAACAGCCATAACCACAAACAACATGGGCCGGCCTGGCTCAAGTGCATGGGATGGTGGACCAGACATGCTCACTGACTTCAGAAGGGACCGACTGCAAGGGGACCCTGCCAGGGTGTGAGGGTGGGGCTCCCCATTTCACCAGTGAAGTGCCACCTGCAGGGCCCAGGGCCATTCTCAGAGGAGAAAATAGGGAGGGTCTGCCTACCCCTCTCTTCCCTGGGCTCAGCTACCAGTGGGCAGGTGTGGCCCCAGATGCCAGAGAATTGGGCTTAGGACCACCCTTGCCTCAGCACAGCCTTCTAGGGCTTGGTCTGTTGCTCCTGGATTGGGAAGGGGGCATATCCTCAGGGAGATGTTAAGGGCCAGCTGCCTGAGGTGGGCTGGCCCATGGAGCTGTGACCCCAAGACCAGCCCCTGTCTGTTCCTACAGCCCTGACCATGCTCTTTGGGTGTGTGTGTGGGGGGGGGGGGGGCTTGTCAGTGGCTGCCAGCAGCAGGAGTGGCTGAGCCCCCAGGAAGATGGATCCCGGGGCAGGGTGCGAACCCTAAGTGTGGAAAAGGGCTCCCTGAGAACTCCAGGCAGAACAGGGGTGGGATTTTAGGGTGCAGGGGCATTGGGGATTTGAGGCTGTGGGCTAATGAAGGACACAGGCCTGCAGCTGTGGGACCAGGAGCTGGTGGGTCCTTCTCACCAGGGAGATATATTACAGGCCAAGTCCTTTGTAGATCAGACAGGACACGATGCTGCTGCCAGGGCCAGGGGCTGGTGGCCCTTGAGACTCTGATTCAGTTCTGCATTTAAAAAACCTTCACAGGTGACTCTGCTGCATAGCTGGGTGCAGAACAGGCCCACATAGGTAAGCATCCCTCACTCATTCACTCAACAAACACTGGGTACCTGCTCTGGTTCCAGGTCACTCACTGGGCCTTTAAGAAGCCCATCATCTGATGCCCAGGGACAGGCTGGTATGTGAGAGATAAGTACAATGTGAAGAGGTGACAGCAGTGACAGAGGTTCTGGAGCACAGTGGCAAGGTACAAGAACCCACTTGTGGCTCCTTTTGCAAAATGAAATGTCCTCCTAATCCACTTGTTTCACAGGTCTGAATTTTTGTATTTTGTATTCAGGAGCACGCAGTCGTGGAGGCAGCTCAATAACTTGAATACAGTCCATGATAACACCCTCTGAAAGAGGACCCACTACTGCGATATTTCAAGCCGTTTTTAAAAATAGCAAACCAGCTAGGAGAGATAATAGAAGATAGTTACAATAGCCATGCCTGTTTCATCATTTCTGCCACTAAAATCATCTAGAAGAAATATGCATATTTTTCATAGTCTTTAGCGAACTGATTTTGCTCTTCATAAAGGAGTCTGTCAGACTAACCCCCAGCCCCCGCCACAGACACAGACAATAAAACATACCGGTGAGTTCTCTTCTTCCTCTCAGTCTGTATTACGTAACATGAAAATATAAGTCACTTCCCATCCCGGGTAGAGAGATAAGTAAGCAATGTGATCCACAAAATAGGCCTCAGTGCACCCTTTTCTGTAACCATGGAAATCCATGACATCTAGCCTGGAGTTTCCAGTTTTAGTTGCCAGAGTGGCCCCCTGAGAGCACCCTCCTCCTCTTAGCAATGCAGTGGGGGCGGCTGGTTCACTGGGGTCTGGTCTGCAGCAGCCCAGAAACAGAAGAAGCCGAACTGGCGGACCCCTTCGGCAAAGGGGAGCGTTACCTTGGTCCCGTGGTAGAAGTCGTCCACGCAGGTGGCATTCATGAAGGTCTGGTGGAAGTGGGTGCTGGTGTCGATGCCGCCAGGGATCACCAGCTTCCCGGTGGCGTCGATCACCTTGGCCCCTCCGGGGATCATGAGCTCGCGGCCCACCTGCTGGATGATGCCATTCTCGATGTAGACGTCCGCCTCATGCGTGCAGTCGTCGTTTACCACCTTGCCCCCCTTGATGAGGATCCGCACGCTGGCCGAGTTGGCAAGCATGTTCCTACAGAAGGGAGAGGGGGTCAAGGTCAAAGTCCCTTCCCACTGCCTCCAAGGTCCCACCCCTTCCCATCAGAGCCCAAACTCTATGGGCAGAGTTCAGTGAGTAAGGATGAGGAGGGAGTTTCTCCACAGCCTGAGGACAATGGTCCTGCAGCCAGCTGGGGCCCGTGACCTCACAGTGGGACTTACTGGGAGTCACGACACAGTGGCAGTCAGGGTGGAGCCGTGATCCGAAGAAACGTCAGTGTTTACCTTCCTGAAATGCCGTGTGGGTTCTAAAGCCTTCTCGTGTCTACTCTCTCAGTTTGTCCAGAAAAAGCCTGGGACTCGAGTTTTACAGGCGAGAGAGCTGAAGCTGCTGAGTGAGGCACTTGTGGCTGCTAAGTCGCGGAGTCAAACCCAGGTGTCTTATATGGCCGATGCCCCCCACAGCACGTGGTCCTGAAGATATCAGGGCCCTGAGGTGTGTCTCAGAGAGCCAGATTCTCCAAGCCCCACCGCTGCTTAATTCACATCATTCTTCAGATGGATTCTGCTCCAGTTCCCCTCCTGTATTCGCCTCAAAAAGTCTGCTACCTCAGCTGGTTGCACATTAATTAGTAAGCTCGTCTAAGGAGCTTTTGAAAAGGAGCTATGCTCAAGCCCCACCCCCAGAGATTCAGATTTTTATGTTCCAGATTGGGTCCCCAGAGTCTGTAGTTTTGAAAGCTAGAGAATTTCCTCAAAGTCACATAACGAGTTTGTAGCAGAGTAGGGACTGAAAGCCACACGGTTGTCTTCGGAGCTGTTACGGGCAGAATGTTTGTGCCCTCCCGAATTTCCAGGGTGGTTGTGTTCGGAGCTGGGGCCTCTAAGGACGTTTTTAAGGTTGAATGAGGTCATCAGGGTGGGGCCCTGATTGGACAGGATTAGTGCCCTCTTAAGAGACACCAGGGTGGTCTCTCTCCCTCCCCACTCCTACCCCAGCACCAAGCACCTGTTCAGAAGACCCTGTGAGGACACCATGAGAAGACAGAATGGCCATCTACCAGCCAGGAAAAGCGTCCGCATCAGAAACGGGCCGTCCTGGCACCTGACTCAGACTCCCGGCCTTCAGACTGGTGAGAAATAACTTCCTGTTGTTGGCGCCCCCTTGCGTCGCAGACAGCCAACATTCCTGTGCTCCTCACCTCCCCCAGGCATTGCATTAGCATGTCATCCCTACAGCTTTCTCTGCTGGTCTTTGCTAAACTAAACAAAGAAAAGACGTTGCTGACATCCTTTTCCACAGCCTCTCTGTTGTCTGTGTCCCAGTGTGTGCATATAGCAGAGTGAGGTGGTCAGGGAGACACCTTGGATGGACCCCCAGGGAGAGTCCCCCCAAAGGGAACAAGCTGGAGTACAACGGTTAAAATACACGCTCTCGAGCCCTGCACCAGCCACCGGCTGTGACTGTCCCTCTGCTCCAGGGGGGACGGCACATGCAGACAGCATTCTAGTCAGGGGCCGTGGTGGAGAGGGGATCAGTGTCAGTTCCACTAATTTGTGATGCTTCGAGTCACCCATTTTACTCCAGAACGTGAGTTAGCCGTGAGCCAGGACCTGGCTGCTGGCTGACTTCATGCCGTGGAGTGAATGTTTACGTTCCCCTCACATTCGGGTGTTGAAGCTCTAACCCCAGTGTTATGCCATTTGGAGATGGGACCTTGGCGGGTATTCAGGTCACGAGGGTGGGGCCCTCATAACTGGGATTAGTGCCCTTACAGGAAGAGACATGTGATCTCTCTCTCTCCACCACGTGAGCACAGAGGGAAAAGACTGCCTGCAAACAAGCAGGAACGTTCCCACCAGGAAGGGAGCTGGCTGGCGCCTTGGTCTTGGATGGCCCAGCCTTCGGACCGGGAGGAATGTGTTTCCGTTGTCCAGGCCACACCGCCTGTGGTACTATGACAGCAGCTCACGCTGACTGAGATACCACATGAGGCAGCAATGAACAGTATAATCAAATCATCATGAAGTAACAACTGGGCCCTCAAATAAATGTTACCGCCTGGGAAGACTTCTGGCTGTATCACACATTCTTGTTTGTGTAATCAAAAACTTTGATCATCCAGCTATTTTGTCTACGCAAATGAAAGAATTCAAACCATATGTCTGTCCTCCCAGGCAGAAATAGAAAAATGTGCCAGATAGTTGAATGCTATCAGAAAAACATAAGTCAGAGATGTGGACTTCTAGAGCCGTGGAGCTTCGAGTCCACTTTTCAGTCTGCTGGACTTGACCAATAACGACCTTGACTCAAGGGAACCACTCTAGGACTAATGGGGTGGTGCTACGTTGCACATACAGGGATTTAAAATTTTTTAAATTTATTCAAGGAAACAATGATGTCCCCCATAGCAAGATGGTGGATACATCTGACATGCCAAGATTTATCCAATCGCACACACTCGAACCCCTGGTTTCCTGATCCTGTGGCACGGGCTTCTTATGCTGCTGTGCCAGTGAGGAGTTCGGTGACGTGCAGGCTGGGGAAACAGGGACTTCTGGGTGGGGGCGGGGATAACGCTATAACTTGGGAATGCAGTCTTTCACGAGAAAGCCTCTTCATGTTTAAAACAGTAACAGTTATTACTGCTGTCCAACAACTTTTGCTGGATACCAGAAAAACCCCTGCATCGCCTGCCCACCGCCTTTGGGCTGCTGTTGAGCAGCTCCGTTGTGGAGCGGTGCAGGGGGCTTCCTGCGGAGGGGAGTGAAGGTGACGGCTGCTGCTGCTTCTCCATCATGAAATGCACCCCCCGCCCCCCTCCCCGGCAACACTCCTAGAAGGCGCACGGTGTTAGCCCTGCCAAGGAAATGACAAGCCCGACTCTGTGATCTGGAGCTGCCTGCCTCTGTCATCACCTTCCACAGCTCCCCTGCGCCTGCAGGGAGGTGCGAGACAAGGAGAGCCTGTGCAGTCTGTCCTGCCAGCAGCTCAGCTGGGGGACTCCGGGGGACTCGGGGGCTCGGCACAGACACGGGAGTCCAGGATGGCGCAAAGGCGACACCTCTTGCAGAAAGACCTTAACATCAATCTGATAGGGATTGAATGTGGACATACATTTCCTCTTGACAGGCGTTGGTTTGGGACTCACATTTCCTTCTGGCAGAGTCCACAGAAAAACGTGTGATTTTACAGACAATGGTAACCGTGGTACTGAGGAACACGGGAGGTGAGGGCTACACAACTGCCCAGTGACATGAAGGACCTGCGGCACTTAAGCCAATCATAATGGCGGACTGGGGTAGCATGTGGAGGGGTGGAGGTAGCAGCTGAGGGCACTGAGGATGCACTGAATGGCCTGGCTTTTCTCTTATTCCAGGCGGATAACATTTGCTAAAGGAGCAAAGGGCAACATACGGCAGTGATCTGACAAAGAGAATGAAAACATGCAGCTATTTTCTTCTTCTGATCGGCACTCAGGAAAGAATGACAGGTGAGCCGTCCCCAAGGGGCTGGTGGGTGCCACACCTGCAGGGTCCTGGGGCGACTCTGGCAAGGGAGACTCCCTGAGCTGGAAACCAGGAACAAGTGGAAGGCTCGACAACGCAAAGGCCAGAGTGGGGAGTTGGAGGTGAGTGGGGAAACAGCCAAGCGTTAAAGTTCATACATTTGATTTAAAAAATAATAAACTGCTCTCTTAATAGTAAAGCTCTAGATAGTCTTAACGAATATTAAGGCACAGTATAATTTTATAATTAATTCTTAACCAGCTCCATCAACTCTTGAGTCGACTTAATGATATCTATGATATACATGTAAGGTACAGAGAATACCCCACACACACCTATGAACTCACCATCGCCATCACTGTCGAAGTCCCTATACCTCCTTCGCCCCACTCCACATGCCCCCTCAGAGGGAACTACTTCCCTGGTCAGGGTGTATGGACTAATGACTAGAAACAGTTAGGTGACAAGTTAAGAGAAAGAAGACGAGATTGTGGCTGTCACTGTCCCAGGCCCACCGGCCGTGACTCTTCACCTGCCCTGACTGATTTCTTCGCCACCTAGTCCTCTGCTCTCCAGAGAAGGCAGGCACCTGAGAACCTAATCTCATAATGCCCGCAGTGCGGGAATGCAGGCATTTCAAGGTCATTATCCAAGTGCCAGCCGGACCATTCATGTCCCGGGAATGTCCGCAGGCAGCACACCCAGCCTGTCCCAAACCAGCTGCACCATCTCCACCCAGGAATCTGGAGCCCCACTGGGCTCCTCACCAACTCAGGCCGGCGTCAGCGTCCAGCAGGGCTGGTAGAAGTGGTGGGCCTGATTTGGGTCACCTGGGAGTTTTGTGCAAAACATTTTGAGGTGTTCTGTAAGTGGAAGCCAGCCAGCCACAGGACGAGAAACTGGGGAAGGTCCATCTCTCATCCAGGGCTCAGGCATCTCATCAGACTAGTGGGGCCCTGAGATGCGGGAGCTGGACAGGAAGAAGGGCCGCTCGGGCTGGCGGGGAAGCACATGGAGGGCAGACGCCTGTGGCCGATGTCACACCCACCCTGAGACACATTCACCCAGGGCTGGGCAGGGCGAAGCCCATGGGCGCCAGGTGAGGGCTGGCCCAAGGTGCTCGCGATCCAGGATCACGTGTACAAGACCATAAGACATCTGAGTCTGGAATACGGCCACCACCTTTATCACCGCACAGCAGCGAAGGGAGACTGTGACCAGATGGGTGGGGAGAGTGCAAGTCTGCAGGAGAGTGCCCAGCCCCAGGGCCGCCCATGCAGGGCAGTTAGAGGAACAGGGGCAAGCCTGCCCTGGTCTGTCCATGGGATGGGCGTCAGCATGGTGAACAAGGGCTTGTGCCTGAGAAAGTGTGAAAACAAGCTTAGGACCAAAGAGCTGCCACAAGTGAAGCCCAGAAGCGGGCCTGGCTTCTGGGCAGGTGTATGTAAGTCCAGTGGGAGTGAGTTCTTAACAGGCTAAGATCAAGTAAGAGGTTTTAATCCCTCGGCTTCAGCTGACCTGGCCCTGCCCAGCGGGGCTGGGCAGGACGAGCAGCCAGCAGCAGCGTGCAGGGGCAAAAGCGGCATTCCAGAGGATTAGCCAGGAGAGGGTGGTAAGGAGTGGAGCTGCAGGCCACTTGTTCACCCAGATCAGCGTGGAGAGGAATTGGCAGCTGTCGGCAGACAAAGCCAGAATGTGGGCAAGTGTGCGGACGGGCTTCTCCGTGTGTCGACACAGCCCATCCACACAGTCCTTGGCACTGGGGCAGCAACCTAGCTCCTCGAGGTGCCTGCTCACTCACTGGGGTCGGGAGCTGTTGCACTCGAGGCTCACGGGGCCCGGCACCCCGAACAGCAAGATGTGCAAGCTCAGCGGCTGCAGGGTGGAGGGAGATGCGCACACGCTGGAGACAAGAATTCCTGACTGAAGCTGGGGCCAGGAAACGCCAGGCCTCTGGTGACCAGTAGAGTCACCACCAGCTGCCCCTCCCCCCGGCTGACCCTCTGGCAGATTCCTCAGCCTGCTGTGCTCCCCGTGGTCCCCCCAGCTGTCTCCAGGCCCCAGAAGGAATTCCATCACTTCCCTTGTAAGGGCAGCAGCTGCGGCTCCAGGGTCTCCAGTGGCCCAGAGGGGCTTCCCTAGAATGCCAGCCACAGGGCAGAAGGGCCAGCACCCACTGCCACTACAGGGGTGGAGGGGCGGGCACAGGCCCTTCTCAGGCTGAGACCTGCATCCTCAGGTGCAGGCTGGGGAAAGTCACAGCGGGGGAAACAATGCATTTTCCTAGCTAGGAAAGCATCACGAACCTGGGCTACCCGATCTAGATTTGGGAAAGAAATTGAACAGAAAAATAAAACTTGTATTTTTTTCTTTTAAACTGAAAATGAGTATGAATTACAGTCATCTACAGCATTGTGCAAACAATGGAGGGAAAGGAGCAAGACACAAAATAGTAAATATGGTGTGATTCCATCCCCATAACATTCAAAATCAGGCAACAGTGAATCGCAGTGTTCAGGCCGAGTGGTAGGTAGAACATGAAGAAAACCAAGGAAATGACTATCAGGTAAGTCGGGGTGCCGTCACCTCTGGGGGTGCACTGTGGGGCTGACTTTGAAGAGCGCACCAGAGAAGCTTCTTGAAAGCTGCATACGCTCTCTCTAGCCTTCTACCTGGGCTGGGGGCGGAGGGGAGGTGCCCAGGTGTGTGCTTTGAAGTGTTCTTTGAACTCTACATGTATTTTCTGCACTTTTCTGTATGTATCTCATAAAACATTTAAAAATTTAAAAAAACAGAGCTGCATACTAACAAACTTTTTTAAAAAACATTTTTTTACTAGTTTAGTAAGAAACTAGTACAAAAATGAAATGTTAACTATTAGCACAACCACGTAAGCGTACGCACACAAAAGCCAAACCAGATGACAGCAAACAACAAGCTTTGTGTTAGGGGACTATAGGTCATTTCCCCCCTCTGGTTTTCCACGCTTTCTCTAAAAGATTATATTGATTTTATAATGAAAAATAAATATGGCGATTTTAAACCATGCACATACATTTATATTGTTTGGAAAAAAATTGAAGTAAGATGAAAACTTTCAGGAAGTCTTGCCTTCATCTGCCACCTTCTGGAAGATTTCCAAAAAGCCCAGTCCTCTTCCTTATTTCCTAAATAAAGACGACTTTCCCAAAGCCCAGTCCTCTTCCTTACTTCGACTCAAACAGATTTCAGAAGGGCACAGATTTTGCTGTGAGGTGACTCCTTCGCAGAGGTCCCGATAGTCCATCTTGTACTTAAAATGAGCTTCCCCCCCTCTCTCCCACATGCAATGCTTTTAGCTGTCATTGACATTGCACTGCTGACGCTTTCCATTCGACATCCTCCCTTCTGCGCCCCTTCTGCACCCCTTCTGCCGCCTAGCTGCCTTCTCAGGGACCTGACTCCCCTCCATCACTGAGCTGAACAGGCATTTTTACCCCGACTCAGAATTCCTGGGGCCCGGGGAGCAGACCTCATCGGTGCTTATGGAAATACACGAGCAATGGAACTGGCTTTGAGGAGATGGGCAGCTGGGCGGGTGAGCCACTGTGGGCGTGCTCATTGCCCTGCCAGAGACAGACTCACACAGCCCGGCTCCCTCGGGAAGCACCGTGCCAAGGGGGCACTCACAGGAGACCAAGAGAAAGGACTGTGGGTGAAAATGACCTTGTGCCCCCGACTGGGGCGGCGGCGCCACCAGCCCGACGGTGTCCGTAGTTCAGAGGCCTGTGTCAGAGAGCAGTGGATGGAGCGGGTGGGAACACGACGGATGCCAGGGGAGCGTGGGCAGGAAACGGAGGGCGCGATGGTCAGGCAGGGCCTGGAGCACTGTACTTGGCCTTGGCCCTCAGGCCGTGTGACTGTGGGCTGGCCCACAACCACCCAAGCCCGTCTCCTCAGCTGCAAGGTGGGCACCACCAGCACATCCTTGCTGTTAAACTCTTTAGGTGTCAGGCTCATGGGGCATTTCATACAAACCTCACAGCAGCCTTATGAGGTGATTAGACATTATTATCCCCATGCCGTGGCTGAAGAAACTGGGGTGGGATCTGTACCAATTAGACGGGAATTCCTTGAGAGCAAAGCCTAGGCCTTCTTTTATCCTTCTAAGGGCCTGGCACTCAGAAGGGACCCCTTACATGCTAGCGGAAGGACCGAAGGAGGACTGATCAAATGAGACAAGTGGTGTGGAAACACTCTGTGTGTGTACCGGCCACAGTAACAGGCTATTAGTGATGGGAAGGAAGGCTTCTCAAGAGCTCTGTGCTGCCTGGGAGGGTGTTCTTGCAAAGCCTGGGGCAGCGGAACAAAGCAAGCAAGTATTCCCTGGTGGAGAAAAGACTGGAGGCAGAAGCAAACAAGATTGGATTGGGAACGGCAGGCAGACTAAATACACACACACACACACACACACACACACACACACACACACACAGCCCTGGGGCGGAGAGGTAGGACTGATATGAGGAAGCAGCTCGGAGAGCCAAGGTGTGAAGTCAGGGGGTGCAGAGCCAGAGGCTCAGGCTTCTCCAGGTGAACCGGAAGGCAGCCTGGAGAATTCAGTGAGATGCAGAGGAAGGGGAGGAACCGGGGCTGGTCTTCCTGCTTCTCTACCTGGCCCAGGTGGACCACATGCGGGGGTTGTGGGAGGGCAGTGACTGCGGCTGGTCCAGGGGAGGGCCGGGGAAACAGCGTCTGCAGTAACCCAGGTATGAGGACGCAGTGGGTTAATTAGCAGGGGCCACAGGATGGAAGAGGCAGGAGCAGAGCTGGGCAAGCACTGAACCCTGAAGCTTCTGTGGAGGAAAAGGGAAACGGACTGGGAAAGACAGTAAGAATGGTGGCGTGGGGAAAAGGGGCAGCGCGGAGACTGGTGGGGGCAGATGGAGACCAGCTGTCAGGACGCCTGTGGTCTGTGGGAACCAGTAATAAAACTGACTTCAGCGTCTCTCTCCAGGAATCCTTCAGATCAGGGGTGTCAAACTCGTTTTCACCGGGGGCCATATCAGCCTCGTGGTTGCCTTCAAAGGGCCGAAATAAGTTTAGGATGGTATAAATGTAACTACTCCTTAACTGTTAAGGAGCTAAAATTACATTCGGCCCTTTGAAGGCAACTGTGAGGCTGATGTGGCCCCTGGCAAAAATGAATTTGACACCCCTGCTTCAGATCAGTCAGAAGACAGTAACTGACCCCATCTCCCGAGGTAAGGGGGTGACCCAAGAACATGCACGTACCCAGTGCTACTAGGGGCCATGAAGGCCCTTAACACGTGGCATTTAATGGAAACCACAGCACAACTGCCCTGGGAGGTGGCATGCTGTTTTCACTTGACAGACGGAGGTGATGACTACCCCGAGCCATGCAACTTCACGGAAAGAAACGGAAGTAGGGGGATTCTTCAGAATCAGAAGGTCGGAACCATGCTAATGGGCTAACTCTTGCACTACGCATGTGTTGAACATTCAGGAGATGCTTCGAACAAGCTACCTCAGGCACTGTCCATTCTACCTACTGACTCCGTTCCTTAGCAAAGCCTCCGGTCAGGCCCTTGTCATCTACCCGAACAATGACATCACTATTACCTGGGTGCTTCTACCTTGTCTCCAAGCCTCTGCGCTGTTAGCACATTGCTAAGATGCAAGGATCGCAGATGCATGCTCGGCTCCTGCCACATGGAACTATACTGAGTGCCAGGAGCTGCACCCAGCCCCAGGAGCTCATGACTTCGAAATGGGAAGGAACACAACACCCAGGCTCCAGTGGGAGCAAAGGGAAGGGCTGTGTCGGGTCCAAGCACTTCTCTCTGACTGGGATGGAGGGCAGCTTCTCAGAGGGAGTGCCTGTGAGAGGAGTCTTGAGGGACGCTTAGGAGTGCACCAGGGGGTGAGGGCAGACCCAAAGGGGGGCAGGCTAGACGGAAGCCAGCCCAGGGACCAACCAAGCTCCAGCCTTCAGGATGGCTGGTGTATTGGATGGATGAGGGTGGTGAGCAGGGGGCGAAATCAGCCAAAGCCTGGCCAGAGGTGAGGAGAGCGTGGACCCGCTGCTGCATGAGGCTGGGAGGCTTGCTGGTCAGGGATAGCAGGCAAAGAATGACCTCATTAGGTCTGCCTTTTAGGTAAAACATAAAGTACTAAAAGAAAACATAGAAAGACATGTTTATAAATTCTGGATGGGGTAGCTTTTCTTAGCATAATCCAAAGCCAGAAATCATAAAAGACAGAATTGATTTTGATATGACTATATAACAATGAAAAACTGTGATATAACAAAAGATATGGCAAGCTACTTTTAATAAAGACAAGTAAAAATGGGTTATGACAGGTTTGCAACATATAACCAAGGATTAATATCTGTAACATGCAAGTGCGCTTATAAATCTTTTTTTTTTACTTCTTATATAACAAATAAATCTTAAGACAAATAAATATTTCAATATAAAAAAACAGGCAAAGGATACAAATAGGCAACCCACAGGGTTGGGGTGGGGAGGGAATAAATAGCCAATAAGCAAACGAAAAGAGGCCCATCTATACTGATGATCAAAGAAATTTGAGAGGAAGCAATGAGATGGCATTTTTCACCTACCATAATGGCGCAGCGGACAGAGAACGACGCCCAGGGCACGTGAGAAAAGCAAGCGCTCTCCCCACTGTCAGGGGAGGCGGAACTGACACAGCTGTACCCGAAGGAAATCTGAAAATCCGCGTGAAAACTTACAATGTGCATTCCCATCTAAGATTTCTCCTACGGAAATAATTGGACCATTGCCTACAAATGTAGTAAGTGGGTATTTTGCTGCATCGTTGTTTATAATAGCAAATGTATTTTGAGAACAGGCTTCAGGTCTGTCGAGATGAGGACTGTTTAGGTACAAGCGGTATTGTCGCGTAACAGGAGGCCATGCAGTCACTGGAAAGGGTTGTGTGGGTCTCTAAGTGCTGACACGGGACACTGACAGTGACCCGGTAAAAAGTGCAGGAAGTAGCCCACAGAACAGGACCCATGCATGGTATGGGTATCTTCTTGTGTATTTATGTATATATCCACATACATCTATGAAAACTCACTGAAATATAAGCGAGCTTCTGGCATAAAACACTGGGGAAGTTATTAACTGTAGGTGCCTCAGAAAAGAATCGTAGCAAGACTCAATCTCCCTGTACTACTTAATTGTAAAAATATTCTTAAAGCCCTGGCTGGTGCAGCTCAGTGGACTGAGTGCCGGACTGCAAACTGAAAGGCTGCCGGTTTGATTCCCAGTCAGGGCACCTCCCTGGGTTGCCAGCCAGACCCCCATTTGGGGGCGTGTGAGAGGCAACCGATTGATGTGTCTCTTGCACATTGATATTCTCTCCCTCTTTCTCCCTCGCTTCCCCTCTCTCTAATAGTAAATAAATAAAATCTTTTTTTAAATGTTCTTATAATAAACCAGCTGCAGAAGCAAGCACAGCTCTGGTGAAGGGGCAGCGGCAGTCGAGGGGGCTCTGAAAGCCCGCACGAGGGCAGGCAGTCCTCGAGCAAGTCAGCGTCTCCACCGTCAGTCTGTACATCTGCTGGCCCGCAGGGCCTCTCGCTCTGATGGCTCGCTCATCCTTCAGACTCATCACATCCAAGATTAAGCTAATTGTGCTCTGTCTCCACATGGCTCCTCTCCCGGCGTCCCCCACCTCAGTGAAAGACACCGCACCCGCACCGGCACCCCGGGAGCAAGCCAGCATCAGGGACATCATCTTCAGTGAGGAGAGCAAATGACAGGGCCACCACCACAGGCAACAGTGATGGCCCCCTTCCTCCATTCCGTTTCCCGGAGCCCCAGACGAGGCAGCACCCTCTCAAGGGGCTGCAAAATCAGAGCAGAACAGCTCCTCCTGGCCCACCTGGCTGCTGCTCTTCTTGGATGAATAGTCAGAAAGATGGAGCAATGGATTGTTTAGGGTTCAGCGGCTTTTTCTGAGGAAAAAATGGAGACACTGTCATTCACGTAAATAACGAGGTAAGGGCTTTTCTCGGAACACGGGCTGGGCTGTGCAGCGCCTGCTGAGTCACCGCCAACAAAGGAGGCGAGGCCTCCACCCCTCGGAAACATAAAGGGGTGACGGGGAGCCTGCTTGCCCGACGCCCGCCTCATCACCCCCAGTGCCCGCATTTCCTCTTCGCTTGCTCCTGCCAGCTGCAGTTGGAGCTGAAGACAGACACCTAATTACTTTCATAAATACAATTTATTCCCTTCTGCTTCCCAGAAGGGCTGGCCAGGTTCCCATGGTTCCAAGGCCCTGGCAGTGCCCTCCCCATCCCCAGCGCAGGCCAAGGACCAGTCCCGGAAGGCGAGTCTAAGACTCGAGTCCGGCACGCTGAGAGTCTGGGTCAGGACTCCTGGTGCCGGACGAGCCCGGCTGTGTTCCAGCTCTTCTGCTGCCGAGGCCCGGGCCCCAGATTCCACACCAGTACCCGACCCCTGTGCCCAAGCCCCGACTGGTAAAGGGCCCACTCTGAGTCGCATGCTCAAGAGGTCAGCACCCCCTTCGTAGTTGCCTGTCGCCTTCTCTGGGAGGGCGAGGCCCGCCTGCCTGGGTCTGAGGCGCCTCCCCTGTCGGCACGCTCTCCTGACACCCACTGCCTCCTCTCACCACCTGTGCCCACACGCCTGTCACTGCACTCCGCCTGCCCATTTTCTGCCAAATGCCCATCTCGCTTCACTGCCAGCTGTGGTCTCATGTCACTGGCTGTTTCGCCCAGGGGAACAAACTCCTCCTGTGCCCGTGACTACCGGTCCCCTCAGCTCACCCATTCCAGTCTTAGCCTTTCCCCATTGGCTCGATTCTGTGACAGTTCATCACGACCCGTTGCTTTGCTGACAACTGGCAGAAGGAGGCAGCTTACAACATTAAAACACACTTAGGTCAAGATGGAGGTGTAGGTAAACACACTTCATCTCCTTGCACAAGCACGGAAAGAATTACAACTAGAACTCAAAGGAAGTAACACCCAGAACAGTCAGAAAATCGAGGCGTATGGAGGTCTGACAACTAAGGATTTAGAGAAGTCACATTCACCCAGATGGGTGGGCAGGGCGGAGAGAAGGAGAGGAGTGGAGAGGTGCGGAGATACGATGTGGCGTGGAGAGGCGGTGGCAGAGGCCCCACATTCACGAGCAGTGGATAAAAATCTGGAGGGATACCTGGGGAGCAAGCAATCCCAGCCCCAGGCCAGACAACACAGCCTAGGGCTCCAGCGCCAGGCAGATAAATCCCCATAACTTCTAGCTGTAAAAACTAGTGTGGTTGGGAGTGTGGAAGACAAAGCCAGATTTTCAGGATACTCTGCGTAAAGGGTCAGCTGGGACTTATAACACATGAAGATGTGCCCTCTCTGGGATCCAGCACCACGGCAACAGCTGGAAGGGCACCAGCTGCACATGGGGAGCGAGGGAAGTGACTGGAAAATGGGCAAGTGCTGGGCAAACCTCCAGAAGCCAGGCGGCAACATTGTCCCCACTTGGAGCCCTCCCCCTACAGAGACACAAGGTGGTGAAGTGGGTTGCCCTGCCCTGGTGATCACCTAAGGCTCCACCCCACACAATTCACAGGTGCCTTTTCTATAATAGGCCATGCTACTAAGACAGGGAGTCAAAGCAGCTCTACCTAATACACAGAAACAAACACAGGGAGGCTGCCAAGTTGAGGAGACAAAGAAATGCAGCCCAAATGAAAGAACAGACACAAAATCCCAGAAAAAGAACTAAACGAATTGGAGATAACCAACATATCAGATGCACAGTTCAAAACACTTATGATCAGGATGCTCAATGAACTCATTGAGTATGGCAACAGCATAAAAAAGACCCAGGAAGGCCCTGGCTGGTGTGGCTCAGTGGATTGAGTGCCACCTTGCGAACCAAAGGGTCACCAGTTTGATTCCCAGTCACGGCACATGCCTGGGCTGCAGGCCAGGTCCCCAATAAGGGGTGTGGGAGAGGCAACCACACATGATGTTTCTCTCGCTCTCTTTCTCCCTCCCTTCCCCTCTATCAGTAAAATAAAATAAAATAAAATC
Organism: Tonatia bakeri; assembly: GCA_004024845.1. Taxonomy (NCBI): domain Eukaryota; kingdom Metazoa; phylum Chordata; class Mammalia; order Chiroptera; family Phyllostomidae; genus Tonatia; species Tonatia bakeri. The sequence goes on along the minus strand of PVIA01000582.1, from coordinate 214,165 downwards.
TTTAAGAAAAAAGACTCAGGAAGGAAATGAAGGTTATACTAAATGAAATAAAACCCTACAGGGAACCAAAAGTGGAGGGGATGATGCCAGAATTCAAATCAATAATTTGGAACATCAGGAAGAAATAAGCATTCAACCAGAACAGCAAAAAAAAAAAAAAAAAAAGATAGTATAAGGAGCCTCTGGAACATCTCCAAATGTACCAGCATTAGGGATGCCAGAAGGAGAAGAAGAAAAACAAGAAATTGAAAAGTTATTTGAAAAAATGAAAAAAAAAAAAAAACTTCCTTAATTTGGTGAAGGAAATAGACATACAAGTTCAGAAAGCTCAGAGTCCCAAACAAGTTGGACCCAAAGAGGACCACACCAAGATACATCCTAATTAAAATGCCACAGGGTTAAAGATAAAGAGAGAACCTTAAAAGCAGCAAGAGAAATGCAGAGAGTTACCTACCAAATAGTTCCCATAAGACTATCAGCTGATTTCTCAAAAGACACTTTGTAGGTAAGAAAGAGCTGGAAAGAAGTATTCAAAGTGGTGAAAAGCAGGGACCCACATCTAAGATTACTCTATCCAGCAAAGCTATCATTTAGAATGGAAGGGTAGATACAGTGTTTCCCAGACAAGATAAAGGGGTTCATCATCACCAAGCCATTATTACCTGAAATGTTAAAGAGACTTAATTAAGAAAAAGAAGGTAAAAACTATGAACAGTAAAATGACAACAATCTCACAACTATCAACAACTGAACCTAAAAAACAAGAACGAAAACAAACTAAGCAAACAACTAGAACAGGAACAGAATCACAGAAGTAGAGATCACATAGAGGGTTATCAGTGGGGAGGGGGAAAATGGGGGAAAAGGTACAGGGAATAAGGAGCATAATTGGTAGGTAAAAAAATAAACTGTGGGAGGTTAAGAATACTGTAGGAAATGGAGAAGCTAAAGAACTTACATGTATGACCCATGGACTTGAACTGGGGTGGGTGGCGGAGGGTGGGGGAGGGTGGGGGTGGTACAGGGAGAAGAGGGATAAAGGGGAGAAAAAAAGGGACACCTGTAAGGGACATTTGAATAACATATTCAATAAAACATCCTTAAAATGGCAAATAAGTACATGAAAAGATATTCAGTATCACTGATTACCAGGGAAATGCAAATTGCTACCATAATAAAATACCATCGTCCATTAGAAATGTGAAATATGACCATCAGAATGGCTAAACATAAAAGGACTAACAATATCAAGGTTAGACCGGAACTCGCAGCATTTCTGGTGGGAGCGTAAATGGCACAAACAGTTTGGAAAACACTTTGGCAGTTTCTGTTGAGTTAAACACACACTCACCAAACTACTAGCAGTCTCATGCTAGGTATTTGCCAGAGAAACAAAAATGTGTGCACACAAAGACTTATAGTAACTTTTTCATCATAGCCTTAACTTGAAAACAACCCCAAAGGTGAATGAGTAAACAATTTGTTAATACTGTACTAATTCCAAATAAATAAGGGAATAATACTCAGTAACGAGAAGCAAGTTACTCCCAGAGAATGGGAGAAAATTTTGCGAGTCATATATCTGATAAGAAACTTATAAAGAACTCCTATAACTCAGTAATAAAAAGACATATAACCCTATTTGCAAATGGGTAAAGGATCTGAACAGACATTTTCCCAAAGATACACGGATGGCCAATAGCACAGGAGAAGATGCTCAACGTCATTAGCAGTCAGAGAGATGCAACTCGAAACTCGAGATACCACTGCACACCCACTAGGACGGTTACCCTAGGGAAGAAGGGTAGTAAGTGCTGATGAAGTTGTGGAGAGAAGCTGGAACCCTCATGTACTGCTAGTGGGAAAGTACAAAAACACGGCCCCTTTAGAACACACTGTGGCGGTCCCTCAAAGAGCTACAGAATTACCCTATGGCCCAGGAATTCCACTCTTAACTATATACTCCAGAGAAATAAAAACATGTCCTCGCAAAAACTTAGGCGTGAATGTTGGTAACAGCATTATTTCTAATAGCCCCAAAGAGGAAACAGCCCAAAAGTCCACCGACTGGTGAATGGATAATCAAAATGTGGCAAATCCATACAATGGAATACTATTCAGCAATAAAAGTACTGATTTATGCTAGAAGCCAGTCACAGAGGATTACCTGCTGAAACCAATTGTCGCTTAGAGGCTGTGCAAACACAGGCAGCAAAGGCTGGGTTTGGGCCATGGGCCAGCAGAGCTTCTCAGTCTCTGAGTAACTGAAATTTTTGGCTTGTTAATTCCTTGCTGTATGAGACAATCCTGTGTGTTTAAGGGTGTTTAGCAATAGTCTTTAAAGATGTTCAGCAGTATTCTCGCTAAACATCCTTATGCCAGTAGCTCTGACTCAGTTGTGACAACTGAAAATGTCTCCAGACACTGCCATATTATCCCCGAAGGACAAATTTGCCCCTGGTAGAAAAATATTGATCTATAGTTATAGATCACTGGTTGGGGTGGGGGGGTGTTGAATAGGAAGAGGCACAAAGGAACTTCCTGGAGAATATTCTCTATTTTGATTGTGGTGGTGATTACTCAGGTATATAACTATGTCAAAACTCTGAAAGGTACACAGAAAATGGTTATGTCTATTGCATGTAAATTACACATCAACAAAGTTTTCTTAACAATAACACAGACCGGGTGGGGTAGCTCGGATGGTTAGAGTGTTGTCTGGATACACCAAGGTTGCAGGTTCGATCCCTGGTTAGGACACATACAAGAATCAACCTATGAATGCCAATGCATAAACAAGTGGAACAACAAATCGATGCCCCCCTCCCTCTCAAATAGATAATTAAAAAAAAAAACAAACAAACAAGGACACATTAAAGAGAATTGCTAAAGGAAAATCAGAAAAAGAAGAGCTGTAAGTTAGCAGGAATTAAATCCACTGCTAAGCTTCTTGGCAGTCCCAGCAGCAGAAGTGGTCCAGGAAGGGGACTTCCTGTCGTTGCACAATGGGAGGCTGTGATTCTCCCCCAGGAAAGGCCTTTGAGCCCCAGGTTATTCACTGGTCTCCCCCATCCAAACAAACATTCAAAAGGTTTCAGAATGTTTTAGAGAAAGTTGGTCTGCTTCCTATGTCGATGATTCTAGAAGGAATTTATTGGATTACTCTCTAAAGAAAGTAAGAAACATAACAGATACATTTGCAGAAGGTGCAGAGATATTTTTTTCTAATGGCCGTTTTTAATATAGAGCACCCATCAATAAAAGGCTGAGGAAATGCCATTAAACTGTAACTTAGGGCTGACATTTCTGGGGAGTGTGAAGGTGATACAGCCCAATTATAAATCTGTATCTGGGACTCTAACCTACACAGTAAAGAGAATACAGACACACCCTGTCGGTCCCCTCACATGTCCTCTCGCGGGAAATGGTCAGAAAGGTGTCTGAATGTGGCTCCTCTGGTTCCGTCACACCAACCCGGGCACCACCTCCATCAAACTCGTGCTCTCTGAAGGCTTCCGCCCACAGCCCAGTGTTCCAAAGGTGAGGCCCACGCGTGTGTACGGGTGGTTTGAGGGAGTTCGCCACTCGGACATACGTGAGACCGACTCAGGAGAGAGAAGGCGGTCCCTTTCTCAGTTCGCTTTCTGTGCTTCTGATCACATCAGTGAAAACATCTCAGCTGGCAAGTGTGTCCCTTCGAATACCCAGCAGTTGCTAAATTCCCTTGTAACAAAGGGAAGAGCGAAGTCTGGATTGTTACTGGAATTCAATAACATTGCTCGGCTTCCATTGTGCTTATTGTTCTAGTAACGTACTTATGCATGGCAAATGTTTCCGTGTGTGATGTTGATAATACTTAAAAAAATTAAAGTAAAAAAGGCAAAACTATTTAAAGAAAAATAGTGAGCATCAAGCACATAGATGGCATTCCGGTATGAAACAACGGGAGGAAGGTGTATGCAAATGACTCAGGAGGGCAGACAAGACAATAAACACTCTTGGCCAGGAGTTTCTAAGCTTTTCCTGTGAAAGGCCAGGAAGCAAACTTTCGGCTTTGCGGGCCACTCGTGGGCTCTGTCACACATTCTTTTTCACGTAATCCCTTGAAGTCGTAAACGCCACGCTTGGCTCCCCAGGCTGGCCGGCCAGCTGGACAATCGCTGGCCGTGGTCTGCTGCTCCCGCTCTGGGAGCTGTGTCGCCCGAGAGTGGCCGCCAGCCTCCCGGGGCTCTTGCGCACTCGAAACACAGCTAGTCTGATGCCTGAGAAACGAAACATTTAATAGCACTTTTTAAGTGGCTAAGGCACTCTGCAGCGCAGCTCTAGCCAATGATTAAGGGAAGGTGTAACTATTTCATACCAGGGTTAAATGGCAACCATTGACGGAAAGCTAACTGCCTCTCAACCTTGACTTTCCCAGCCTCTACCAGCTCCTAGAGAGCCGTCAATAGGTTACATTGTGGTGGCATCTCACAGGCATTATAATCAGGAATAAAGCAGGGAGGCCTTCTCTGACAACGATTATTAAACAATGTTTGTCATTTCCTTAAAAAATGCAACAAGATGGGAAAATTAAATCCTCAAGATAAATATGGGAAAAAGAGGGAAATTATGATATGATTGTATGCCTAGAAAAACTAAGAAAATTGATAAGATAACAGATAAGATAAATAAAATAAAAATCAATGTATTTTTTCCTATACCAACAGCCAAGCAGCTAGAAATAGAAAAAAAAAAGTTGTGTTTGTGATGGTGAAAACCACTGCAGGACATTTACAGAGAAAGAATAAAGCATGGGGCCCTGGCTGGCATAGCTCAGTGGATTGAGTGCGGGCTGTGAACCAAAGGGTCGCAGGTTTGATTCCCAGTCAGGGCACATGCCTGGGTTGTGGGCCAGGTCCCCAATGGGGGCCACAAGGGAGGCAACCACATGTTGATGTTTCTCTCTCTTTCTTTCTCCCTCCCTTCCCCTCTCTAAAAATAAATAAATAAAATCTTAAAAAACAAAAAGAAGAAGAAAGCACAGAGAATGGTCCAGAAAAGACGAATCTAAATATAAAGCATTTTCTCTATTTTGGTCTTTTTTTTTTTGTTTCGTGGCTGCCCAGCGCCTGGAATGGGAACAGGAGTGACTGCAAATGGGCCGGAGTTTTCTTTTTTGGATGATAAAAATTTTATAAAATTAAGCTACATGATGATTGCACAGCTCTTTAATATACTAGGGATCAGTGAATTGTACACGTAAGGTGAATGAATTGTATCGTATGTATTTTACACCTCCATACAGCTTCACACGCGCACGTGCACACGCAAACTGAGGCACAGATTCCCATGGACCTTCTCAAAGTACATAAAACAGCATCTGAACAAAATGAAAGAAATATATTCTTAGACAGGGAAGCTAATAGTAGAAAATGTCAGTTCTCCCAGAATATATATAAAGGTAACACAATGCCTATCAGAATTCCTAATGGGTTTATTTAGAAATGGCTAACAATGAAATTGAGAAGTTGAGAAAATTGCGAAGAGGAAGGACTTCCCGGGGAGTGGGAAAAGATGCTGCGTGAGACGGCTGCAATTAAAACTGCGAGTGTCAGCACCCGGCTAAACAAAGGAGGGAGCGGAGCAGAGCACGGTGCTTGGTAGCAGATCTCATACACCCAGCCAGGTGATTTTTCAGTCCAGCGGGGAAAACGATGGGGCTGGCGTCACTGGCTATTCGTCTGAGAGAAAGTGCAGTTGGCTCCCTACTATAGCACTTCCCCAGATCTGTGACCTATCTGGAAGTTATTTCAATAACATAACCATAAAACATAAAACCATAAAAATACGAGAAGAAAGCCCAGGAAACTACATGTACAACCTAGAAATAGGGAAGTTTTAGCTCAGTTGGAAAATGCAGAAGTCATAATGGAAAAATCACACTTCTGACTGCACAAAATGTTAAAATTTGGTAAAGGAAATGATATCATAGAAGTAAGTCAATAAACAACACACAGCCCAGGAGAGCATGTGCACACAATAACTCTAAGCTCTTACAAACTGATGAGTATAATCGGGAGAGGGATGGGCACAGGACAGCAGTAAGTGGTACGCAGAAGAGCAAATGGAATGAGTAGCCACATGTAAAGAGAAGTCCAACCTCTCCAGCAATCAGAGATGCAAAGGAAGCCACAGGAGGTGCCACTTCACACCCATCGGGCGGCAAAGCTTCCAGGGTGATACCCGGCACTGGCACTGGCAGGCTTGGGGGAGGCGGGAGGGGGCAGGCGGGTTGGGAGTGGCCATGGGGCAATGCTGATGGAAATGCGGATTGCATGCTTTACAAAAACAGCATCAAAAGGCCTCTATTAAAATTTTAAAAAGATCTCTGAGTCAGCAACTCCACCCCTAGGACTCCACCCACAGAAATAAAAGCTTGAGGACATAAGAGGGCAGGTACAGAGTGGTCTGCTGCGGCGCTGTTGGTAAGGAAAAACAAACAAACACACAAACAAACACACACACACACACACACAAAAACGAGCACCGGAAACAAACTGAATACTCAGCAAAAAGGAATGGGTGCAAATCCGGTGGTGCCATCCAAAGGCAAACTCTTGCCTACTCGCTGCACTTCGACACTCACCATCTGGAGCTGGTGCGGACCCTCCCAGGCTAAAGGCTCAGTCCCACCCACTGCGCTCACTGCAGGTGCCAGTCGCATGTCCCAGGTTGTCACCTGTGCTTCCTACCAGCCAACTCTAAGTCAGAGGCTCCACCACCCCTTCCACCAGTTTGATGATTTGCTAGAAGGACTCACAAAGCTCAGAGACACACTTTACTTACTGTTACTGAATAAAACTGAGGAACAGGCGAATGGAAGAGATGCACAGGGCAAGGCCTGGAGAAGGGCTCATCACCCTCCCAGCCTTGACGTGTTCAACCTGGAAGCTCTCCAAACCTCTGAAGGTTTTTTCGTGGACACGATGGATCGATCATGGGCCCTGGGTGTTTAACTCCATCTCCAGCCCCTCTCCCCTCCCCAGAGGTGGGGTGGGGTGGGAAGTGGGGCTGAAAGTTCCAACCCTCTAATCACCAAGTTGGTTCCCTTGACAACCAGCTTCCCTGGCTCCGAGAGTCACCTCATTAGCATAAACTCAGGAATGGTTGAAAGGGCTTATTATGAATAAGAAAAGACGTTCCTCTCACCCTCAATCAGGAAATTACAAGAATTCTAGGAGCTCTTTGTCAGGAACTGGGGATGAAGATCAAATATATATATATATCATATGACGATATCACATTATGCATGCCATAGAATATTATGCAACTTTTTAAAAGATCTACACCAACTGGCTTAAAGCTTCTTCCAAAGTGCAACAAAAAGACAAATTGTAGAGATGACAGATTTTACCAAAGTGGAAATCCAACACGTATACCCATGACATCTGTTTATAACAGGATTCCACTCTGGTAAAATAAGTAAGGGCAAACACTACGTAAGCACATCTTTACCCAGCATACAATGATGTGTAAGAAGTAAAAACCATGGCAGAACACCCTGTTTACACTCATTACCGGGGGTGAGGAGGTGACACAGAGTTGGCAGAGAGAAGTAGAAAACAGAGGAAATGAGAGGAAGAGAAAAACATCCAGTTTTTTAAAAAGAAAGGTAAAATATCAACAATTAAAAACAGAACGGATGCTTTCGTGTGTGTGTGTGTGTGTGTGTGTGTGTGTGTGTGCATGCACGTGCCTCTTTCTAGTCCTTACAGCACAGTGCAATGGATGAGGACAGCGGGGTTCGGAAGGGTTCGGTAACTTACAGGGGTCAGGCAGATTGCTCGTAAGTGTGAAAGGTGAGACCTGCACCCAGATTTAGCCCCTGCGCACCGTACTCTCACGTTACCGGCCACACTGGTCACGGGGCAGTTACCTTCTCTCCGGCCAACCCACGTGCCCTTCACCCACCGGGTGCCTCTCACTGTCCCGGAGGGTGGGCTTCGGAATGAGTACTGCAGAGCCCCCCACGTCTCCACTCTGCTGGCAGGTCAGGCCACGATCGCCAGGGTGGGAAGGCCTGTACGTGGGGGATCTTTGTGTTAACAACTGCGTTCATACTGGGCATGGGGTCTTGTAATGATCAATTTGCTGACCACTGCTTAGGAGCTGGAAACCACAAAAAGAGAAGCCCTGAGCTATGTTTTCCAGGTTCTGGACTGTCTCTTCACTTACAGGATCTTTCTCATGGGCCATACCCATTACGATACATTTTTATACAATAAAATATGCACTGATTACTCCAAGTTCACCATATACTTAAAAACAACAACAACAACAAACACCCAAAACCTATCAACACATCTTAATTGAGAACAGAGGACTCTACAATTAAGAGGAAAGATTACATTTTCTATGCTATTTACTGGCTATTTGCAGCATGGAGGATGTGAGCAAGGGTTCTCAAAGAAAGGAAGAATGAGCTCTGCCTGGTGTGGCTCAGTGGATGGAGTGCCAGCCTGTAAACCAAAGCGTCGCAGGTTCGATTCCCAGTCTTGGGCACTGGGTTGCCTGGGTTGCCAGCCGGCAACCACACATTGATGTTTCTCTCCCTCTCTCCCTCTCTTACCCTCTCTAAAAATAAACAAATAATGTTTTTAAAAAAGAAAAGAAAGGGGAGATGAGACTCAATATTTTAAAACAAGCTTTAAAAAAGAAAAAAGCACATTATGCATAGGATTTTGTTAAACACAGACTAAACTAAATATATTTTGAAACTTATCATTGTCTTCATTGATTTTCACCAGTAAAAAAAATTTCAGAGGGTGGTCTGGAAGCCCAAGGGAACTAGAATATAAATTCTTGCAGATAAAGACAAGTTTTCCTCATTTTATACCCTCTCAGGCCCCATCCTTTTACTCGCCTGAGCACACAGACCCACAGAGGGAAGATCCAGGAAGAGATGAAGCAGGGGGCGGGCGTGTGCTCGGTTGCTCCTACCCACCTTCAGGCTGTCCCTCACCCTCCACACACTTCCCCGGCCCCCCCAACCCCCCACCCCTGGCCCAAGCCTTTCCAGTCTGACATCAGCCAAACTCATCCTTGGCCCAACCTGCAGTTTCACACCCACCCCTCTGCCTGAACGCCCTCTTCCCCCAATCCCGCCAGAATACCTTATCAGAATTTTTCTTAAATCCTCACCTGAGGATATGTTTATTGATTTGGTAGACACACACACACACACACACACACACACACACACAGAAAGATTGATGTGAGAGAGAAACATTGATCGGTTGCCTCCCATACACACTCAGGAAATCAAGACTCCAACCTAGGTATATGCCCTGACCAGGAATCGAACTCACAATCTTCTGGTGCTCAGGATGATGTTCCAATCAACTGCACTGACTGGTCAAGGCTAGAAAGACCTCTAAAGTACCTAACGGCCAGAATTCTCAGCGGGCGGCCCTGTGCCACCTCAGTCACACCCTGCCACTTCTCCGACAGTAGTTACATAATCTTCAGGGTGGTGCCTCCCTCCACCCTTTCTCTTCCCACCGTACTGAGTTAGCAGGGTGCCTGGCTAGCGGCAGATGCTCAGGAATCTTAATCACCTCCCCTTTCATCACCCACGCAAAAAATCCTACTTTTGGATTTCTACCTGCTCTGGATAGACACGCAGAAGCTGTCAGAATCAGCAAGGCCTGCCCTTTCAGACGGGGCCCAGGAAGGCGGCACGAAGTGCGCCTTGGAGCAAACAGGGTGCCTCTTCTGCGGCACGCTGGTGGGTTAAACATTCTAATTACATATAACTTCCAAAATTCTTTACAACTTCATATCAAAACAAACAAAAAGGTATATTGTGAATTAGAGTACAGACACTGTATTACTTTTTAAAAAAATATTATTTATTTATCTTTAGAGAGAGAAGGAGGAAGAGAGAAAGAGGAAGGGAAACATTGATGTGCAGGAGATATATTGATCAGTTGCCTCTCAGGCTCTCAACTGGGGACCTGGCCGCAACCCAGACTTGTACCCCAACTGGGAATCGAACCACTGTCCTTCCGGTTCACAGGACGGCACTCAATCCACTGAGCCACACCAGCCAGGGCTGTATTATCTTTTAAGATTAAAAAATGAGGCTTCAACCGCCACAAAAGGCCACATATGATTCCATCTATATGAAATGTCCAGAACAGGAAAACCATTCAAGATAGAAAGCAGACGAGTTGTTTCCAGGAGCTGGGAGGTGGGGTGGGGATAGGAGGGTGGTGGAGGGGTGTGGGGAGTGACTGTTAGTGAATAGAAGGTTTCTTTTGGGTGACGAAAACGTTGTAAAATTATAGTACATTGGCGGTTGCACAGCTGTGTGAATACACTAAAAACCACAGGGTTGTACACATTATGGGGACTTCATGGTATGCAAACTGTATCTCACTGAAGCTGTTAACAAGGCTTCAAAGACATTCTGAACCTGTATCAGGATGCTTCAGGCTCAGGCCACAGGGCGACCTTTCAGAAGCAGTCACAGGAAAGGCTGGAACTCCAGCCCGGCCCACACATCAAGAAACAGGTTCCCAGGAGGACACTGGGGTCCAGCGATGGGCCCCGGGGTCCCGACTGTCCCCCCTGCTCCTGGCCAGCAGCTGCACGGAGCCAGTGTAAGTGGGGCTCAGGTGCCAAAGCCTGGTGCTGTTTCTGGAAATGGATCTGTGAAAATTATGTGAGCATATGGACAGGGTTTGTAGAAAAAGCAAAAATCACATTAGCTGTATTAGCAAAATGGCCTATGGGTGATTTTATAATTGATTAAATGTTAGAATACACTTTACACTTTAAAGTATAAAATTAAGCCCTATATTATAAAAGGTATGAAATATTTAAGTGCATAAAGGACTCAGAGTTCAAGCGGTAAATCTAGGTTTTAAGTTTGTCTTTTTTTTTTTTTTTTTAGAGAGGGGGAGGGAAGAAGAAAGAGAGGGAGAAAAACATCAATGTGTGGTCGCTCCTCATGCACCCACCCCTGGGGACCTGGCCTGCAATCCAGGCATGTGCCCTAGACTGGGAATCCAACCTGCGACCCTCTGATTTGCAGGTGGGCACTCAACCACTGAGCCACACCAGCCAGGGCGTAAATCTAGGTTCGAAAGCAATGACAAATCTGCTCTCACTCACCTGCTTGTTTAAGGGCCAATATCAAACATGAAAGGACATGTAACAAGAAAACATCTTTCTCAGCGACAACCTGGGCTGTGAATGGGTCTCACAAGGAAAAATCAGCCAAGTTAGGAATTCACGACTGCCCTGTCACAGTCCTTTGGTGGCACAGGTTTCATGACCACCTCCTATCGTCACGACAAATTTGCCAGCCTCGATCTACCGCAGCCTTGTTCATCACAGCCACGGGGGTGCAACAGGCTTGTCGGTACCCGCAGTCTGAGGCCCGTTGTGCATACCTTTCCGCCTCATCTGTATCGTTTTTCACTATCTGCTGAACTTTTCCCATTACAATCCAGTTGTAAAAATCACGTCTGTTTTAAGTCTTTTTAGAAAGCCACACACACACAAAAATGGGACATATGCTATCTTTTGAATTTCCCATTAAGAAATACGAACTTTGTGATTCCAAGCTGAGACTTTGGAGGCCTTTTTTAGGCCACAGAAATCACACAGTTCAAAACTGCTATCTGACCCAACGGAAGAAATACAAAGTAGTAAACAGAATAGAAAACTCACTCGTTCATCTTGTTCAAGGCTGACAGAACCTCTCTGGAATGATCTTTAGATCCATGCTGCAGTTATAATCTGATTCTCATCTTTTCCTTAAGAAGCAGGAGTAAGGAAATTGCTACAGCAAGACTAAGACTGAAGCACGACCATTTAAAAATGTTCATTTCAGCTACCATGGAGTCAGACGCAGCTTAAAGTTCTATTTTTTTGCTGAAGAATGAGTTTAAAACAAATCTCTGAACAAGCCACACATTTTACCCGCCTTTAGGGTTTCTAAAAATAGGTTAATCACAGCACTGCATACCTCAGAGTGTTTTTTTTATTTCACCTTTAATCTTACTATTTAGCATGATCTCCTAAAAACACAACATACACCTATCCTCAACCAGCAATCCCAGTCCTAAGTACATACCCAAAAGAGGCACACATGCCCTGGCTGGCGTGGCTCAGTGGATCAAGTGCCCGCCTGCGAACCAAAGGGTAGCAGGTTCAATTCCCAATCAGGGCACATGCCTGGGTTGTGGGCCAAGTCCCCAGTGGGGGATACACAAGAGGCAACCCCACATTGATCTTTCTTTCCCTCTCTTCCTCCCTTCTTCTCTCTAAAAATAAATAAATAAATAAAATCTTTAAAATTTTTTTTAAAAAGAAACACACATATGTTCGCCAAAAGACACATATTAGAATGTTCACAATAGCACCATTCGTGATACCCCAAACTGGAAACTACCCAGTACCCATAACAACATAATGAATTAAAAAATTGTGGTATATTTACACAATGAAAAGCTATATAGCAATGAAAATGAGCAAATTAAATGCAACAAATGTAACACTGAGTAAAAAAAAAAAAAGAGCCACTTATGAAAGAGTGCCCCACTCTATGATTCCATTGTAAGAAGTTCAAAAACAGGCAGGGCAGACCTGTGCTGGGCAGACCTATGCTGGGCGGAGTCAGGACAGTGGTTAGTGACCTCGGAGCAAGAGTAATGACTGGGCGGGGCTTAGGGGGCTTCTGGGTACTGGAAATCTATGTCTTGGTCTGGTGCTAACCACATCTATGTTTAGTTTTCAGAAATTTATTAAGATAAATATTTATGAATTTGTATACTTTTCTGTATATGTTATACTTCGCTGAAAAGTTTTTAAAAACCTATTTTTAAAACACACCCTCACCCACCCCCAAAAGTCACCACTTTATGTATGCCTACTGTCCACTTTAGGTAATATGGCCAATATAAAACAATCCAAGGAACTGCATTCCAGTTGAGTTTCACAGGTGTTGGAAACAGGAGCGAAAGCATATTAAATGAAAAACGAACAAGTGAACACATTGACTCACAGCAACAGAACTGGCTGAAGTGGTGGGAATAGGAAAGGAGGAGACCTCTCCGTGACCAGTGGTTCGAGCTCGGCAGAAGGACAAAGGGCAGGGCGGGACCAGACAAAAGCAGGGGGAATAAAGGCCCCAGGCCTGAGAAACCAGAGCGAGCCCATGGAGACTTGAAATCAACAAAGGGGCCGTCTGTAAAGGGACGCACGAAGGTGGTGCGACTGAGTGCTGGGCTCTGCCACCCTCCACAAGGCGTCCAGGCAGCGACAGACAGACCCGAGAACTTTGCTGAGCCAATGAAGATGGACAGATGTCGGGGGTGGGGAGCGACACGATCCCCATTCACAATGCAGATACTACCCATTTTTTCAAGAAAATCTAGTCATTCATAAAACCTGTATATCATGTGGGCAAAATTTAAATGGGGAGCCAGGGTCTCCATGACTAGAAAATCTTGTAAAATATCACCAAATCATTCAGTGGCTGATTGTTTCAATATTACCTATTGAAAACATACTCAGAGCACTACCTCGTGCTAGAAGCTCCTTGGATGAAAAAAGAAGCTCAAATCTATTTGAAACTGGGTGAGAAGCACAATGGCATTGCCCCTTGCTAAAGTATCTTTAGTTTATTGTAAATCTTATACTCAACATGAAAGGTTCTTCGCTTGGGGTAGTGTTTAAAAGAGTGGACCCCACGGTGGTCAGTTTTTTGTGTCAACTTGGCTAGGCTATCGTACCCAGTTATTCAAATACCCATCTATAAGTGTTGCTGTGAGTGTATTTTGTAGATGTGGTTAACATCTACCATCAGTTGACTGGAAGAAATGGGGATTTTCCTTGACATTGTGGGTGGGCCTCGTGCAATCAGTGGAAGGACCCTAAGAGAAAAGCTGAGGTTTCCCTGGGGAAGAAGAAATTCTGTCCTAAGACCGCAGCCTCACCTCCGACCTGAGTATTTCCTGCCTGCCTGCCTGCCCGCCCGGTGCCTGCCGGACTCGTCGGCCCCCACAATCACACAGGCCAGCCCCTACTGGTTCTGTTTCTCCAGAGAACCCCAGCTCACACAGACTCTAAGCAGACTCCTGGGTTTGAAGCTCAGCTCTGCCACTTATCTAGCTGGGTGGTTTCTGTACCTCTGTTGCTTCATCTGCAAAATGGGGATAACCCTAGTACTTAACTCGCAGGAACTAAACAGAACCCCCAACACAGAGTAAGTACTTTGCTAGTGTTTGTTACATGAGTATTTCCACGGTGCCGAGTTTACTTCTCAGCTGGAGAACTTGAGACGTTTTTATTCCCAAATATTTGCAATGATCTCCTTTTTCCCACACCAAGATCAGAACAGCCTCGGCACCGAGAGCCCCTCACCAGCCTCAGGTGCCTCTTCATTTAGATGGTGCAGAGGCAGGGTGACACACCAGGCCGACTCTGCACGCGGCCCTGACTCGGCAAAGCTGGGGTCGGGGCACTTCGGGACCACTCTGAACTCTGCAGCTTCTCAGCTGCTGCCGACAGCTGTGCTGAAAGAGGCTCGGACTCAGCACAGAGCTATTTCTACTGTTTGCAAAAGGGGGAGCTTCAGAAAGGGGTCCTAATAATTCTCCCTGTTCCCACAGTGGGTACCCACCGCAGCCTGCCTCGCCCCTTGGGACGAAAGATTGAATGGGGAATCCAAATGTTGTTTTTGTGAGCACACATTCTGGGGAAAGAGTATGATGCTGGTGCCGATGGTGATAACTAACCTTCACTGACCACATACTTAGTACCAGACACTGCCCTCGGTGCTGTGCATGTATCAACTCATATTATCCCCATTGCACAGGATCAGAAACTGAGTCCCTGAGAGAAAAGTGACTCACCTAGGGACAGACAGACAGAAAGTGGCAGAGTTGGCATTGGCATTGGCCCCCAGGCTGTCTGGCTCAGATGCTTCACCCTCCTGTGCCTGTTGCCTCCGAGCCTGGACTGTGAAGACGGGGTCCAGGCGGGAGGGAGTGCAGGAACAAGCACCAGACTGAGCTGTGATGGATGGGAGGGCATGAGGGGTTCAGGGGATGCTATGGTTAAGTCAACTTATCTTAAGTTGAATGAGTTTAAAAAATTGAAATAGAACAAATCATAAATAATATTTCATCATGAATTTCTTTTGTTAAAGTATACAATGCGTCTGCTTTTATATATAAACATTAAAGTTTATTAAAGATTCATACTATCATTTGAACCTTCATCTTCACATAAAAAATGTAAGGCAAAGCAGTCCTGAGGTGATGTCTCGTCTACTCACTAGAAATGCAATAAAATCACACATCTGACTTGTCATTCTCACGTGATGTCATATGATACCAACTTCTTCCCACAGGCTTTCACAGACAAAGATTTTCTGTTTTATTGCTTTCCTACAGGACCCTACGGACTAAGCCCTAAAAGACTATTCTGAAATATTTCTTATAGCTCAGAAATAAAAAAATGTATGCACAAGATCCAATTCCACTAGAATTTGGTTAATTTTTACACCGGAACGTTAGACTGGGTCTTGGTCACTCTTTTCTAATAATACCTACTTCTCTGGCTCTGAGTATGTATTAAATCCTAATTTACCCCAGAGATTTGTCCATAGTTGTGATAGCCTCTGGCCCACAGTTCTCCAGAGCTAATGAAGGATTGTGTGATTGACTCCTGGCTCGGAGGAGCTGTTAGCAGGGAGGGGAAATTCTCAGGGGTCCAGGGCAGAAGGAAGACAGAGAAAGGTGGGGGTGCCAACATGAAGCTTACACCAAGTTCCCTACCCTAATTCTGACCAAGTGCGTGAACTTGCCTTGCTGTGCAACTGTTTCTAGAAGAGACAGCGTGCACTGCACTGAGAATAGTGATACTGCCCTGGTCACATCTGCATCCTGGAGAGGCCATGCTGGAAACGGCCAGGTCTTCCTGCCCCGTGAACATCTTCTGCATACCCAACCGAGGTCTCCAGGCTCTTGGAGATGGGAATCAGGAGCAGCACCCCAGAATTCTGGGGACATAAAGCCCTTTTGAGGGCCACGTGCCTCTCCCCCCGGGCCCTGTCTCCCAGGCAGGGAGACTGTCGCAGGGGAGGGAGGGCAATGCTGCTTTCTCTCCATCTTCCCTGTGGAAACGGGCTGGTCATCGGGCATTCCTCATCTGTGAACTCCCCGCCATGAGGAAAACACCGGGTTGGATGTTCACACAGGGCCTTAATAGAATACACCCTTAAACAAACCCCTAAAATTCCTTCCAAAAGAATGAAACAAGAAAACATCCCCTCCTAAAACTTTTTCCCTTGGGCAATGACATGAAAACACATCTCCCATGGGCACTTTGCCACAAGAAAAACCTTCAGCACTAGAGTTCTGGTTTTCTAATACTGGGATACCTGGTTTTCACCTACACTGGAGACAGGGAGATCTACTTAGTTAAAAACATACAATGGCAACATTCCAGCCAGTCCTTAAAGATCGGTTTTATAAAGTCTGACAACCACCTTCTCAAAGCACCACCCTTTTAAACCTGCAAGACACAGCTTATGGTGCTGTCCTGTGGCCACTCGGTGCAACCCAGGCAAGAGACCTTCCCGTCACCTACCACCACCCAGTATGGGCCAGAGCAAGAGCCCCCCACACCCCTCACCTTAAGTATCAACCTGGTTAAGAAAGACAACCTTTCCAGGCTGGGTTAAGAGAGCCAAAAGACGCATCAGATAACTTAATGGCAAATATAAGCCACATTGATTAGTGCTATGATGCAGCCATTTAGCCAAGCTTCCTCCACTCTGAAATAAAAATGCTTTTGCCTTGCTTTTTTATACTAATGAGTGACAATTAGAAGTTATAAACCTTATGCTGAAGAGTCACCTTTCATACCAGCTAAACAATGATCAAAGAAAACCTGCAAAGCAGAATTCTGGTTTGGGGCTGTCATTTCACACGTGGAGGCACCTCAGCCTACTGTGAAAGGTGCTTAGACCGGCAGCGAGACTGTCTGAGTGCCTGGCAAGCGCTGTTGACTCTTGTTTTGTGTTTCCCTTGCTGTTTATCTGCTTTCCCATGGGCAAGCAGCCACCTCCTCCCACAGAGCCGTCCCTGTCTTAGGTCAGCAGACAATATGAGCGAAATCTGCATAGGATCGAGGTACCGGCTTGGGTGTGGCCACTGGCACAGAGAAGGGCTGGGCCCCGGGCTGCGAGCTACAAGACCAGGAGCCGCACCCTCGGCGGGTCAGCTCCAAGACAGCTTCTCCCGATTTGACCAGCATCCCCACCAGCCTTGACTGCTCCCTCTAGGAACGCACAGCAGCAGCCTTTCGATGTGGCCTCCTCCTCAGACAAAGCCAGGTGCTCAGGGAGCCCGCTCGGCGCCGAGGAGACCTCCAGGTCACCGCCCGCCTAGTCGCCATGTCTCGTCTCCGCGGCTGGTGGACAGCGTAGGGCAGGGAGCCGGGCCGTGACTAGAAGGCATCAACGCCGAGAGCGGCGGCGGTCTGCCGACCCCACAGTCGGGGGGGACGCGCGACTCCCACCGGGCATTAACGGCGGAGCTGGGTGCCTCACACAAACCCCACGATGAGCGTGTGCCCCGCGATTGCCCCGGGAGCATTTGCTGCACCAGAAGATTGCACGCGAGGTCTAGGGGGCCCTAGTTCGTCATCGTCGTCGTCGGGCGGAGGCCAGTGCCGGCTATTGTTCTCCTGGTGTCCCCGGGCGGGAGACCGCCCCGTCCCACCTCCCCGGCAGCATCTGCCACTGGACCAAGCCTTTCAGCTCCGCGAATTAAAGGGTGTGCCTGTGGCGCTGCGGATTATCACAAAACCCCGAGTCCCCACGGGCTTGCGGCAAGCCGGGAGACAAAGCTCCTCGGGGAGACAGTGCAGACTGGTCCAGATCCGCGTCTGTCTCCTGGTCCAAGAGCTACACCCAGGCGGCCACCGGGACCTCCAGGCCCCACGCCTAGAGCTGGGTGTCCTCACCCGACAGACCCGCCTCCCAGCTGCCTGCCCCTCCCTTCCCTGGAGACCTCCCTCCTCCGTCCTGCTCGAGCCTCTTCCTCCCTCGCATCTACCCTTCTCAAACCCAGACGGTCTCCACCCTTCAGCATCTCCCCTCGCCGCCTTATTCATATCAGCCCCAGCTTCGCCTCGCGCCACCTGCAGCAAGCTCCCTCCCTCCCTCCCTCCCTCCCTCCTCCGACCCGCCCTCCGCGCCCTTTTCTTTCCCCCTCAAACCCTGGTCTCCACTTTCCCCTCCTCCCAGGCGCAGACACCTGTCCCACCCAGCTGCCCCATCTCTCCATCTAGGCTCAAACGGTGGCCTCGTCTCCGCCCCTCCCAATCCCAGCTTCTCTCCAGCTCCGACTACTGCCCCCTCCCCATCCAGGCCTGGGGCATCACTGTCTCGCCCGCCAAGCTCAAGGCTGCGGGTAGGGCTCCCGCCGTGGACTCCAGCGAATCTGAGAGTCTTCTCTGGGCTGCGCAGCGCCAGGCGGCCTTTGTGGTTCAGGCAGGTGCCTCGGAGGCGGCAGGCGAGTAGTCCTAGGGCGTCCGCTCCGTTAGCCGGACCGGTGGAACGGGCCGCCGGGTCTGGTCCAGGCTCGGCAAATCCCAACCCGAAGGCGAGACAGACGAAGGGCGTGTGTACGTGTGGGGACCGGGGACAGCGCTAAGCTAGGGACTCGGGCAGGACGGGCCCGCGGCCAGGGAAGCCCCCGCCCAGCCTTCCAGCCTTTGGCTGCACCTGGACGAGCGAGGTCGGGCGCCTACAGTGTCCTACGAGTGAAACCCTTTCAACCGTGCCGCCTACTCACCCCAGTTCTTTGCAATCCCACGAGCAAACATTAAACGCCTACTGTGAGTGAACAAGGCACCGCACGCCGTTCTGTGGGCGTACAAAGAGGACCGCATTCAGACCCCAGTTTATCCCGGATAGCCGCTCGCAACTCGAAACCATCCTCTCACCGCGTTCCCGGCTGCCCGGCCCCCAGGCGCACTCCAAACCCTGCCCTTTTGTGCACCCCTCCGAGAAACAGAGGTCGCGAGACAGAGGTCCCAGGCCGGGGAGAAAAAGCCCACCGCCCGCCCCGCCATCACCCACTCTTCCGGGATGCTGCGGCTGCGAGGATCTGTGGGTCCGTCCGTCTCTCCCAGGTCTCGCCGCGGCACCGGAGCTGCGGATGCTCGGGGCGGCGGCGGCGGCGGCTGCACGCGCGCTCGCTCGATAGCCGCCTAGGCGCGTGGGGCGCTGGAGTCCCCTGCCGCGAGCGGGGGAGGGGACGTGGGTGGTGGCTGGAGGCCGCACGGGCCAATCACAGATTCGAAGGCTCCTCCCCAGTTCCCCACCTTGCTCCAGAAGGTTGGGGGAGGCGGGAACAGGCGGCGCCCTGCATCCTCCGCGCCTCGCTAGGCCACCGCCTTGGGACTACAACTCCCGGCAGACCCTGCTGCCGGGCTGGGGTCGCGGAGGGACTGAGGGCGCGGCCCGGGAATCCGCCGACTCCCTGGGTGACCTTCCCTGCGTTCCTTTGAGTTTCCATGGTGACTCCGGAGGGTTCACAAAGCCCTGGCGCTTGGACGAACTGAGGCCTGGGTCCCCAGGAGGGCTACAAGGCGCGTCCCCAGGACGGACCGCCTCCCCTCCTCTAGCACAACCCCACCCGAGGGGCTGAAACAATGCCGGGTCGCCTCTCCCCGGTGGTGCAGGCGGGGCTCGAGCCTCCTGGTTCCCGCCAAGACCCAGTCCGACACCTTCGAAGTGGGCACTCAGCGGGATTCCAGGATGGAAAGGGCAGAGGCGGTTACTACGGGGAACTGCTCTCACTTACAAAGTGGACGGCCACTCTGGGCCACCTACGCTCGCATCTTCCCCCTGTTGTGGCCTCAACCCGGGTTCACTCTCGGTGACGCTGAGCTGGGGCTTCTCCATCCAGAGCTCTCAGATTCAGCTGCCTGTCCTGACACCCCTTATTCAGGGGATGGTGAAGCCTCTGGAAATGTTTAATAACTCAATTTACATTTACTTCACCTGTTTTCTTCACGTTTTAAAAGTACACATAATTTATTTAAACAAACAAACAAACAAATCTTAAAAGAGAGAGAGGATCATTACGCCCTGAACCCCTCTCAAGACTTTACCGTGTGTTATTTAATGTAATTGTTTGCCTCGTTTCACTTAATGTCACTCCAAAGGCACTGCTACTGATAAGGTGCTAAAATGCAGCGTTGAGTCCTTACTTCCAACCCCATCCCGGGGTCACTGGGGAGTCCCAACTTGCTCCTGCAAAGACCCCTCCTCTGCCGGGCCGGAGAAGGGACGACGGTGAGGGAGTTCTCCGTCTACAGCCGCAGAGCCCCGAAAGGTGCATCCCTCTGCGGGAGGCTTTCCAACAAAATGGTGTTTCGCTACTCTGGAGAGCGCCCCCTCCCTTCTCAGCAAAATCTACCCGTGCGCTGGCCCGCAGAGCCCGCGGAGGTGAGGTGGCCGTAGGTCGCTCTCCTTGCTGTCCTCTGCGGTGGGCTCAGGGCCTGGGTCAGGCCAGGCTGACGTTTGGGGGATGCACTCCTGGATCACCTCCCTGGGTTTCCACACCTCCTGGGTGGAAGGTTTATTTTTCTGCCTTTCTCTACCTTCACCCGGTCGTGAGCTTATGCAGGGAGCCCCCAGATGAGCCTAGGGTCCAACCCACAGCACCCATAACCCAGGGGAGCCTAGGATGTGGGTGTGAAACTTGGGGGGGGGTCGCTCCTCCTTTCCCTACTGCTTCATGTTGAGGCACCGCCCTATGGATTTCTCCAGGTGTTGGCCAAACTCTATACTGACCCAGGGATTTAGGGAAAATGGATCGCACCTCGGGGAGGCAAAGTGGATCCCAGATCCACCTCCCCGCAGCGGTAGCGTCCGCGGGCACGTTCCATACTGCATTTTTTGCCTGAGGGGAGGGAGCCCTCTAGTGGCAGTAAATGTTTTTTCAACATTTATTGGACCTCGTTTGGATTCTTGCTTCTTTGCTTTCTTGGGCAAATCTCCTCCGGTCAGAAAAAGAGCTGCCCCGAAGTCATCTGTTGACCTGGGACATTGATGAAAGTCGCACCTAAACCCGAGATTGTAAATGTCCCCAGTAGTTTATTTTAGCTTTATTTATTTATAATCTATTCTCTCTTTCCTGGAAAATAGAACACAGAGTTTAGGTTCACACATCCCTAGGTTGGAATCCTTGCGATACTTTCTGGGTACTTGACCTTGGAGAGTTAGTTAATCCATGTGAACTACAGTTCCCCTACAGGATGTGGGAATCATAATAATTCTTTTAACTTTGCTGTGATGATTACAGGGGGAAATGCATAAAAGGGCATAGCATACTATCTGGCATATTAGCATATACTCAACAACAAATGTTATTGACCAGTGTGAGGGACAGAAGAAAATGACTCTCCTGTTATAGCAGCCACAAAAGGCAATATGTTGTGACTTTTATTATAAAGCTCCTATGACCAGTTTACATAGGGCAGAACAGAATTCAGGCAGGAGGGAAATCAGTTCCGAGCAGACCATCAGAGAATGGAGGAGCCGAATCTGGATTTCACCCAGATGTTGATGTGCTGGAGGGTTCTAAGCAGAGGTCTGAGATTCCAGGATGAAGGAGTCAAGGCTTGTGGGTGGAGAAGCTGAGGGTGTTTGGAAGACAGCTGAGGAAACCCCATAGCTTGAAAATCAAGTCCGTGAAAGGGGGTGGTGGGAAGAGAAGGGATATTAAGGTAGGCTGGTGGGTGTTGGGGCCAATCTTCATGAAGTTCACGGCTACTGGCTTTTATGAGTAAATGTGTTTGGAGTTCCACTTGCCTTAACCACAAGCCTCTGAATACTGGGCGAGTAAAGGGTCACCATAAAAGGGGGAGCGAGAAAAGCCTGGTAGGTGTTTTTAGAGCACGTCATTTAATCCTTCCCACCCCACACAGCAGGTAGCATTGCCATGTCCTACAGGTGTGCAGATGGAACTTAGAGAGGTTCAGTGACTTGTCTGGAA
The DNA here is from genome assembly GCA_004024845.1 of Tonatia bakeri. NCBI lineage: Eukaryota > Metazoa > Chordata > Mammalia > Chiroptera > Phyllostomidae > Tonatia > Tonatia bakeri. The sequence continues at coordinate 192,089 of PVIA01000582.1, read as the reverse complement.
GGTCACACTGCTGTAAGTAGCAGAAGCAGGTTTCCAAACTCCATCTGCCGGACGCAAGCTGAGCCCTTCCCGCACCTCCTCCAGAAGGCTGACAGACTGTGGGGACCGCGAATGACTCTCAAGGAAAACCTATGCCAAGTCACGGCACCCAGGTGGTCCTTCCTTTGCAGTTTCAGCCTGTTCCTCCTTGAGGTGCCCTTTGAGAAAGGGTGTTCTCCAGCATTCCTGAGGAGCTTGACGTCTACCTAGCCACTAAAAAAATGGTGAGCCAGCAGTCAAATCTCTATATTCAAGTCAGTGCCATAGGGTAAGATCCCAAAAAGAGTCTGGAAAACCCAGGCGAGGGGGCACGGCAGCGGAGGCACTGGCTCTGAGTCAGACTGTAGTGAGCTTGAACCAGACACGCACTGAGAGCCTCAGATGCCTCATCTATAACCTGGACTAACAGGACCCATCTGTCAAGGCCATGGCTGGGGCAGATGGTGCAATGCCTGCAGCAGCAGACCCTTCAATGTATGATATGTCTTATAACTTGGGCGATTGAGGAGGGTGCTTGGTGAGCAGTTGCAGTAAAGGGTGACAGAAAAGTCTGCTTGCAGGCTCAGCAACAGCCGCTGTGGATAATCCAGGGGAAGCTTGCCGAGGAGAGGACAGGTGGGGGTGGCTAAGAGGAGGGGCAGTAGGGTTGGGGGTGGGGGGAATTCTCCCAGCTTGGAGGACAAGGCTGTGCTTGTACAAGAGGAAGAAAGTCCCACGGAGAGCAGGAAGCTGAATGTGAAGGGGATAAACATGGACATGTAGAAGGATCGAAGAGGGGGAGTCCGAGAGGGGAAGAGACTGGGAACACAGGCGGAGCGTGGGGTACCCTGGGAAGGAGAAAAGAGCAAACATGGCGATGCATAGAGGACACCTCCCAGCCGGAGACTGGCTGGAGTCCCAGAGCCTGCAGCCAGGACAGCCCTGGCCCTGCTCAGCACCCCCCGGGCTGCTTCCATTGCCCCCATGTATCCAGGCAGGGGCACTGGTGGCACTGTCATGAGCTGCTCCGTTCAAAGGCCTTCCAGCGGCCTGGCCCTGCTTGGATCTGTGTGGAATTTGACGCCCAGTGGGAAATACCAGTGTGTGTGCAGCCGCGAGACAGGAAGTCTCACTTGGGAAAGGCACTAAGGTGCTGGGTTCCCACGCACCCGTCTATAAGAAAAAGCACCTGTCTGTCTACTTCCCGGAGTGCTGCTGAGGCTGTGTGCACCCCAGTGTGCAGAAACCAGGTCCCCATAAAGAATTATAAAATGTCAAAGATGATGACTGATGTTTAACGTAGCTCATAGGTGAAAAGGGTTTTCCCCCATTGGCTCTTTTCTCAGAAAAATGTAGAGGAAATTATTCTGAAGTGCTTTGATCTTTTTGGCAGAAAAGCACCGAATAAATTCGAGATGTCATGGTACATTAGTCCTTGTGCTTTGGAACTGAGTGTGACCAACTTTGTTCAAAGCTGGTGACCACCTTCCAGGATCTCTTAAAATCTCTGAGCCCCACCAAGTCCTCGCCCCCGACTGGTCCCCTCTGAGCCATCCTGCAACAGGCCCTGGGGCTCCTTGTGAAGGCCACCATCCCGTTTACGTGACGGTGCTCCTCACCTGGTACCGGGGTGTCCATTCCCGTGACTTGGGTCTGCACCGAGGTCAAGCCCCGCCTCTGCTGTGTGGCTACTCGGCCTCCCTGAGGGCATAACCGTGGAACCCTAACCGAAACAGTGGCTGCCGTTTGTTGGGTGTCAGGCTCTTTCCCAGCATCACCAGGTTCAGTCCTCACAGTTCCTCAGCGAGGAGCTTCTCCCTCCTGTCTGCTGGACCCCAGGGGCTGCAAGGGACTCTGTGGCTGGGGCTTAGAGGGACTGAGCGACTTGCCCCAGTCACTGAGCTACAGTCAGTCAGGGGTCAAACTATTTATTTATTTTTAGACAGAGGAGGGAGAAAAATCAATGTGATCTACCCCACCACCAGGGACCTGGCCTGCAACCCAGGCATGTACCCTGACTGGGAATTGAACTGGTGACCCTTTGGTTCACAGGCTGGCTCTCAATCCACTAAGCCACACCAGCCAGGGCCAATGTGGTTTCTTTGTTTGTTTTTAAACAGTTGCTACCTAATTTAAGTGCCTGCACAGCTGTGGTCAGTGTATGATCTAGTTGGATTCATTTTCCTTCAGGTTCCCTCCTGGGCTTGCCAGTGGAAAATGCTGATGGGGGCCTGGAAAGTGGGAAGAAAAAGGAGACATTTTTCTTTTTAAAAGTTTCGAAGGGCCTTTGGTGGCACAGCAGCAGGGGAGGAAAGGGCTTCCCCAGTGTGGGTGGGGTCAGAGTTGGGGCTCCTGTCCTGAGCCCCTGCTCTGCAGCAGCACATGCGGCTCCAGCACAGTGCCACCGGGGCCCTCCTTCCAGGACCTCACTGAGCTGGGCTGCCTACACCAGCAGCTCCTGGGTTTTGAGTGACAGCTCTCTTCCCTTTTGCTCTCCCAGCCCTCCACGACTTTATTGTGACCAAATCCCTTCCATTAAATTCCTCTGCTTGAACTATCTAGACTGGTTTGTTTTTTGAGTAAACACTGACTGCTTGGGATGCTATAAAAGATAAGCAAAAACAAAAAAAAAATGGAGTTCTTGTATTAAATACGTAAAAGCAGAAATAACAATTGAATGGAAAGGTCAGAAGATAATGTTGATAGAATCACCCAGAAAGTAGAGATAAACAAAAACAAAAATTCAAAAATGTAAGTGCCCAACTGCTATATACTATTGTTATACTATGTAATAGTATGTAACATTGTTATACTATAACAGTAGTGTATAACCCTGTCCTGACATAAGTTACTTTCCTCATGTGGCTGCTCCCACCTCTGGCCTGGCATCTGAATGCGACACGTGGACACGTGCTGGTTGTGGTGGCATCCCGGTTAGTGCAATTTGAAAAAAAAGCTAGAGAAAGACAACAATCTTCTCACTAATAACACTCTGACAAGAACTTTAAATATATTCACAGATATATTAAAAATAAATACATTCATACATAGATAAGCTTTATTTGAATACCTGCATAACTATAAGTCGAGGTTAAGCAAGAAGGTTTTTCCAAAGAGTTAATTTGTTTTAAACGATAGAAGTTGGTCCTTCCCTTTAGTTTGTCTCTGAAGTCAGTTGACTAGTCTGCCCTCACTCATCAGTTTGACTAGACACAAAATCTAAAAATTTTCGGGTAGCATTCCCTATTTGTCTGGAAATCTCTTAAAGTGCTTTCAGCTACAAGAGAAGGGCAAGGTTCTCATCGCTCCTGTGCTACTCCGCTGGAGACAAAAACACACCCCACAATGCTCTTGTTTAAATTTTAGCTGTTTGCAAACAGTGTCCAAAGAACTTAATGTTAACATGCAAAATATACATGTATGCTGTAACAGTAACTTTGCTTTAAACATTTTTCATTAAAGAATTGTTTTTATTTTTATTATCTCTCCACGAAGAATTTATAAAAATATCTGTCAATATATTAAAGACACTTGAAAATCTGGGAATGAAAAATTCTAAAGTATAAACTGCTATATCCTCTGTGATTTACAAATAATAAAATTCTACAAGCTAGAATTTCTGAGTGATGTCGATAGAAATTTCCTAAGAAGAACCAGAACATCAAATCTTAGAAGATTTTCAATTTTCACCCCTGGTGAGTTTTGGAAAAGCTGTAACTCGTTGGCAGGCACAGGCTGCACACGTGCCTGCTGCCGCCAAAGCCGACCCGAAGGACAGAGATCTGTGTGCGGAGGGGCCAGGCTCCTCCCCGTAGCTGACCAGAGTGCTCTTCTCTTGTTTTTTCCCTTCCATGTTTAACACAAGTAAATATACATATGGTAAAAACTTTAAATGGTCCAGGAAGATCTAAGACAATACGCAGACATCAGCAAATCTGATGGCTCCCAAATCACGAAGCAGCCATATGAATAATTTACAAACTGGAGTCAACCTCGGAGTCCCTCTATCTGAAAACAGCCCCTAGGGCCTCTGGGACCACGCCGACTTTCCTATCTGCGTCCTCAGTTGCAGAGGGGAGCCGTGCAGCCCGTTCCTTTTTAAAAGAACCGACTACAAAAGCAACGTGCGCACTCTACTCAGGAACGGCAAGTCCAGCAGCACCTCGGACTTCCAGCCGGAGTCCCTGGTCTCTTCCCTGAAATGAGGAATCACATTTACTAACAAGGCATTTTCAAAAGTAAGAAAACCTTCTCTTAATCAAAATGAGGTTGCCTGGTCCTTGTAAAATGGAGAGGCTTAACTTGGACAGACATTCGGGTTGTCTGGTCATTGCTTTAGGGTGTGAGCCACAGCGTCCCAAATATTCAAGGTAAAACCAGGTCAAACTTCTTCTCGAGAACAAGGGGAAGGCAAGTCGGCAAGGGACTAAGGATGGAGAAGAGACGAATGTCTCTTCAGAGAAACTCGCCCCTCCCCACTGATGAGAAGCCCAGCGCTCCCCCACCCACTCCACCTCTGGGGAGCCAGCCAGGCGTGCCAGGCGTACGGGGGCAGGTGCGGCTCAGCCGAGCCCTTCCTCGATGCCTCGGATCCTCCTGGCCAGCTGTACGTCCTTCGGGAAGAGGGTGACGCGGCCGGCATGGAGGGAGAGGAGGTAGGCGTCCTCAAAGAGATGCACCAGGAAGGCTTCTGCCGCCTGGGGACAGACACAGAGGTGGACTGAGCTAGGCAAGGATGCACGGCCACTCTCCTCGGGGACCTGCTGACCTTAGTCTCTGAGGGCTCCAAGGACCAAAGGAAAGACTGTTCCTGAGCGAGATCCAGCTGCCTGGGTTTCTGCTACCACCAGACCAGACCCAGCCTCCAAACCCTGGGTGTTCTTGGGGCTCTTGGGCTCTTTTCAAGGAGGCGTGAGTCAGCGTGAAACACCCCACAGCCAGCCCTGTGCAGTTCCAGAACACCCTTCTCCCAGACTTGCCCCTCCCCCACTGCACTGTGGCCCCCTTACCTCCTGTAGGGCCAGCAGGGCCTGCGCTTGCCAACTGAAGTCCACACCACGAGTGAATTTAACACATACTTCTCTGGCCTGTGAAGGAGTAGAGATGGGAAGAGAAGAGAGGCTCCAGGGGAGAAGACTTTCCAGTGAGCCTCCAGGAGAGAGGAGGCGATCTCCCAGGGAGGGCAGGGAGGAGAGGGTTTTATTTACATAATCAAAGGGCACCCTTTCAAAAGTGGTGGGGGTTGGGAATTAATTCCATCAAGAATTGGAAGGTACCCTTGGCGGGCCCTGTCTTTTAGAAGATAAAGAGTCCCCTATCACCCTGGCTGATGTGGCTCAGTGGATTGAGCACAGGCCTGTGAACCAAAGGGTCACAGGTTCTATTTCCGGTCATGCTTCTCTCCCTCTCTTTCTCCCTCCCTTTCCCTCTCTCTAAAAATAAATAAATAAAACATTAAAAAAAAAAAAAAAGAGTTCCCTATCAAGTACGAGAAGAGGTCCCTTGGCCATTCCGGCAAGAGAGGACAGGGTCCCCAACACCTTGGAAATTTAGAGAAAGGACACAGCGTAGGGTAGGCGGGAAGCCCCCCATCCCCGGAGCTCACCAGGCGGGAGAAGGGGGCCTTCCTTAACAAGAGGTGTGTGCTCTTCTGAAGAAGTTTGATCTCCCTCAGAGTCCGAAGTCCCCGGTACCGACGACGGGAGGGGCCTGAGCGAAAGAGTCGGGTCGTATGGGTGAGGTGCAGTGGGGAAGGGGGGGCCCGCAGCGCAGCAGCCCCACGATATGGTCCACAACAGTGGGGTTCTGTCTGTTTTATCCACTGTGGGCATCTTCAGCAACTGGAAAACAGCACAGAGGTGCTGAATAAATACCTGTTAAATGACCGAATGACCCTTTGAGGGTCTTATGGACCCTTGATAGCGACCCCTTGAGGGCTTGAGGGCATTATCTTAAATGCCTTTCCTGACTCCCAAGTCCTTGCAGCTGATGGGTCCCCTCCCTTGGCTGGGCTCTGCAGTACTTGGGACACCGCTTCTACCTCTCCCACCTCGACTGGAAACCCAGTTATTCTGTTTTCAGGCTTTTATTTTATTTTATTTTATTTTATTTTATTTTATTTTATGTTTTGGAGCTGGGAGGAATCTCAGAGAGTATCTTGGACAGTTCCCTCATCTTGGTTACCCTCAGGCCTGAAGAGGTGAAGACATTTGGCCAGAGCTCATTAGCAGCTATGGTGGGAACCTTGGAAGTGGCATAACTCAGCACCAGTGCCGGGCCATCGGGCTCGACGTCTAGTTCCAACAACAACAGTAAAAAAAAGAAATCTTAAAAACCTTCCCAAAAGTAAAAATCAAAAAAGTCCAACTCTCTGACTAGGAATTACAAAAAATAAAACACAGGAATACAAAAAATAAAACTTTTTCTAACTCAGGAATACAAAAAATAAAACTTTTTATAACTCTTGTGCTAAAGAGGAAACGTAATTGAAATGAGCGTATTTAGAACTGACTAAAAATAAAATTTTACATCTCAAAACTTATGAGATAGAGCCAAATAATATTAGAAGAAAGTGTGTACCCCTGAGATCTATTAGAAAACAAGGACATTAAAAGATATCTGACCTAAGTGGTCAACTCAAGTATTTGGAAGAGAATTAGCAAAATAAGCCGAAAGAGCCCTGACCAGCGGGGCTCAGCTGGTTGGGCATCATTCTGCAAAGCAGAAGGTCGCTGGTTCGATTCTGGTCAGGGCACATGCCTAAATTGCTGGTTCGGTCCCTGGTCATTGGGGGTGCGTTGGAGAGGCACTTGATCAATGCTTCTCTCCCTCTCTTTCTCCCTTCCTTTCACTCTAAAATAAATACATAAAATCTTAAAAAAAAAAAAAAAAAAAAAAAGAGCCCTGGCCAGGTGGCTGAGTTAGTTGGAGCATCATCCTGTACTCCAAAAGGCTGCAGGTTCGATTCCCAGTCAGTGCCCATACCTAGGTTGCGGGTTCGATCCTGGGTCAGGGTGCATATGGGAAGAAACTGATCAATGTTTCTCACATCATTATCTTTCTCTCTCTCTTTCGTTCCTTCTCTCTAAAATCACTAAACATATCCTTGGGTGAAAATGAGAAAAAAATTTTTTAAGTAAGCCAAAAGAAATATTCAATAAAATGAATTAATGAAAAAAGAGTAAAACAAAAAACAGTAGCTGATCCATAAACTAAATCAAGGACCAATAAAAATAAACGAACCCCCAATAAGTTGAATGAAGAATAAAAACAAACAAAACCCCCCCAAAAAACATTTGGAAGGGGAAAATCAGCTTCAGAATTGTTACTCAAGGTGCAGCCAAGAAAAGCAAATCCACACCAAGTAGTTCAATGGAAGGGATTTAACCCAGTGAACTCATCGCAAAGGGTCAGAGAGGTCAGAGAAGCGGCAAGAGCAAATGGGGCCGGCGGGGCAATGCAGAGATGACCTGTGCCGAAGAGCTGGTGGTGCGGACTTTCTCCCTGGGTTGGGCAACATAGGCCAGAAAAGCCGGGCTGCATCTAGGGCATTGGTGACATTTAGGAGAAGGAGGGAGGCACATACCCAGGAGCCCAGCAACTGGCACCCGCCTCCCTCCTTATCACCAGTCAGCAACCCAGGCCCTCCAGGCACCTCTAATACACAGGCAGCAGTCACAGAGCAGGACGAAAGGTCACATTTCAGAAGGCCAATGTCATGAAACAAGAGAATGAAAACTCAACAAACCGGAGGAATCTGAGTCCCAGAGAGAAGGGACAGAGACTTGGAGAGAAATGTACATCAGAACCTGGGGGGGGAGGGGTGCTGGGGAAAGGGGAGACAGGAAGCCATGAGCCAAGAACAAGCCGTTAGGGAAAGCAGCTGAAGAGAGAGCTCGTGGGAAAGGATGGGATTAAACATTCGGTAGTTGGGTCTGGAGTGCCAGCACGCACTGGGGTAATGGGAAGCCACGGAAGAGTTTTAAGCAGGGCAGAGAGGTGATCCGCTTACACTGTGAAGACCATTCCAGCTGTCGTGTAAGGAAAGGGGCAGGCGTGGAAGGTGGGTAGTGGCTGGGCTAGGATGCTGGTGGTGTGGACCAGGCTGGGGTTAAAAAGTGGGGTGGTTAAGGATACAATGTGGAGGTAGAATTGCCTGGACCTATGTTTGGATTGGACATGGAGGTGACAGAAAAGGACTTCTCCCAGGTTTCTGGCTGGAACACCTGGGTGGCTAGTTGTGCCATTTACATAAGTGGGGAAAAGTGGAGATGAAGAGGCGAGGGCAGTCATCAGAAGTTCAGCTTTTTCAGTACATTTAGTTTGTTGCACCCAGGAGCTCTTGGGAAGACAGCCCGTTGGATGTAGGCATTGGGGCTGGAAACAGCAATGTGTGAGCTGTCGATGTGTGAGTGCTACTGAAGTTGTGGGAATGGGGCAGACCACCTGGGGAAGGGGAAGAAGGGGAAGAAGACCAGGGATGACCAGCATCCAGTTACCGAAGAGAGGCGGTCCGGCAGCAAGAAACGCCGAGCGGGAACTGCTGAGTGTGTGGTATCACGGAAGCTAAGGGGACAGAGTGTTCCAGGGAGACAGCGGTGCACTGTGTCAAATGCTTCTGAGAGGCAGAGTGAGAAAAAACACAAACACGTCTACTGGGTTTGGCAACACAAAAACAGCTGGTGACTTTGGCAAGAGGAGTTCAAGGGCACTAGAGGTAGGGGTAGACGGACTGAAATGCATCAGATGACGGAGAAGGTGGGCAACAGACAGTGTGTGCAGACTTAAGTCTGGCTGTGTTAAACAGGGCAGCGCTGCAGGGCAGCAGAGAGACGCAGAGAGTAAGAGGGAGCCGGGCCACGGGGCGAGGACCCGCCCCAGCCCTTTGTCTTCAGATCAGAAAGAGCGGAGCCTGTTTGCAGAATGCCACTGTGAGGACTGCAAATTTAATTTTGAGTGCAGGTGAAGAGGATCACACAAGCTCCTGGGAATGTGGGAGAAGAATATGACCAAGGGCCCAGTGGGAGGAGGAGTGGCTTTTGATAGGAAGGGGGACACCTAGGTTCCCTGTGTGAGAAGATAAGGGGAGTCCAGTTTGGAGGCAAGCTTGTCACCAGCTGAGAGTGGTATGGGGGTCTGCAGTTGTAGGGGTTTTGAAGAGGCAGAATGAGACACCAACTAGTCACCGGAGAATGGAAAAGCAAGACTGCTAGTAAGACTGCCAGAAGTGTTCAGTGTCCATTTGAGATAAAACATTTAATTTAACCAGGAGTAGAGAGGTGCTTCTATACAGGAAGGCAACAGCAAACATCATACCTAACAATATTTCTGTTAGAGTTACAAATGAGACAACGATGGCCAAAATGCTGCTCTTACTTCAATACCAGTCTCAGGGCCTCACTAATACAATACAATAAGAAACAAAATGGCCCTGGCTGGTGTAGCTCAGTGGATTGAGCATGGGCCTGTGAACCAAAGGGTCGCTGGTTCGATTCCCAGTCAGGGCACATGCCTGGGTTGCAGGCCAGGTCCTCCGTGGGGGCCATGTGAGAGGTAACCACACATTGATGTTTCTCTCCCTCTTTCTCCTTCCCTTCCCCTCTCTTGAAAAATAAAATAAAATATTTAAAAGAAATAAAATGCATACAAATGAAAAAGATTCAAAAGTCATTATCTGCAGACAATATAACAGCCTACTTAACAACTTCAATAAAGCAATAGGATTAACAAGAGAAGTCAGCAAGTGGGCTGGATGCAAAGGTTATTGATATTTAGGAAAGAAAAAAAAATCTCCCATTCACAAGGGCAACATCCATGAACAATCTAGAACATGCTTTTCCCCACGTAGCAGAAGGCAAGCGGCCCACACAGTGCGGCCTCTGGTCTCCAGCCCGCAGCACAGGTACCGAGGCCCGCAGGCCGGCGCTCCTTCTGGGCGCACACCTCCCAAAGGGAGCAAGGTGAGAGCTCTCTGCTGGAGTTAAGAGCCCGGGTTAAGGCTCCACACAGCCCCTTACGGAAGGACGAATAAACAAAACGAACCTAGAAGGCAGGGCACCTAACAGTACAATTGTTTGAAATAATCACAAAAAGCAGCCAGGAATTTCGCAATTAAACACACACACACACACACACACACACCCCGACTTGTTGAGCCTGTGCCCGCCAGAACAAGCTGTGCAACCTTCAAGTCACCTGGCCTGTCAGCGTCTCCGAGTTCTCATCTGTAAAATGGTCACAATATAAAGCGGAGGTAACTCGCGTGGAGAGTTTAGCACAACGCCTAGTTAGGGGTGTGCACTCAATAAATGCGAGTAGCATCAAGAATTAGCATTAGGAGCCGGGTAATCTGGGCCAGACCTCTCTCCTCCTCGGAACTACCTTCCCCAGTCCCTTGCACGGCGTTGGAACTTGGGACCTGCCGCGAGCGGATGCCGGAGGGCCTGCGGACCAGGAGCCGGGAGATCGGGCTCATCCAGGCTCAGTAAAGAACCTCGGTTTTCTCGTCTGTGAAATGGGCACGCGCACTCGGCCGTGTCCAGCTCATAGGCAGGCTGCTGGGGGGCCGACTCGGAGGGACAGGGGCCGCCGTCGGTTACCTCTGGAAGGGGGAGGACGTGGGGTGGCGGGGGTCGGGCTAGCGGTGCGTCTCCTTGGGGTTTCGGTCTTGCGCTTTCGGCGGCGGGGGCCCATGGCTGGCGCGGAGGGTCTCGGCCCCGCGGTTCCTTCCCCGCCTTCTGGGTTCGGGGGTCAAGGCTGGTGTCCAGGTCAGGTCTAGGAGCGCCCCAGCCACGTGCGCCCGCAGAATAGTGAGCCGGAGGCACTGTCTGGGGTTCAAACGGTCGGCTCCGCCGAGGCTGGCTGGCATTTTTTAAAACCCGAATCCTGCGACTCCCAGTGGCTGCGGGGGGGACCAATGAGAACACAGGCGGAGGGGCTAACGGTGGCGGTGATAGGGAGAAGAAGCGGAGACCTAGCGGATGGACGGTGCAATTAGCCAATCGACACTCGGAGAAGTGAAAAAAAAGGAGGAAATTTCTCCCGCCCTCTACTTGTTGGAGGTGCCCAGGAGACTTACGTCCTCGGGTGCCCTCTGGTGGGGAAAGAGAAGCTCAATTCTGGAGATGCAGATGTAATTGTAGAACGCGTTTCTCTAGACAAATCACTTTGCTCAAATATATTGTGTTTTACCCTATCAACCCAGTGATGGCATTTAAAGACGAGGAGACAGACCAACAGAGAATGTGAACCCCTTGTCGCGCCTGTGACACTGCTGAGAACACCTTGCGAATATGACTCAGAAGCCGGTTGAACTGCATGTACGTTGTTGATGATTAGGGTCCTGGGACATCTAGGATTGGGGCTCTGTGGATGGGGTCAGACCATCCAGGCCTCAGCAGGGTCACACTCTCCAGCATTACAATAGAATGAATAGGATCGTCCCATGGAAGCGTCACCCTCCCTTCCTGTTGCGGATAATCAGCATTCAGGTCAAATGTACAATTGGGTAGTGAGCATAAAGGGGATTTTACTTTCTAGGCTGTGCTTTCTTGCATTATCTAAATGTTCTACAGTTAACATGTACTATAATCAGGAAAAAGGTCGTTACAAAATTAGCGATTTTTCAGAACCCCTGGGATTCATTACAAGCACAGTGGAAAACGATTGCTCAAAAAATTAAACATAGAATTAGCATATGACCCAGCAATTCCACTTCTGGGTATATACTCAAAAGAACTCAAAGCAGGGACTTGAACAGTTATCTGCACACTAATATTTATAGCAGTGTTATTTATAATAGCCAGAAAAGTCCAAGTGCATGAGTACAGAAACAAGTTGTGGTATATACAATATAATGGACTACTATTTACTAAAAAGATAGTAAATTCTAGCACATGTTACAATGTGGATGAACCTTGAAAGCATTCTGTTAAGCAAAATAAACCAGACACAAAAGAACAAATATTGTATGATTCCACTTGTATGAGGTACCTACAACAAATTCATAGACAGAAAGTAGGATGGTGGTTTCCAGATAGTGGGGGTACGGGGGTGGGGGAAAAGGAATGGGGAGTTAGTATTTAATGGAGGCAGAGTTTCAGTTTGGGAAGATGAAAACATTCTGGAGGTGGATGGTGATAGTTGTGAACAATGTAAACACTAATGCTACTGAATACACTTAATAATGGTCAAAATAGTAAGTTTTACATTGTGTATATTTCACAACTAGAAAGAAAGAAAGGGAAGGGAGGAAAGGGAAGGAATGTTTAATTGAATCCTTTGAGGTGCAATCAAATCACAGAAATATGATTGGATGTCAGTGATCCAGGTCAACACAGAGACAAGAAGTCCGGTCCCCCCGGTCCTCAGCACCCACAGATCAGACAAAGCAAATCTTCACTCATTAATTCTGCTTTAGACACAGAGCTCCTACCTTGTTCTGTTGGAGTAGGAAAAAAAGAAGAAAAGATTTTTTAAAAAACCCTTACCAGAGGACATGTTTATTGATTTTATGTTTTTAAAACTTTTATTTATTTATTTTTAGACAGAGACAGAAAGGGAGAGAAATATCAATGTGTGGTTGCTTCTCATGAGCCCCCTACTGGGACATGGCCCACAACCCAGGCATGTACGCTGACTGGGAATCAAACCACTGACCTTTCTTGGTTCGTAGGCCGTCACTCAATCCACTGAGCTATACCAGCCAGGGTGGTTGTTTATTGATTTTAGAGAGAGGGAAACGGGAAGAGAAACATCGACGTGCAAGAGAAACATAGATCAGTTGCCTCCCATATGCACCCACCTGGGGACTGAACCCAGAACCTTTTGGTGTACAGAATGATGTTCCAGGTAACTGAGCCACTGGGCCAGGGTGAGGATTTTTTTTTTTTTTTTTTAGATTCCACATAGAAGAGTGATCATACTCTATTTGTTTTTTTCTGAATGAACGTATTTCACTTGGCATAATGTCCTTACACTAGCAATTTTCCAAAAACTTTCATCTCATGGCACACATAAACTAATCACTAAAATTCGGTGGCACACCAATGAACATATTATTTGCAGATCTGACAAAAAAAAAACATACACTTTTGATTCATTCGCACCAGATGGCTATTCTTGTATTGGCTGTTGTCATTTTTTTTACTTGACAATCTAAAGGAAAAGAGGTCAGTGCCCCTGACTAGTCAGGCATTGCATATTTTAAAAACTCTTGCGGCACACCAGTTGAAAATCACTGCTTTACACAATAGAAGGTCCTCCAACCAAGGCCCTAAAAGGTCAGTCTTCTGCTTGAATGGCTCTTCTGAACATCCTCTCCGCCATTTCCACAGTCCAGACCCTAATCAATTAGTGGTGATCTTACTGGCCTTCAGTACTTCCTAATGCTACCCAAATCTGTTTCCGTATCACAAGATGACCTTCGCAAACAGCTAATTTGGATCATGTCCCTCCCTTACCTAAACCTTCCCTGGGCAACCTCGTCTGCAGAGCCCTGATGCCTCAGCAAAGCCTGAAAGGCACAGCACTATCTGGGCACCTGCCCCACTCTGGCCTGGCTTCTGGCCATTTATTGCTGGGCATGCCAGTCTACCTACCTGCAGTTCTCGAATACATCACCTTGTGACACAGGTTTCTGTGCTTTTTGCAAGCTGTTCCCTCCTCCTGAAATACTTCCTCTCTCTCTCCCGACAACACTGCCTGCCCATCCTTCAGCACCCCACTCAGGTGGAACTCTCACCGAATTCCAGGCAGGTAGCTGACCTCTCCTGCACCACCTGCCCTGGGCCCCATGCAAAGGCCTCTCGTGCACAGCGGGCTGTGCTGGAGTTCTTACTCTACACATCCGTCTCTCGTTTTCTTTGATAGATTCACATCAAAGAGCACATTAGTTCTCAATAAAGTTTGCTGAATTCTGGGATGGAAATTCCTCATTAAAATATTTTTTGGACAAGAGTTCTTAAAGAAGGATGATTTATAAACTTTCTTGGCTACACAGAGAATGCCCAGCTGACTTTGGGCTTTGAAAAGATGTAGTCAACAGAAGGCCAGACGGCCTCAAAACCAAGGCCAATACGAAACGGTGATACTGATCTAGAAGCGGGTTGGGAGAGAAACGCATTAGGAATGCTGGGAATGTGGCTTTTTTGGGGGGTAGCTCAGGTCTTGAGAGGTAAAATGACTTGTCCAAGGGCCACCCAGTCAGATAGAGGCAGGGCTGTGGCCACAGCTCTGACTCCTGATTCTGCTGCTTTCCCCTCTACCACGTGATCCTTTGCACCAGTCCTCTGCCCTCCTCATCAGGCGTCAGAGCTCTGGCTGCCCGGACTGCTGTTTGCTTAAACTAGGCAGAGACCTTTGGACAAAGCAAAGGTGAACAGAACCTGGCAGGGTCCTAAATTTCTACCTTGCGGGCAGATTCCTGGGGAGAGGAGCCTGAGGGGTAGCCCAGGGCCTGGTGGGCAGCCCTGCAGGAAGCCCCAGGACTGCCCTGTGAGGGCCCTGGGCTGGTCAGTTCACTACACCATGGAAGGCTTGAATTACACTGTGTGTGAACCAACGTTTACAGAAGTCTATCAGTTAATCCTGAAGTGGGGGCTCAGGGCCTCCTCCCTCCACGGAGAGCAGTGGGGCCACAGCTAGACATCCCCTACAGGCCCCCAGACTCAGCTGGAGCGTGGGGGTCCTCACCCTCCTGCCCACATGACCAGCACAACACAGCACTTCTCAAACTCACCCTCCAAAGTACCCCTGAAAAAAGGATGGAGTGAATGCGTTCTGGGGGTTTGGAAGGGTACCTACTGCCAGCACAAACTCTTCTTCTATTTGATCCTCTAATCCATGAATTTTGTATTCTACCACATGAGGGTGTGTATAGGGAAACATGTCTTCTGAGCAAAGTGGGCACGCCCATGTGCTCAGCAGAGACCTCAGTGCCCAGCAGACCCCTGGTGGACAGGACAGCCTCATGTGACACCCCACGTGTCCTGGCCCTTACAAGCCCCTGCAATTTATTAATCTTGGGTGATTTTCATGCTCACCCTGCCAGAGGGAGGCCGGCTTCTCCATTTCTGAGGCGTGAAGACCCAAAGCTCCAGGAGGTAAAGTGATCTGCCGGAGTTGGTGGCCGGCCAGATGAGGTGGCCCCCCTCCCCATGCTCTGCCACTCCTCAAGTCCCATGATAAATCCCCCCAACCCTTCAACGTTGAAATCCATAGTCCTCCATGGTGGCACTCAGATACAGGCCCAGTGGTCCCCAAACACACCCTGAGCGGTGTGCTCAGCTGAGGCACAGGCTGGGCACCCCTGCAGAGGGCACCTCCGGTTTCCGGTACAGGCTCCTGGCCACGCTGCCTGTGGCAGAGAGGGATGGGTGAGGGCTGAACCGGGCATGCGGCTTTGCCATCTCTGGCGGTGTGACCTTGGGAAGTTCTCTCCTTTCCCTGGGCATTCGTTTCTTCATCTGAATAATGTATGAGGGGTTGGGTGACTTCTGCGCTCTGGTACATTAGAGCTTTTCCAGTAACATTCTAGAGGTGACGCCCAGGACTGTCCCAGCCCTGGCACTCCTTTCCTCATTAAAGAAAAGTCCGTACTGCCAATTTCCCTTTTTTAACATAAAGCCTAAAAACAACATCCTAAGGTAGATTTTTTTTGGACAAGGCGGCTGTCATCCTCGCCAACCTCCACCCTCCATCTCCTCCTTCCTGGGACACATGCCTGGGCCCAGAGCTGCTGGGATGAAAAGACCCTCCCAACAAACTTTAATAACTTGCTGGATTCCCACACAGCCTGAGGG
Source organism: Tonatia bakeri (assembly GCA_004024845.1). Taxonomy (NCBI): domain Eukaryota; kingdom Metazoa; phylum Chordata; class Mammalia; order Chiroptera; family Phyllostomidae; genus Tonatia; species Tonatia bakeri. The sequence continues at coordinate 176,271 of PVIA01000582.1, read as the reverse complement.
TTTTGCTTGTCAGAGATCCCTTCCCCCAGAACCTATTCTAAGGAAGGCATTTGGTGTTTTAAGATTGAGCTGCCCAGGAAAATGGCCCGAGGCTCCAGAAACTGCCACAAAATGAGGAAAGCTGGAATGGAGGGCCACTCAGCTCCCTGCAGTCCCTGATGCCAGGGCCCTCTCTTGGGGGGAGGGGGAGTTACTGGGAGGGCACCAGCTCATGACGTTTCTATCCCAGCCACAGGAAATTCCCCCGAAGACCCAGAGTGAGACCAGTACAGTAGGTGGGGCTACAGACTGGGAATCAGGCAAACCTTTCTTGAATACCTGCTCCACAAGGGAATCATTTAACCTTCTCCAGGCCACAGTTTCCTCATCTTCACCCACCTGTGCAGGTAGTTACGCAACAGAATGAAAGCCAAGCACTTCGTACAATGCCTGGGATACCAGAATTACTCCGAATGGTGGGATCTTGGGCAACCCACCACCCTGGAGGGTGCTCTGTGGGGTCAGGTGGCTGCGGGTGGGGCTGAGAACCAGCTGTGCTCTAGGTCCCAGCCTGTGGCAGGATCACGTGGCTACGTGGCCGGAGTCCAGTGCAGGACACTTGTCTTGCCAAACAACTTACAATTTCAGGCTTCAGTTTCCTCACCTTTAAAACAGAAGGTGCAGTTTGTAAAAGCTGCCATCAAGGCTGCCTGGAATTCCCCTGCAATCTCCTCCAGGAAAGGAGGCCCTGAGGGGTGTGAGCAAGGACACCCGACACCAAAACAAGCTCGGGGAGGAGGCTCTGTGGGCAGAGAGGAGCTGCCAGGAAACAGGAGCTGCCACTCCTTTCCCAGGTTGGTAAAAACAGGCCCACAGAACGGGCCCAGCTGGGCCCGAAGGTTCCAAGGCCAGTGTCAGCACCATCCGCTTTTCAGAGCAGGACCCCAAGGTCCCGAGTGACGGGGCTGTGGGCTGGGGAGCACACCGAGCTGGCGAAACCCAGGGCTCCAGGCTGGGGTAGGGGATATCTTACAAGTTTTAAAAAAATGCGGGACTTAGTTCTGCTTTGAATTTGTTCGCTGACCTCTCTTTTTTTGAGAATCAATTTTGGCTTGATTTAGAAATTCCTGGGGTTATTAGTTCCTGCAATTCCATGTTGTAATTTTGCTCTAGTACTGCCACAGGGGCCTGGGGGGCTGGGGGGAGCTTGGTGGGGTCGGTCACTGCACTCAGGCCCGTGGGGGCTGGGTAACACCTTTCTGCAGGAGGTGGTGACAAAGGAGGACTTGGGTGTCCATCACCTTCTGTGGTGGCAGCTGTCCTGGGGGTCTGTGGGGAGGGGCAGGGCGAGACCTCGGGGATGGGGATCTTGAGGCTCACTACCCTGTGTGGCCTCAGCCTCAGGGTGATCAAGGTCCATCCAAGTGGCAGCAGAGGCCCACAGGAGGCTCAGCTGGTGTCGTTGATGGCAGTCCGAGAGGCATCCAGCAGTCTCTCCCGCTCGCCCACGTCGGCCGGGGGCTGGCCTCTGGACAGGCGGGCCAGCAGTGGGCGGTGCAGCCCGTTGTAGAGGGCCGTGCCCGTCAGGAGGACGAGGAAGCCGAGGATCTGCAGCGAGTGGAAGGCCTCCCAGCCCAGGGCCAGGCTGAGCGCCCAGATGACGACGGTCCGCAGGCTGTCCAGCACCATGCGGGTGGTGGCACTCAGCTCCTTGGTGACGCTGATGCCCGCAAAGTTGAAGAAGGCGATGCTGCTGATGTTGCCCAGCAGCGCCAGGGCGACGAGCGGCTGCCGGCCCACTTGGCAGAAGGCGTCCAGCGCGTCCTCCAGGGTCCCTCGAGGGTTCCCGCTAAAGGAGCCCGCGGGGATGTAGTACATGGGCACCAGCAGCAGGGACAGGATCACGAAGCCGAAGAGGCCTGCGGGAGAGGAAGCAGCACGTCACGCTCTCCGCTTGGCCCCGCCTGCCAGCATGTGGGGGCCCGCAAGGCCTCCCCTGATCTGCTGCCACCCCTTCCTAGTGGCCCTGCCACTGGCACCTCCCACCAGCACGGTCCTGGAGCCGGACCCGCTCTAGCTGTGCCTTCTCCACGTCACCCCGCCTTTCCTGACTGGCCCGGGAGTAAGAAATACGTTTACATTGTGACCAGAGTATGTGTGCACAGGCACACACGCACGCTTTCACAAAACAAGAGTTATCCCTACAGTGTATGCTGTTGTCTGATACTTTCAAATTCTAGCCTATTCATTTAGAAAAGAATTGCTGGCTATCACGGCTACAGTGCTCACCACTGTGGAAAAACATAGCTCTCTCATTCAGTCATTGGTCTGTGATAAGGAGCTGAACCACAATGTAAATCAACGCACTGCTTCATTCAGAAAATCTCGCTAGAAAGAAAATGAGCAGAAACAAACAGTATGCTTGCAGATGTCACTGATTAATTGTTTAACATCCTGTCACAGCAGTCAGCTCGCTTCCGACAGGCAGAGACAGGGCCCTGGCCCGCCCACAGCCCCGCCCACAGGCCACACTTTGTAGTGCAGCTCCAATCCTCCAATCCTCCCTGCTAGTCTCATATTTTTAAAGCACAATTTTCATAGTGATTTCCCTGCTCAAAACCCGGTGATGGTTCCTCCCTGTCCATTACCTAAAATCTAAATCCATTTGCCTGATGTTCCGGGTTCTCCACGGTATGATCTTAACCTGATCATTTCCCAAGGCATCAAACCCACATCTCACCCACAGGATTCCTCACTAGCTTCCAAACTCGCGTCCAGCTGCCCGTGCCTCCGCTCTGCCGGGAGTGCCCTCCTTCCCACTCTGCCTGTGGAAACTGCAGCTCAAATGCCACCTCTCCCGACCCAGGACACTCAGATACGCCTGGCAGGTGAGATACCACCTGAGAACAAGTGGTCTGCGCTCGACCGCCCTGCTCGGTCCTTCCTTGCAGGTCAGCTCTGGGGAGAGGCTTACGACTAATTCATCTTCAGCCCCGTGCCCCCTGAGCTCCTGGCCACTCGCATGACCGGTGTCAGAGGATCTGTCAATAAGCACGTGGTGAAGGGAGGGAGGAACAGGGCAGGACACTCACCCCGTCCTGTGGTCCCTGCCCCGGACCTGTGCTCCTGCGTGCGTGCGCACTGCTCCCCGCGTACTCGGCAGCATACCCCCCAGTGCCCACCTCCAGTCCCTGTGCGCACTCACCCTCAGTGCCGACGGCCCGCAGCGGGTGCACGTTGTGCTTGTAGACGAACTTCTCCTCCAGCACCATCTGGATGGCGACGATGACCTGGGCCATGATGATCAGCAGGTCCCCTGTGGGAAAGGACCAGCCGAGCCCGAGGTGAGGGAGGCAGGGACACAGCAAGGCCCTGGGGCTGGTGGCAGGGGGGCAGGCCCAACGCTGAGGGGAGACAGCTCCCATGGGGACATGACAGCAGCCCTCGACTTTCGCAGGCACCACACAGTCATGGCTGCCCTCCTGCCCGACCTCCTGGCCCCCCGATGGGTGCGGCAGGTGGACACGGCAGGAATTGTCACACACTCTGGGCACAGGCCCGAGGGGGTCCAGAGGCCTGCACAAAAGGGTAAGCAGGTCTGAGCGGCACAGGCCTGGAGACAGACATTGCTGGTTTAATCCTATCTCCAAGTGACCCGGGCGGTTGCTTCATTACAAAATAGCTACACTGCTTTCTTTCAGGGGTTGTGCGAATGACTGTGAAGACAAACACAGCGCTCAGCACCAAGCTGGTCATGTAGTAAGTGCTCAATAAATGTTCGTTTCTCTCCTCTCCCAAATGCAGTGGTTTGTGTGTAGAGAGGTTCATCACAGCACAAGCCCTCTGCCTCCTCTGACATCCAGCTCCTCCTCCACCCATTTCTCAGGGTGCAGGGCCTCTGGCTTTCCTGACACTCTGTCGGTCAACTTGAGAGCAGGTGTATGCCCACAGCGGCTGGTCCCCCACGCCCTCACCCTAGGTTTGGCCTATAGCAGAGCTTGTCAAGTTTGTTGAGTGAGTCTGTGCTGGGCTCCTGGAGAGGACAGGACAGGACAGGAAGGGCAGCCCCCAGGTCCCGGCCCCCTGCCACACCTGTGATCACTTCGCTGAGCTTGTGCTGGTCGTCATGCTTGCTCAGGAGGTCGGCCAGGCCCACCACCACCAGTCCCGCGATGGTCGTGAGGATGCCCAGCCACTGGCTCAGCACCAGCCTCCGTCCCAGGAAGGCCACTGAGAACAGGCCCGTGAATATGATCACCGCTCCTCGAAGCATCTGGAAACTGGAGGCGCTGGTCATGTTCAGGGCTAGGAGAGGACAGACACCCGGCATTAGCTCCGGGGGGACAAGGCTGTGTTCACTGAGGTGTTCTCAGGGCTGAAGACATGCCTCCCACAGCGTCTGTGCTCGGTAAATCTTGGGTGAGTATGATGTGTGAACGTCTGTGGGAGATGGGCAGGCAGGGGTGAGATGAAGATGAGCTGGGGGTCAAGGTGGGGGTGACTGCTTCGTCAGTGGCCCCCTTGGGTCCTGGGCCCCACTAAGCCCTGCTGCACCTGGCCTGCCTACCTACCCACATACATGATGCTGGTCCCAGTCATGTCGCAGAGGGCCGGGGGAAGGAAAAGAAGGGGGTTGAAGGGCTGCTGGAGATCCACACTGGCGTCCGGGTGCCTCGCAGCTCTGCACCGGAGTAGGTAGAAGGCAGCCAGGCAGGAGAACTCCCCCAGGAACATGCCCACGGCCTGCAGGGACAGAGCCCGAGGAGTTTAGAGCTGGAAGGAGGACCACCTTTAACACGTTTTTAACATAGCCTTTCTTCCAACGAGAGCTTACCGTTAACCCTAACACATACAACAGGCCAAAGCAAAGCCGCTGAGTGTAGGAGGCCAGAGGCTGCCTTCTGGGTCCGCCCCGAAGCCCCTTAAACATCTTGACACAAACCCTAAGGCTGTGTAGGGCCTCGTCTGAAAACCACCAACCTAGCCCAGCCCCAGGTCAAGTTCCAGATGGAGAAACCGAGGCCCAGAGAGGCTCAAGAACTTATTCAAGATCATGGAGCAAGTTGCTGGCAGAGTTGGGCTGAAATGTGGGTCTCCCGCTTCCCAGATGAGTAACGAGGTGCTTCCTGTTTGGGGTGCCTGCCCTGTTCCAGTGAGGCCTGCGCTCCCGGTGGGTGGAACGCAGGTTTTGCTACTAGGGTTGATGTTTTCCAAATGCACCCTGACTCCCACGTGGTGAAGGCTGGCCTCATGGTGCCCAGGGCACGACTGCTTGCTCAGGCCTCTCACAGAGGCTGTGCCCCTCCCCCTTCCAGGGCCACTCGCTCTCTGGCCTCTGTTCTGGGGAGGGAGAGTGAAGCAGGCAGCTCTTCTGGGAGCAGGGCAGGCTCCACTCCTAGGCTGGGAAACCACAGGGCCTCTGGGCCCCTGGCCTAAGGCCTGGGAGACGCAAGGTGGGAGGGACAGGGCAGATACCTGGAGGAAGGGATGCTGGAAGCTGTGCTCCTTGCTTCCGCCGCAGCCCTGGGCCACGAAGTTGTCTGCCCACCTGCAGCAGAGAGAGAAGGTCAAACCCATGGTGCGGTGGTGTCCGTGGACAAGCTCGCTCCCTTCAATGTCAAGAGGCCATGTGTAGGGGACTTGGCCCAAAGGGGCCGTCTCCATGGCAAGCGGCCTTCCACCGGGATCGTGGTTAGAATGTGGGGGCCTGGGGACCTTCAGCTGAAATGTTATGAACCTCTAACTGAAATGAAGCATTCTCTCAAATGATGAATGTAACATTGCAGGCCTGTGACTTTGTAACACAGAAATCACAGCTATTCTCATTATCACATTGGAGTCATTGCGGATATTGTGAAGTATCATTTACACTCATCACAGCTCCAAAATATAGTAATTAGATTCACTGCTTATAATTTTATGTTACGAAGTGTATGAACTTATGATATTACTGTATCACAAATCTGCCTTTTTAATGTTTTGATAACTGAATTTCTGTAATCTGCAGTCTTTTATTTGCATTAAAAAAATTTTTTTTTTAGAGACAGGAAGGGAGGGAGAGAGGGAGAGAAACATCAGTGTGTGGTTGCCTCTCATGCACCCACCCCTGGGGACCTGGCCCACAGCCCAGGCATGTGCTCTGACTGGGAATTGAACCAGAGACCCTTTGGTTTACAGGCTGGCACTCAATCCACTAGCCACACCAGCCAGGGATATTTGCACCTTTTAAAACACAACTTTAGGCTTCACCAGATGATCAAAGGGCTCACATGGCACAAAAATATCAGGCACCTGGGCCCCAGGAAATGAATGCCTGACACAGACCACCTGGTCATCTTCAAGTAACTTGAAGGGTTTGGAGGGTCTTTCTAGTACAGACTGTAAAGCAGGTGGCACGTGTCCGGCACCAGCAGAGTGGCCTCCCTGCCAGCACCCTGGCAGACGGCATGACTGATTATGGCGCGCTTCCCCACTGAGCCCACACACAGGCCCAGGGCCCTTCACGGCACAGCCACCACCAGCATTCTGCCTTGTCCACCGTCTGTGCGCTAGAGCTCTGCCCCCAAGTTTGATTTTTGCTGGGCTCCACGGTGGCCCTGTGGTTTAGTCCGATCTCTTTCATTTCAAAGCCCTTCAGATCACTGGAGACTTCCCACCGTCCGAATCTTCTCATCTCCCGGCTAAACAGCCCCAGCCCTTCCTGACCTTTCACTTCCCTGGCTGCCCACTTCTGGAAGTGCTCCGGTGGGTCCAGGCCCAGGGCCAAGGGCATGTGACCTGGCCCAGACTGAGCCTGGCGAGATAGCGGCCCCTCCCTCGGCTGGACATCCCAGTCAGTTGACGTGACTTGGACTGTGTCCGCTGACTCGTTACTTGACACAACTTCAAGGGCGTCAAGCTGCTGACTCCAGTCAACGCAGACCCTGGCAGCTTCCGGTGGGCATTGATCTGCCCCTCTGCAGCACCCCCAGCAGGCAGTGGCTGCCTCTAAACAGAGTCAGGACTTCTCCCTCTCACTCGTCTGCCAAGGGTGGTCACACTGCAGTGCCCAGCCCTGCTCCAGTCGGCTGTGCGCGAGCCCGCGCTCCTAAACTGCAGGGATGCCTTCTGCTTCCCGTGTCCCCACGGAGCCCTGAGCATGGGCCACTGGTTGTGCCAAGCAGTTAGGGTCTGGGTTTGACAAACATCCTGTCCAGAAATGTCCTCGCTTCTCTGCGCCCTGCGTTTGGGGAGGGGAACAGGAGGCTCTTTTCCCCCAGCCCAGGGCAAGGGCGTGAGGCCTGGATGCGTGAAGTGGGAGGGGCAGGCTAAGCCTGCTGGAGATCCTGGTCAACTGAGAGGGCAGCACAGACCTGTGAGGGGGAGACTCCATCTGCTCAGAGGTCTGAACACCTACCCCAGGGAGGGAGAGTCAGCAAACAGGGCTAAGGCTTATCTCTCCGAGGGAGATCCCCACCCACTCCCTGAGATGTGGAGTGAGAGGGGCAGTTAGGAGGGCTCTGGTCCCTGGGAATGACGGCGCCCAAAGGAGAGCTGCAGGGCAGGGAGTTCTGATAGGACTGGCTGGGAAGGCAGAGGAAATCTGGGTCAGGGGGCCAGGCTAAAACCGGCGCCCAGACCAACGCAGAAAGGAAGCCCTCCCTGTAGAACGAAACCACCTGCTCTCTGGGGTCTCTAGCTTCTGTCTGATCTGTACAGGTTCTCCTTCTTAGATCCCCAGGGAGAGCAGGGCATGGGACGTGGGTGGGGGCCACAGACAAACTGTGGCTCAGGGCTGGCCTGCATTACAACCAGGTTCGTTTTTGCCCCTGGGACTACGGTCTGGGAGAGGTAACTGAACGAAACAGAGGAGAAACAGAGAGGTCAAACTTCACCAAGGGCACAGAGCCAAGTTCCCGGGTGCGAGTGAGCAGGTCACAGAGGTGGCTTTCCTGGGGCTGGAGCCGGGGCTCCTCCAGGAGGTGTAAGGGAGATCCTGCCAGGTCCACACGGCCAGCGGGTGGCTGTGGAGTTCCTCCTCATCTGCTCATTCCAGAGCTGGGACTGGCAGGCTCAAGAAGACCCCCAGATCTAGTGGTGAATTTACCTGCTGGACCCCTCCATCCCCCCCCCCCCCACCGCAACTACTGCCTACACAGCTTACAGTAATGATGATTCACATCTGTGTCACTTTCTGGTTCCACAGTCACTGTTACCAGAGAGTGTGAGTTCAGCACCCAGCAGCTTCCACATTGCTCAAGCCCCTGCTTCTGGCACATTACTGTACAGAAGCTCAAAGAGTTTTTGGTCAAATGAATGAGACTTCCAGATCCCACCAAGTGAACAGATACTACACAGAGTCCAGAAGCAATGTCTCAAGAGTCCTAATTTCACACCAGGTCTGTGTCCCCTGCTGGTGGGACAAGCAGAGCCTGTCTTTTCCCAGGGTGGGACACTGTGTGGGGGGCTGGCTTTAGGGTTGGTGCTGAGCTCCCTTCCTGCTGCCCCAAGGGGCTGTCTTCTCTAAGGGGTAGGTCTGCCTGAACAGGTTGGGGCTGGCAGCATTCCCAGCTGGGAAAAAGGAGTCTTCTTGTGTCTGAGGGCCTGGGGACGGTGTGTGGCCTGAGGGATTAGGTGTTGTCAGGAGCGTCCGCCCGCCCCAGCCTCTCTTCGGGCCAGAGAGCAGGTCAGGCTTGGGAGGAGATCAGGCCAGCAGGCACGCTGGGAGGAGTTAGGCTTCTCTACTGGCTGTGAGACAGACCTCAGTTCATCGTGCAGGCACCGAGGGACCTCGGGCAGCATGAAACAAGAGCTGAAATCCAGCCCCAGTTCATCTGGGGATGACAGCAATGACCCCCAGGGTGGGATAACACTTGGCCACTTGTAAAACCTGCCACTAAAAGGTTTTCATAAACAGAGGATTCACTGGGCACTGACTTGGTGCCAGGTCTGTGCCGAGCACTTCATGGGGGTGGGTTGTCTGGTTTAAGCCTCACTTCAAGGATCCTCAGCCGACAGACGGGGACTCCAAGGTGAGGGGTGGAGGAGAGGCGAGTTCAGGCTCACCCAGTCAAGGACAGGCAGATCAGGCCCAGACCCAGTGCTTGAATTTACGTTCGGAGAAGGCAGCAGACTCCGTGGAGAGCTGATTTCGAGCCTCACAGGGTAGACAAATTACAGTGTTCTTACCATAAAATGGGGATAACACTGATGAAGTGTCAACAGTAATAAATAAAATAAGATACAGAAGACCTGGAACGTGGCAGGTTCTTTTCTGCCCCTCCTCCCTGTTCCCCTCCAGGGAGCAGCAGCCACAGCCCCTTGTGTTAAGTCAGGCTTGGCTCCAGCCCGGGGGCTTCTGGGAGAGCAGCCATTCTCTGGGACCTACCCTGCTGGCTGAGGCAGAGGTGGCTGGAAGGCCTCCGGCTGCTGCCCCAGCAGGTCCACAGAGCCGCAAACTGCTGCAGGAGGCGGAGAAACAGCCATCACGCCCTGTCATGAAGCTCCTTATTATTCGATAAGGGACCAGACAGGGCTGAGGAACAAGGCCTGTGAGGTGCCCAGAAGTCTCTGCCTCCAGCCCCAAACCCTGGCCTTCCCCGGGGCTGAGATGGGGAGGAGTCAGCTCTGCAGTTGCCCTGTTCCATTCTCTGTGGATAGCGTATCCAGGGGAAGCCATGGCCTCCAGGGTAGGCTGGGCTGGGCTGGGCTGCCCTCGATGCGGGGTGAGTCACTACACACATCCTTGCCCAGGCAATCTCAAAGCTCAGCATTCTGAGAGTGGAGAGTATCTGACCGCGGGCCGGGGTGGCGGACTGAAACGGAGGAAGTGGATGATGTGGCTGCCTCAGAGCCGCTGGCTGTGTGGCCATTCCCCGCAGAATCTCTGCCATTTCCTCTTGAGTGCCCGGCAGGTCAGGCTCAGTGAGTCAGCTCCTCTCTCCCACGGGGATCTGCAGCGGGGCTGCTCCGCTCTCCAGGGCAGCCCTGGCTCGTGCGGTGGTAAGTGAGGACGAGCCCTCTCATGTCTAAGTGCAATGAGAACACCTTCCTCAGTAGATCTTAACCTGTGTCTGGGGAAGAGGTGGGAAGTCACACCCATTTTACAGATGAAACTGAGGCTTGAGAGGCCCTGTGACTCATCTGGTCCCACAGCTTCCGGGTCTCAGGCTTTTCCCACTCTCCTGCACTGCCACCTTGACGTCAGGCTTTCTCCAGCTGGCCCAGGAAGCCTTCCAAGCAATTATCCCATGCCAGCTCGTGGAACCCAAGGGTGGGGGCAGCAGCCAAGGCAAAAGTTAGAGCTGGCACAGAAGGGATGATGGGACTCTTTCTTAATAGAGGCCCAGTGGTCCCAGGCCCCTGTCACTGTCCTGGCAGGGTCCCTGGACCCAGCGGGTCTGACTGGTGGAGGAGAGGTCACCCCATGGCCCCTTCCTGGCTGGGTGAGCTTCACACCATGCAGACGTTTGTTTAGGAGGGGATCTGAGCCTTAGTGAGTGTCTACTTGACCTTGGCTCTTTACATGCAGAACCAGCTGGCTTTAGGAGAGCAGGGCCCAGAAATGGGCGCAACACCAGGGACAGGCACTGGTTCAGGCAGACAGACCGAAGCAGTGCGAGGAAGGCGAGATGTTTGGTCTCCAGGAGCCACATCAGCAGAAGTGCCTGTGGTGAAAGCCGCCACAGAAAGGAGAAGGAGCCACTTCACAGGAAGCGGCCCTCTGCAAAGACCCAGCAACAGGGCTAAAGGGGCAGCCTGCGGGGTGGGTTTCCCTCCCGTGGGTATGTGACGCCCACGTCCATCCCAGCCAGAGCAGGCCCATCTCTGCCTGCAGCGCTGCCTAACCTGCTGAGTGGGCAGGGTGGCCCCTCCAGCGCAGGGCTGACCTGCGGTCACAGCAGGCAGCACGCGCTCCTACTCACTTCCTCGTCCCCTCTCCTTAGTCCTCCCAAGGAGCCGGGGAGGGAAACACGCTCACCTTCCAGGCCAAGGACCGCAAAGGGCCACTAGAGACTCTCTACCTGAATCTTGCGTGGCCTCTGGCTAGAGGGGGGAACCAAGCAGGGTGCCAGCAGGGTCCCCTGGGCTGGGACGGAGGCTTGTTGCCCAGCCCCAGGGGGAGGGTGCTCTGAGAGAAGGGCGGGGAGGTGCCACTTACAGGATGGCCCCTTCCATGGGCACCTGTCTGTCCGTCCTTGCCTGGGGAGACGGGAGAGAAGAGCCCGGAGAGGGACTCTGAGTACTGCAGTCGGAAGTAACGGGGCTGGGCTGCAGTGCAGAGACCTGGGTTCTGGTCCGGGCTCTGTGTGACACCCGGTGGAGTCACAAAAATAAACTTCTCTTGGGACTCAACTATAAATGTGGGGATTAGAATGGGTGATTTCCATGTTTCTAACAACTCCAAATGCCTTGAAAAACGGCCAGACGAGTCCCCAGTACCATCCCACTGTGGTGATTAACAGCATGGATCACAGAGCTGATTATTTAGGCTCAAATATAAACTTTCCAGATGAGTTAAACTTGGGCAAGCAAGTCCATCTTCCCACACCGGTTTCCTCATCCAAGGACAACGAGTTCGTCTACCTCACAGGGTGGTTACTGGAATTCATTACATTAACACACGACAGGCGGCCAGAGGAGGGCCTGGCACACGAAGCTCTCTGTGTATTAGCTCCTCATCACTTGCCATGATCGAGTTCTTGTCTGTCTGTCCCTGCCAGAAGCTGCAGGTCAGACTGTGATTTCAAACTAATAATTAATTCCTCTCAGGATATACACAGCCACTTTCCCAAGTTCTTTCTCACCAAGAGCATCCTTCTCACAGTCTGGCCTTAGAACACGATTTAGAGTCCAGTTCTGGGGCCCGTCTCAGGCAGGGGGGCTCCTGAGAGGCCCTGCATCAGGCTATCAGGTGGAGGACAGATCAAAGGTTGGTTCCCCCAGGAGGCTCTTTCCTGCCTCTCAAGGTAAGGCCCCCTGAGGCTGAGGATCCTCTAGCTTCCTACCTGACCCATCTGGAGCTTTTTAAGGAAGGAGCTGAGTCACTACAGTTTTCCCCAGTACTAACTAGCAATCTCATCTCTCCTTGGGGACAGCAGCCCTGGCAGCCACTCTCTAAGCACTTGACTGAGATCTTGGCTGATGCTACAGCCCGAAGGACAGAGACTCGTTCTGCTGTGTTCAGATCCTAACTGGAGATAGGGGCCCTTGGGGTGAGGCTCCTTTACAGCTAAGGGCTCACGACAGGAGTGACCTTCAGGAGGCTGCAGGGCTCAGGACACCAGCAGACAGACAGCTGACATGGAGAGAAGGTGGGCCCCACCCAGAGTTCCACTTCCTTTGGAGGAGGGAGGCCATTGCCAAGTGTGAACACATCTGTCTCCTCCACTTCAGATTCTAAGCATCTCAAAGGCAGGGACCATTTTTTAGTCACTTCTGTCCAGACAGGGCCTCACACCCTGTAGGCACCTTATACATGCCTGATGAGTTGAACGGATACTTCTCTCCCTGACCTCTCTTCTGGGCCTTTCTCACATCCCTGATGGAGTGTGCTAGGAACAAAAGACTCAAAAACGAATATGCTAGGACCAGCCAGGAAGCACAGGCCAGAGGGTAACTAGGGTGACTCCCCTTTGCTCTGAAGCCTGGCAGGGCCCAGGTGGAGGCGAGGTCTCACTGAAAGACCACTCTCCACTGTTCTCTGTGCGTGCCTGGGAATCGGTTCAGAGACAGGCCAGGCTCTGGGCCCCGGGGCTCTCTGACGGAGGACAGAGGGAGGGGAGGCCCTGCTCTGAGGTGCGGTGGAGAAATAGGCAAAGAGCTGCCGGAAGAAGGGGCTGCTGCCTGGGCCGCTGTCCTCCCCGCACATTACAGAGAAGAGGCCATGCTTGGTCCCGCGGCCTACAGCCTTGGGTCCTCAATCCCCAGCCTCCTAAGGACTGTCCTGCCTGTTCCAGCAGCACCGCACCCTCACACATCACGGCTGAACCGCTGGCCCACCTGCCCTCCCTTCGGGGTGAATGGCACTTCTGTGCTCTCAGACAGAGACCCGTTGTCTCTTGAGCTTGTGGGTCAGGCCTTGCAGCTTCATTCTGCACCTGGTCTCTCCTACCTGCCTCTTCCTTTCCCGCCTCCTAGTTCTCCTCATCTACCATGCAGCAGCCTTGGGGTGGTTTCCCCTGCACCAAACTACTCTTTACCTTGACCACCAGGTGGTTCATCATATCACTCTTAGCATGTCACTCCTCTGCTCAAAAGCCTCTCTCTCTCTCTCTTTTTCTGATTTAATCTTTATTGTATTGTATATTGTAATTCTTTATTGTATTGTATTTTTCCCCCATTACTATTTAGTTCCCTTATACCCCCCACCTCTACAAAAGCCTCTCTTTGATTATGGGATAAAATCCAGCTTGGCCATTTGGTGCTAGTTACAATCTACTGTCATCTGGCCTTGCTGTTCCCTGCCTCTAAGTTCCCCGCGCACCCCCACCCTCCACACATGTAAGCTCCAGCTGTAACCCTTCCTCCGTGAGGGTCTGATAAGGCAGCCCCTTCTCTGTCGCTGCAGCCTTCAGCGCTCACCGATCACTGGGCTTCCAGGGCCTCTACTGTAGCTCGCATGCACCAGTATGGGAGCTTCCTCCCACTCCCACCCACCACTCCCACAGCTCCGGGAGGGTAGGGCCTCCAACGCCACCACTGAAAGGGGTACTGGAGAGGAACTGGTCTAAGTCTCCCGTTTAAAGACGAGGAAACAGGCGCGGAGGCGTAAGGTGGCTCGCCAGGATCAGGCACACAGCGAGTCAAAGCCGCGGCTCGGTCCGCCAGATGGGGGCATGAACCGGCTCCACAGTTCCCCAGGCCTCGCACCCCTGGGATGGCACATAAACCAAGTGAACCGACAGGAGAAACTGGACGAGCGGGTAAAGCTGGGAGGGGGGAGCTGAGGCGTAGGGCAGGGAAGGTGCGCGAGGGTCGCCAGCGCCAGCGTGGGCTGCGGCAGGCCCAGCAGAGCCCCCTCCTTTCCCCGCTGGGCATGAACTCACTTTGCCGAGAGCGTGTTGATGGAGCCGGTGACGAGCATGAGCCCGGCCAGGAACAGCTGGTACTTGGTCCAGGCCATGGCGGCGGAGGAGGGGAGCACGACACTGCAGGGACCCCCGCGACCTCCACGATCACTCGAAACTACAGCCCCTGACCCGGTCACTCGGGGGTCTCGGGGCTAGCGCTTCCGGGACGGGCGTCATGTGACCCGCGCGGGTCCCGCCCCCTGCCGGCTCGCCCCGCCCCCGCCCCGCCCCAGGAGGACGCGGGGTCGGGCAGCTGCGCTAGCGCACCCCTGGTGCCCAGGTTCTCCAGGGCTGGAGACCGGCGCTCTGTCTCCCACGGGCTAGGTCTCCTCCTTTGTGAAAGAAGCTGACGGGACGATGCAATGAGGATGCATCTTGGATGTTAGAGCGTTTTGTAAACCGTTTAGAGAGGCTGAGCGGAATCATGTCAGAGGCAAATTTCAAAGTGTTCCTGTCCAGTGTGGCAATCTCCTCTCCACATGGAACCCTGGGAACTCCCAGGAGGCCTGGGAATTGTCTATAGGGATCTCAGCCCGCGGTCTTGCTCAACTCTTCCAGAAAAGTCGTGTAGGAAGCTAGTCCCCGCTCACTGTGAGACCATGTTATAGCTAAGGAAATGAAATTTAGAGCAGCCCAATGATTTGCTTATGATCATGCTAGTGCATGATGGGGTGAGGAGCGGCATGCAGATTCTTCAGTCCACTGCTCCCAAAGCTGCTCAGAGGCAATCGCGGCAGAAAGACCTAGGTTTGTTTGCAGAGGGTCTCCGGCTTTTACAACCCTTCTCCTGGTTTTCAGGCCCCCGCTGCACTCTGTCCTCATCTCCAGCTTTCTAGTCTGCACCCCATGCCTGTCACACCACAGGTTGGAGCCCAGGGCCTTCCAGGAACCGCCTTAGACCCAGCGGGCACATTTCCCCTACCGCTGCAGATTTTGTTACTGAAGTTTCGGAGATAGGGCCTGTCTGCCAGCTCTTCCTGCTTACCTACCCTAAGGTTGAACTTGTGAAAATGACCAACATTGAATCAGAAAAACCCTCAAGGAACCACATGAGGCCCTTTTATTGCAGGGAGACCTGCTGCAGGAGGTCCCCTGATAGACAGGGAAGGGGTTCCCAGAGGAGGGAATGGCACAGAGGTGCGAGTGGGTGTGGAGAGTGTCTGACCCGAAGACCATCCGGGCACTTTCCTTTTCTGGAGCCTGTTCTCGCAAGTCAGCGGGGAAAATGGGAGACTCAGAGGAGGTTTCTTCAGAGCTTCTTGTCCTCAACAATATCACGAGTTTCATGTGATTTAAAAGGAATTAATTCAGTTATCCAGAGATAATGACTGAGACTCAGGGGCCTGGAGAGATGAATGAAGGAGAGCCTGTGTTGCAGGGGGCACACCTGCCGGACAGCCCTATCGCTTCCGGGAGCAGTTCCTACAGGTCACGGTGACATGCTCTGTGGGACTCTGGACCACCTTCCCCCCGTGTCCAAGCCAAGGGCAGTGTCTTGAAGTAAACATGATTAATGATCGACGGTGTCACCAGCCCGACATGATGTCACTAGTAGCATGGTCTTTGTCTGTCTCTATAACCACATCATAAAATGAATTTTAATTTATTACCAGGTTCTGACCATTCATCAAACTGCTGTCCCTGGAGCCAGGAGACAGAAGGGTTTGTTTGGAAATGTGCATTTAGCCCACTAAGTGCCAGGCCCAGAGACAGATGTGAGACCCCAAAGACAGCCCTCAAGGAGTTCGGGATTTTATGGAGGAGAGGGGTGAGCACCGGGGTGACCATGTAGCAACATGGAGGAGGCAGAAGGAGCTGGGATAGGCATGGGGTTCTTCAGGAGAGGCAGGGGTGAGGGCATGGCAGTGACAATCAGAGCTGTGCTGGAACTGGCACCCCCCTCTGTGTCCACTTGTGCTGGGAGCTTGACCACTGTGGCCTCTGTTTTCATAGCCTCCATGTGCGCTGGAGATCAGGGGAGATTTGAGCTGGGGCTTGACGGAGGAACAGAGTTGCTCCAGGTGGAGAAAAGGGTCATGTGGGGCAGAGACCACCACGTGGACATCATGGGGAATGACCTACATGTGGTCTCTGCCAGCCTGGCTAAACTGGGCTTTATAGGTGAAAATCAGGGTTGACATTAGTGTCCTCAAGTAGCTGCGCGCATGAGGTTGAGGCCTCGCAGCCTCTGGATACAGGAATTCTGAGAGCAGTAGAGATGGACCAGCAGAGAAGGTGTGTTCATTCTCAGGCTTTGCAAAATCCTTTGGGTTATTATTTAATTGAATTCAGGGATAGAGCTTAATGTACATGTTGGATGCAAGTTTACCTCATAAATTTAGAAACTGTGATTTCCTGGATTAAATAACATGTCCACAACTCGAACCTGAGACCTTGCTGAGCCTTTTTAGGTCAGAGGTGGACTGCTTCTCGGCCTTTTGTCTAAGATCAGTGTAGAAGGCCAGAGGTGGGCCAGCCCCTTCGTGGGGTGCTTCCTAACCGTTCAGATGTGGCCATCCTAATTAAGGACTGTGGTTTGCTTGCAGACCAGGAAGGCTGGAGATACATGAAAGGGAGCAAATTTTCAGCAAAGGGAGGAAATTTGCTGAGCATAATGGGTGGGGTGGTGGACAGAGATGGAAATTTCTCCAAGTGCCCCCAAGAGTACAGAATCTTCACATGTGGAAATGACATCTGAGCGAGTTGTCCAGACTAGGGGAGAGAGAGAGGGATCTGGAAGGGATCTGCTACTTCGAGCAACTGTGGTTCCCTCACTCAAAGCGCTACTTTCCTGTTTGTAAAATGGGAAGAATGATATTCACAGCTCGTTGTGTGGAGGGAAGGAGGGCAGAAGTGGAAAACGCTGTGGTGTCGGGGGGTGGGGGTGGCCACGAGAGAGTTAGTTCAGTTGCTGTGAGGTTAGGGCTGGGCTTGCAGATCGGGTCAGAAAGGACCCCAGGCTGGGCGTTAAAGGGCACTCCTCTCGACTTGTGTAAGTGCCTTTTCTCCCGAAGTCAGGCACATTTTGAACAAATCTGTATGCTCCCCTCCAAAGAGCCTCTAATTTCCAGAGTCAAATAAAACACATCTGTGCAAGCCCCTGCATTTGTATTCAAAGCTTACTGCCAGCCTGTGGCTCGAGTAAAAGATTGAACATTTCCTCAATCAATTTAATCACATCCTGGATTAGTCGAGGGTTTTTTTTTATCCTGGGAAGGACAGAGACAGCCCAGCCAGACGTGTTTTGTTTAGAAGTGTTTGCTGTTTGTCCTTGGGCTATTTCCCTCCTGGGTCGCCTGTCCCTCTGGTAGGATGTGATGGGCAGGCGACAGATTCGTTCATTGACAGAATTTTAGTCAAGCTCCTGAACCTTCTCCTCGGCCCATCTGTGTGTTTATAAAACCCAGTTTTAGCAAGAACCCGGCGAAGTCACTTAAACCAGAACCCCTCACCTCCCCATCTGATCACCTTGTCATCTTCTCCTCTACTGTCCCCACGGGGACGTTTGACGACCCTGGCCTGCCTTCAGCGTGGATCCTGTTGGGTCAGTTTAGCCGCGCTGACCTGTTCCCATTTCATAATTTCCCTCCCTTGACCCCACCCACTCTGCTATTCGGCTGTAAATGACACCTGCCCAGGCTGCATTTGGGACTGAGGTCTGGATGGCCCTGCAGAGACTGAGGTCCCTTTTCCCCTACTGCAATATCGTTTTTGTCACTTTAGCTACCGTCTGGTTCTGGGTTTTCTTTGGCACCCTGGGCACTGCGGGGCAACCATCGGAGGCTGTGGCTGGGGAGAGGAGCTGGGCCCTCGGGAGGAGGAAGGCAGGGTAGGTCCTGGCTGTCTCCTGGGGGAGACACGGGGGCGATGAGACCAGGCCTGACAGAATCCAGCCAGGGAAGGGAATGAGGATGGTCGGTGTTGGTGGGGAGGAGGTAGAGACTGTTTACCAGGTCTCTCTGGTGGATTTTATGGTTTGTTTCTATGGTGACTGACTATGATTGGATGAGGAGTCACCTGCTCCTTCTAGCTTCAGGCCCTCATAAGGTCATTCTCAAAACCTTCCCCTTTGCCCTTCTTTCTTTTCTTTTTTTTTAAATCTACCAAACAATTATTTACTTATTTATTTTTAAAGATTTTATTTATTTATTTTTAGAGAGGGAAGGGAGAGGGGGAGAGAGAGAGAGAAACATCAATGTGTGGTTGCTGGGGGACATGGCCTGCAACCCAGGCATGTGCCCTGACTGGGAATCGAACCTGCGATGCCTGGTTCGCAGCCCGCGCTCAATCCACTGAGCTACGCCAGCCAGGGCTGCCCTTCTTTCTTAATATGAATTTGCCTTGGGGTGGGTCCCTGGATCCTGGAAGCCTGTGTTTGGCTTGGTCCTCTGGGAGCAGGATCAGGTCAGATCCAGATGAAACCGGGACTCCTGCTTAAATTCAATTCAGGTAAGAAATGAAAATGAACAATTGTTTTAATATAAGTATATCCTCAATATCATCTGGGAATATAGTTATACCAAACAATTATTTATTATTCATCTGAAACTCAAATGTAATCGAGCATCCTGTATTTCATTGACTCAGGCTGACAGCCCCAAGGGCCGGGCACCCAGAGCTCAGAGAAGGTGGACTGTGACGTCAGCGGCTTCAAATCTGTGCGTCTCAAGCAAACGCCTTCCTTTGAATACGCCGTCGAATGAGCTCACAATATTTTCTTCCTCTGATTCCTCGAAGTCTCTAGATTGACACCAGTCCCCTAGGAGGCGAGTCTCGCACTGAGGAACCCTCAGGTCCCTGCGTGTAACGCCCTTCTGATTAGAGATGAGGGACGGGGGCATCTACGGGGGATTCTGAGGCAGGCAGTGGGGAGATCCCTGCCCTCTTGTGTAGTTTCGGGGTCTTCTCAGCTCCCACACGGCCCAGGCATGGATCTCCGGGAGGAAACATGATCCAATCCAACCCTCTTGCTGTCCGGGTGAGAAAGCCTTGTCCCAGAAAGGAAGCGACTTGCCCACATCAGTAGTGAGTGAGGTGTGGACGCTGTTATTTATTTAGGTTTGGTGTTATATTAACTTAGCTTAAGCCGGATAGTAATAAAATATTAGCCAGGCCTCTAAATGCTTCATAACATTAAAAATGATACAACCTGCGAACAAACGACTGGAAAAAAACACATTTTTGAAATATCTGGGAGACACTGAACTTGGTTTCCCAGGAAAAGGAGTTCTTGCTAATTTTACTGGTTGTGTTAGTTTTCTGTTGCTCCTTTAACGAAATACCACAAGTGTGGTTGTTTGCAAGGACACAAATTTGTTATCTTACTGTTCTGCAGAGCAGAGGTCTGAAACGTAGTCTCCGGCCTGACACTAGGACCGTGCTCCTCCTGGAGGCTCAGCCGGGGCGCCCACCTGCGTCCTCAGGCTGTGTGCAGCCCAGGATGGCTGTGAACGCTGCCCGACACAAACTCGTACATGTACTTAAAACACTATGAGATTTCTTTTCTGTGATTATGTGTCTCAAGTGTGACCCAAGACAACTCTTCTTCTTCCAGTGTGGCCCAGAGACACCAAAAGGTTGGACACCTCTGCAGGGGAATCTGTGTCCTGGCCTTTTCTAGCGCCTAGAGGCTGCCTGTGTCCCCCAGCTGCTGGCCCCACATCGCTCAGGCCTTCGTTTCTCTGGTTGCATATTCTCTGAGTCTGCCCCTCTTGCTTCTATTAAAAATTTTTAAAAAGATTTTATTTATTTATTTTTAGAGAGAGGGGAAGGCAGGGGGAATGAGAGGGAGAGAAACATCAACATGTGGTTGCCCCTCCCGTACCCCCTACTAGGGACCTGGCCTGCAACCCAGGCATGTGCCCTGACTGGGAATCGAACCAGCCACCCTGTAGTTTGCAGTCTGGCACTCAGTTCACTGAGCCACACCAGCCAGGGTTGCCTCCATTCTACAAAGACAAAATCCTTGTGATTGCATTGGCTGCATCTGGATAACCCAGGATAACCTCCCATCTCAAGAACTTTAGTTTAATCACATCTGCAAAGTTCCTTTGCAGAGAGAGGCTGCGTAAGGCAATGATGGGGGGCACAAGAGTTAGAAAATTTTAGTTTAGGTCATAGCTAAAAAGCTCAGTAATCGATGCTTGTAAAAAGCTATTGTTTCAGGAACTGAAGGCGTGACCCGCCCCGACTCCAGGGGACCGTAAGCAGTTCCACCTTTGTGCCCCAGGAGGACTGCAAGCCATCAAGGTGGGATCTGAGCCACCGTGCTCCAGGGTGAGATGCCCACCATCCAGGACCTAATTAAAGACCACCTCCCAGGACACAGATGGAAAAATGCTGCAGCTTTTATCTGATTAACTTATCCCCCGAATTCCAAACCCCTTACCTACTCTTTTCTTCTCCTTATAAAAAGGGTCGGTTTAAAATGGAATTTAAGATGGTCTGTTAGCGTGCCTAACCCATCACCTTTTCAGATCGCCGGCCATGCGAATAAAGCACCCATGAAGATTAAAGATTCAGTCCCTGTCTCTGCCTATTGCTTCTGGTGGTGACAAGAGGCACAAACACCGGCTTTTCTGGTTTCAGTAACACATTTTGGGAACTAAGACATCAACATCTTTAGGGGGGCCATTATTCTGTCTACCACATTGTGCTAGAGGCTTCTTGATTACATCAAACAAATCTTTAGCTATCAAAGAGTGAAGCGATTACAGGTGAAATTATTTGCTTTAAAATGTTTGTTATGGACTGAATGTTTGTTATGTTTATGTCTCCTCAAAATTCATTTATTGAAGCCCTAACCCCTTTTGTGATGGTGTTTGGAGGTGGGGCCTTTGGGAAGTAATTGGGGTTATAGTAGCTTAGAGGTGGAGCCTTCTTGATGGGGTTAGCAGCCTGATAACAAGAAGGGAGAGTGATCTCTCCACTCCCACGCGCCAAAGAAAGGCCCTGGGAGGGCGAACTGCGAAGATGGCGCCCGCAGTTCTGGAGAGAGTTCTGCGGCAGACATGTGGGCCAGCACCTTGATCTTGCACTTAGCAGCCCCTGGAACTGTTCTTAAACTACCCAGTCTCTAGTAGTTCGTTTCAGCAGCCTGAGCAGACTAAGACAACTGTAGAAAAAGTAAAAGGAAAAATAAAGGAAAAACCAAAAGCAAAAATAGGAGACAAGGAAGGCAGAAAGATGATGGCTGTCAAAGCTGAGTTTTGGGTACGTGGAGGCTCATTGTACTATTTTCTATAATTTTCTGCATGTTTGACATTTTCCAGAATAAAAAGTTAAATATGCAATCTTTATGATACTGATATATGAACAGATAGATAAATACATGGACAAGGATAGCAAGTTCACAATTTCTCTCAAATACAGGTAGGAATTTAGTAAACGAAAGCATGGCATTTCAAATGACTGGGGATTATTGGAACAGTGTTGGGATGATACGGTAGCTACCTGAAAAAAAGAAGTTTGTATTTCTGCCTCTCACCTTACACCAAAATCATTCAGTTTGAGAAAAGACTTGACTGGAAAAAAAATTAAACTGTAAATTTTCTAGAAGAAAATATGGAAAGCCATTTAAAAAACAGTAATAGTTCTGCAGTGGGCAAGATCTTCCCAAGTATGATACTAAACCTTGCAAAAGGGAAAAGACATAGAATCAGAGATATATGAGAGCCTGTGAAAAATATTTGCAACCCATGTTGTAGTTAAAGGGCTCATTTCCTTGGTAAGGACTGATGACCTTCATATACAGCGGCCTTAAAAATCTGTATGACAGACAGACATTTCTCCGAAGGGGGTGTTCAAGTGGGACATGAAAAGATGCTCAACCACACTAAGCCATTAGGGAAGCACAAATCAAATCACAGCTACCACTTGGCTATAATGGAAGAAATGAAAAATAACAAGTGTTACAGAGGATGTGGAGAAATTGGAACCCTCGTACACTGCTGGTGGGCATGTAAAATGGGGTAGCTGCTTTGGAAAACAGTCTGGCAGTTCCTCAAAAGGTGGAATGAGGACTTGCCGTATGACCCAGCAATTCCACTCTGAGTCGGTACCAAGGAGAAATGAAAACATAGGTCCACCTCAAAACTTGTACGTGAATATGTAGAGCAGTGTTATTTATGATAGTCCAAGAGTAGGAGCAACTGACAGATCCATCAACTGCTGAATGGATAAACAAATGACATGCAATATTCATGGAATA
The DNA here is from genome assembly GCA_004024845.1 of Tonatia bakeri. NCBI lineage: Eukaryota > Metazoa > Chordata > Mammalia > Chiroptera > Phyllostomidae > Tonatia > Tonatia bakeri. The sequence goes on along the minus strand of PVIA01000582.1, from coordinate 154,032 downwards.
GTCACACAATGGGATATTAATCAACCACACAAAGGAACGAAATGCTGATACATGTTACAACATGGCTGAAACATGAAAATGTCATGCTAGATGAAGAAGCCACTCACGAAAGACCGCACTGCATATGATTACATTTATGTGATCTGCCCAGAATATGCTAAACTATGGAGAAAGAAGATCAGCGATTGCTTAATTGTGGTGGAGTGAGTATGGTGTTGCTTTTTGTGGGGAAGATAAGATGTTCTTATCTTATAAGATAAGATGAAATTATATAAATTTCATATAAAATGAAATTGTGGCAATGGCTGTGACTACACTAAAACCACTGAACTGCACACTTTATGTGTGTACATTTGATCATATGGGAATTATATCTTAATAAAAGTATTAAAACATTGAATACAAACAAGACCAGAAACACAATAGGAAAATGGACAACAACTATAACCAGACAATGTAGGGAAAAGAAAACACTTCATTTGACTTTACTTGTAAGAAAAATGAAAGTTAAAAGTATAATGAATACCCTTTTCCCCTACACAGTTGTTAGATGTTAAACAAAATATGGCGATGCTGTGTTTGCCAGGCTGGAGGAGACGCTTCGCGCTCGGGTGCGGGGCTAAGGCAGCGCAGCCTCCGAGGAGGGCAGTGTAACAGCATCCGTCTGTGCTCGCCCTTTGCCCCGGCGTGGAGCCGTCACGTGCCCTGGGACTGTTTGCCTCCAGACTTGCTTTATGTGAAGTAATGAGGCCACAGGCATTTGCACTCTGATTACATGGCATTGTCTGGTGTCTGACACCACAGTGAACCATGAATGAGAATCTCAGCAGTTCCACTTCCTCTTCTAGAGGTTTTCCCATGTGTGTTTGTTATAGCATCATATGTCCGTTAAAAGGAAAGGAGTTAAATAAGTGATAGGACCTCCATATACAGCACACAAGGAATGCCACGTGGCTTTACAGAGGATGCTCTTTTAAAAATATTTATTTATTTATTTATTTATTTATTTATTTATTTATTTATTTATAGAGATAAGAGAAGGGAGGGAGAAAGAAGGGGGAGAGAAACATAGATGTGTGAGAGATACATCAATTGGTTGCCTCTCTCATGCCCCCAACCGGGGACCTTGTCTGAATCCCAGACTTGTGCGCTGACTGGGAATCGAACTGGCAACCGTTTGTTTGCAGGCCAGCACTCAATCCACTGAGTCACACCAGCCAAGGCCAAAGAATGCTCTTTACATGCTGATGTACAGTGACCTCCAAGACAACTTGTGTCCCGTGCAGGAAAGGCTACCATTTGTGTAAAAATTTAAGAAAACAGTTTAAAACATACGGTCTCTGGGGAGACATGTAAAAACTGATGATCCTGGCTGCATCTGGTTGGTGGAGGCTGGGGTGAGAGTCTGACTTTCCACTGCATACTTTTTGTACCTTTTGGACTTTATACCATGCACACCTTTACCTATCAAAAATGGTAGTCAGAATAAAGGGTGCAGTGCTAGGGAGACGGTGTACCCTGCAAAAGGGAGCCTTCCTTCATTCTCGCAATGACTGGAATTGAGAGCTGCTTCCAGACATGCAGCTTCCCCAGAGCACCAGGGGAGTTTGGGCAGCGCAGTTTTGCTGCCCGAGCTGCATCATGGTCCTGGAGACTGGATATTAACTGGGTATGTGCCTTTAGGTGGGTTACTCTCCCCTTCTGAACCTCAGCTGGACCACCTGACAACCTAAGAGCCTTCCAGATTCCAGGCTCTGCTCCCTCAGGTCCGCCAATATGAGATTCACTTCACAGCCACTAGATGGCGTGTTGTCCTTGCTGCTAAACGCCAGGCGCTGTGCCTGGGGCCCATACAGCTTTGAAAAATTGAGTCGCTGGGTTATGAGCAGCACCAAGGCAGTCGGTAAGAGCAAGCGTCTTACAAAAGGTGGCAAAAAGGAGAGCCAAGAAGAAAGCGGTTGGTTCATTTTTTAAGAAAGATTGGTATGATGTGAAAGCACCAGCTATGTTCAATGAAGAAACATTGGAAAAACACCAGCCACGAGAACTCAAGGAACCAAAATTTTCTCTGATGGTCTTAAAGGTGGTGTTTTTGCAGTCAGTCTAGCTGGACTGCAGAATCAGGAAGTTGCATTTAGAAAATTCAAGCTAATTACTGAGGATAATCAGGGCAAAAACTGCCTGACTGATTTCCGTGGCATGAATCTTACCTGAGACAGAATGTGCTTCCTGCTCAAAAAATGGCGGACCGCGACTGAAGCTGGTGTTGATGCCGCGACTACTGATGGGCTTTGTCTATTCTTGTGTTGGTTTTACTGGAAGATGAGACAATCCGTTTCGGAAGACCTCCTGTGCTCAGCATCAACAGGTCTGCCAAATCCGGAAGACGATGATGGAAATCTCGACCTGAGAGGTGCAGACAAATGATTTGAAAGAAGTGGTCAATAAATTGATTCCAGACAGCGTTGGAAAAGACATAGAAGAGCCTTGCCAGTCTATTCATCTGCTCCGTGATGTCTTTGTTAGGAAGGTCAAAGTGCTGGAGGAGCGCAAGTTCGAAGTGGGAAAACTCACGGCGCTTCATGAAGGGAGAAGTTCTGGACGAGCTACTGGGGGTGAGATGGGTGTGAAAGTAGAACAGGGTGACGGCAGTGAGCCCCGCCCCCGTCCAAGACTGTTCAAAATTCAGACTTTTAGCCCTGGCTCCGTGGATTGAGAGCCGGCCTGCGAACCAAAAGGTTGCCCATTGGATTCCCAGTCAAGGCACATGCCTGGGTTGCTGGCCAGGTCCCCTGCAGGGGGCGCACGAGAGGCAACCACATATTGATGTTTCCCTCTTTTTCTCCCTCCCTGCCCCTCTCTCTAAAAATAGATAAATAAATAAAATCTTGTAAAAATTCAGACTTTTAATGGTGAAAAATAAAAAAATCCTTCTTATGAAAAAGAAAAAAAACTTGAGTCACCTGAGGGAATTTTAACATAAAAGAAGCAAACCCACAGTAGTATCTGTAGTATCTTGGGCATTGTAGGGTGATTCAAAGGGGCAGAGTAACCAAAAAAAAAAAAAAAGAAAAAAGAAAAGAAAAGAAGAAAAAAAGAGGGCTAAGGGCTACGCACTCTGGGCTCCAACAGTGGAGGACGCGGCCAGGTGTCCCCGACCAGGAGGCAGGTGGACCAGCCTAAGAGGTTGGCAGGAGCCGGTGCCTGGTGTGAGGTTTCAGCCCCCCTGTGGGTCCAGGATGCCTTGGCTGAGCAGACAGCCTTGAGAGGAGGCATGGGCTGTGGAGTCACGGTGGGCTGGTGTGCTGACCTCTCTGAACCCTTGCTTTGTTCCCATCTGTGGAATGCGTGCGGTCGTCATAGCTGCCTGATAGCACTGACCCGGCGAATCTACTCGTCTGTAGCTCTCCGAGCAGTCTGTGCCCTTCGCACAGTAGAGAGGTCGGAAAGTGTAGCTGTCATGCGCACAGAGAATGGAGGAGCTTCCACTTCAGAGAGCACCGTCTCCGGGGGGTCGGTAACTGTGGCGCAGAGTCCAGATGGGAGGCACGAGTGCTTCTTGGAGGAACAAGTTCCCTGGTTCGAGGGAGCAGAATTCCAAGCTATTTTGGAGACGGAGCTAAGCACGGCTGGGCTCAGAAGGCATTCCCTAGTCATCCAATGTCGATGGTTCCCAGATTTTACTTTTTATGGGGACATGTGAGGAAAGTACTGCGTATCTTTGCTTAAAAGCAGTTCTGTTTAAATACTATAAAATGTAAACTCTATGGAATAAGAAGGGACGATGGCCTTTTAAAGAAGTTTTGGCCAAAGCCAGCATTTGAAACTGCTGGAAATCAGCAGGGCTGCTAATGTGTAATTTTTAGCGACTCTGGGCAAAATGACCTTGTCTCCGAAGCAGAGATAGGCTTCAGCGGGAAGGGGCAGGAGGGGTAACTGCGCCAGGGAGAACAGTCTTCTCGGGGTGAATAAGGACCCTGGGGGAGGGGCATCAGGCACCTCCTTGCTTTCTTTCCCTGATGATCAGCTCCCCAAGCTATGCGCCTGGAGCAAGGGGCACCTTCTTTTTTCCACCCAAAGAAGCTGCTTGTTTATCACACCAGGCTGTGCCTTCCGGAAGGCACTCCTATTCAAGTGCACCCTGGGGCCGCCCCAGCTTGCTTTAGCCCTAGGAGAGTGGAGGAGAAATTCGTTTTCCCTTCTCCAAGGTAGTCAGACTGTTGCCCTTTGCTGACCACTGTCTGGCTTGTGCGGCAACACCCCATGGGGCCTGCGTTTGCTTGTCACATCCATCCACCTGGAGACAGATCTGGCATCGTGTGACATTGGTGATGCCATGCTTACAGCCATTCTGGGTTGAGTGGGCATTGGCGGCCTCCCCACTGACCCTCCGGGCAGGAGCCTGGCCACCGGGACACATGGAGGTGTGGGTGGGTGGGGCGTGCTTGGCTCACCTGCGTGAGCCATGTTCAAGGTCTCTGCACCTTGTGTTTTTATAGAGCTATTTTTTTTCAGATAACATTGATGTATAGTAAACCACACGTATTAACAAAGTAGAATTTGATAAATTCAGTGTATGTACCTATGAAACGACCAGCACAGGCAGACAGCGAAAGTCCCGAGCACCCCAAACCTCCCCTGGGCCTTTTTATAGGCCCCTCCTGCCGCCGCCCCCCTCCCCAGGAACTGTGGGTCTGCTGTCTGTCCCTCTCGGTCAGTTAATATTTTCCTCGGCTTTATAGGAGCGGACTCCTATAGCACATATTCCTTCACTCACTCAAGTGGTGACTTGGGACTCGTCCCCGCTGCACAGATCACCGGTCCCCTCCTTTGGGTCGCTGAGTAGGAGGTCGTCCTCGGCACAGGCGCACTCAGCTGGACCACCCACTGCCCTGCTGGCGGACCTTGGGGCTGTTTCCAGTGTCTGTGTTACAAGCTCCGTAGCTCGTGCTGCTGTGGAAGGAGTGCTAGCCAGGGAGCCTGGAGCCCTGGCTTGGCCGCTCCCTCGCGGCATGCACGGCCCCTCTTCTCTCTGAGCCTCATCGTTTGCTTCTGAAACATAAAGCATTGGACTCGTGGTTGGTTTCTCCAGTTCTGACAGCTGCTGTCTATGTTTCTGCATCATTCTGGCACCCCATGGCCCAGCCTCCCTCAATGTGCTCAGGGTGACAGTGTGGCCAATGGGTGGAGTCCAGGCCTGGGCATGGCCTGGGTGCTTCTGACACCGCACTGCTCAGGCCTCACTCTGGTGCTTCAAGGAGGAAGTCCTGGCTGCTCACCAGTCCCACTGGACCGAGATTGGGGAGTCTGGAATTTGCTAGCACTACCTGACGAACCCATGAATCCCTGCAATGCTCGCCCAGGCTCTGCTTGCGCACCCCAGTGGTGGGTGTCTGCCCATTGGTGGGCAGAGAGCTGACCCTCCATTTCACAGGCCCTAGGGGCCCTGGCAGGGGGCAGAGGGGCTGGTTCTGCACCTCCTCTTTCTCCCTGGCCCACTGGCCACCCTCCCTGCCTCCCAGCAGCCTCAGCAGTGCCCTACTTAGACCCCGGGAGGAGGGGTCTGCCCATCTGTTCACTGCGATGGGCTGCAGGGGGCAGGGTGGCCGCACGTTCACATTGCATCTGCGGTGCCAGATCCGGAAGATTAATCCCAGATCGCCCAGGTCTTGGGGACACTGGCGTGGCTTCCCTGCCACCTGACGTCACCCCGCCGACCTGCTGCTTCCTCCTGGCCGGTCGGTAAGGACTGTGCTCAGGCTCGTCCTGTCTCCCTCGGGCTGCAGAAGTGGCAGCTGGGTCCCTGTTGTCTGGGTGGGGGGCGCCTGGGGAGCTGAGAAGCCAGTGGCACAGCAAACCGGAGGCCACGGTGGCCAGTGCAGAAGGCAGAGCACACAGCCTCAAGGTCAAAACCTGGTTCTGACACTTACTGGTTGGAGGACTTTGGGGAAGTGATGTGACCTCCCTGAAGAATCCCACTGTCCTCACCCAGGAGACGGAGCAGCTGTGCTTGTTTCCACAAGGCTGTGCTGAGGGACTGGTGACACACTTAGCCCCCCTCCCAGGTTCAACAAATATTCTTTGCTCTGCATATCACAGCCCTGGCTGACCCAGGGACCCTGGATGTTTCCTGCGGCAGATCGCAGCTCTCGGGGTCGTCCCAAGTGCCCCAGTGACTGTCCTCCCACCTCCTCCCCGCTGGGACAGACCCGTTGTCTGAGAGAGATGCCGTGGCTGAGCCGGGGAGGCAGGCAGCTAGAGGGCAGTGCCCAGCTTGGGAGCTAGGGCCGGGTTGTGGGCTGGGCAGGGCTGACCTGAATGAGGCTGCCTGAATGAGGTGGTGGGAGGAAGGGGCTGCAGGCAAGGACGCACCTGTTTTCAGGAAGTGCACATCCCCAGCCCAGGTCCCTGACTTTCAGGGGGACGAGTGAACTGTGGACTGGAGCCCAGCCACCTGTGAGCTTTGATTAAACAGACAATTTTAGAGCACAGATAAAAGGAAGTGGTAAGTAGCTGGTGCCAGGAACAGTTCACCAAGAACATGCCGGCATATGTGTCTCCCTGAACTAAGGGTCCTCTGTGGGGGCCTGTTCTCTTTGATGTTTTCATCAAAGGCTGGAATAATGACACAGAAAGCCAGATTATCAGATCTGTGGGTGACATGGGGCCAGGAGAGAGTGGGATGGAATTAATAGTGGAACCAGGCTTCGACACCTGGAGCATCATCAAAGGCCGGGAGCCAAGCAGATGAGCTCCAGCGGGACTAAGTCACTGAGACGTTGCCCTGACATTAAAAGGAGAAACTGCTTGGCTTCCATGCAGGAGAGGCCTGGCTCAAAGGGTGCATAGAAGGCACACACTTTTTCTCTTACCCTGGAATTTGTTAGCAGAATGCACACTCAAGGACAAAGAGACGTCCTCAGGCCTCTGTGGCCTGGACAAACAATCAGGAGATTGGAGAGAGGAGGGAGGGTCTCTTTATTGTGACTTGTGAGCCTGGGAGAAGAATGCTGTGGTCCCCCACTCTCCAGCCTAGCCGGGTTGGGGCAGCAGACTTCCCACTGTAAGAGGGGGACCTGGCATCTTCTTTATAGGTTGGATGTCTACTTTGGAGATGAACTTGCTGTCCTACCCTCTGCCTGTATGAACAAGGGTAAGGAGCGCTGGGGAGAGGTGGCTGGGTCACTGGGGACTGTCTGCGCTCCCACTGCCTGGGATGGTCAGGATATGTGAGTGTCCTCTGGGCCAAGTGGTCACTAGAAGGTGGCCGGGCCAATTTTGGATTTTTACAGGAGTCCACCTAGGAGGGCTGCTATGGAGCTAGAGGAAGCTGGGGTGGGGGGGAACCCCAAGAGCTGGAGCTCTGGGGACCTTGAGTGACCCTCTGTGAGGACGCTCCTGTGCGGGTTCTGCCAACCCCACAGGAACCCCGGAGGGCCGGCACTCAGAGTCAGGCCACCGGGGGAGTGGGGGGTTCCCATTGTCTTTTTAGTCCCTCCCCCGCTCTGTGGAGCAGCCGGAAACAGAAGGTGGGCTGAGGGATGATCTACTCTGGGAGCAGGAGAATATTAGCATTCAAATGGATCTGAGATTTTTTAGACTGGGCTAGACTGGACTGGACCTCCTGACACCCAGGAGTGACCACAGAGCTGTGAAACCGGCCCCAGCTGTCATTTAAGAAACAAGGATGGCAGACTCAACTTAGTGTTGCTGCTAGGAAGGGGGACAAGGCCATTTCCCCCGTGTGGTCCGGCAGGTAAGACAGTGCAGTGATCCTGTGGCAGGAGCCAGCATGCTGTGGCCTCCAGCTGTCAGCGAGGGAAAGCCCGTCGGGGTCTTCACTTTCCCTCTCCTGTGACAAGGGGCCCTGAGGAAAGGGGTTCCAGGCATCATTTGATGTCTCCTCCGTCTGTCATTCGCATTGTGTCCACGATGTCCTCTCTCATGGCCACAAGATGGCTGCCACTGTTCCAGGCATCACGAGTAGACCTGTTGGTCCAGTTGGAGGAGAGTAGCATTTCCTCCCCTGTGATTTCTTTTAGGAGGAGGAAAGCCTTTCGCAGGAGCCCCAGCAGAATTCCCTGAAGAACCCATTAACCAGAATTGAGCTCTCTCACTCCTAATCCCATCTTTGGAAAGATGCCTGGGGTACCCATAATTAGCTTTGCCTCTCGAATGGGGGTTGGGGGAGGGTGAGTACCTGAAGAATGTCAGCTCTTTGTCACCAAGGCAGAAGGGTGCAGAGATTGCTCTTGATTAGATAACCAACGGTGTCAGCCACCTAACAAACTTCAGTGGCGGGGGTGGGCTGCAAGCTCAGAGTGGTTGCCTACAGGTCAGATGCTTAGGCTGCATTAATAGGAGACTAGCATCCAGAGCTGGCTGGGCCACACATGGTATGTATCAGGCTCTGAACCGGCTTTGGGAGTACGCTGAAGCTCTTCCAGAGAAGGCAGCCATGCTGGTGGGGGTGGGGTGGGGGGGTGGGTCTAGATGCGCTGTCTGGAGGGGTGGGGCATTTAGCCTAAAGAAGTTAACTGTCACAAGGGAATAGGGTATTTGACTTGGAGAAGACTGGGAGGTCCCTGGCTCCATGAGGAGAGCCATCCTGAATCCACGACAGAGGGAGTCACTTCATGTGGCCCCAGAGGGCACGGCCAGAGCTGGAAGCAGTTCTTGTCTCAAGAGAAGGAAGATACTTATGGCTAGTCGAGCTGCTGCTCAGTGAACGAAGGGGCTGCCTCAGAGAATGAGGGTCGGTCCTTGAATCGAGGCTGTAGGACCCATCAGGGGAGCTGCAGAGGCGATCCTTGCTTTGGGCAGGGGTGAGGGGGGGACTGAGCTAGATGCATTCTAGGCAGGGATCTGCAAGGGAAAGTGCCTGAGCATGAGTCAGAGGGTCCTGGGTAGGGCCTTGCCACTTGATAGCTGTGCGACCTTGGGCAAGTCACTTATCCTCTCTGAGTCTCAACTTTCTCATCTACCAAAATAAGGGCGACCACTTGTCTTGCAGGGTGGTTGTGCGATTTATTAAGTTTATGGGCACATAGTAGGTGCTCAGTAATGATGGAGCCTTAATGCTCTGGCATTTCCCTTAGGAGAGAAGCTGGCACTAGTTATATATTAGCCTCTGGTAGCCAGAGGTTTCCAGAGGGCCTTTTCTGGCCTGGAATGAGGGCAGAAGGAGAGTTTTTACACTGGAGGTGAAGGCAGGGCACACAACAGCAGCGCCCCTGGGCCTGTGCGAACAGTGCAGCTCAGAGCCCAAGGCTGGGGCCAGGACAAGCCCAGGAGTGTGGGCCTTCTTCCTGCTGCCCTGATCCAGCGGTCAGACCAGACTATTTTGAGGTCAGGGAGGGCCTGCTCCCACGCTCCCTCTTCAGGGAATAAGAACTGTGCAAGCGTGTTAATCAGGGCAGTTGGCCTGGGTCAAAGGCATGACCTTTTCTCCAGGAAGGGCCAAGGTCAGGGATTGTTAGCTGGACATTCTGCTGCCCTTGGTTCAAAGGCCAGGGCTCTGCGCAGTGCTGGACAGGGGCACGTGGAGGAGTAGGCAATGTGTTTATAATTCTTTCTCTTCTTTCGCTGATGGGTTCTGCCAACCGCGTCTGCCTGGGGGCTCCCCAACCCAGGGGATCCAGTCCGTCAAGCTGTGTGGGACACTCGCTAGGCTGTGCTGCCAAGGAAATGCCTGGTGGTCTAGTCAACACTCAGAAGCGGAGGGGACTGTGGGACAGTCCCTGCTCTCCCGACCCTGGGTCTCTCTGAGCTTCAGGGCTATTGTCTGCAAAATGGGTGTGTTTATTCTTACCGAACTCACAGACTCATCCAGGGACTGAACTGGAGACCAAAGTGAGAGAGGTTTGTAAATGGAAAACGCCGTTAATGTGGGTTCTTGGGCAGTTCATGACCAGAGAAGATCATGGAGGTCAATTCTACCGCAGCCCCTGCCCTAGGCGGGCAGTGCCACCCGCAGGGCCCCCTCCCCTGCAGCCAGGAGGCTGGGGGGTGGAGATGTGTCTCTCAATGTTTGTCCAGACTTAGATGTGGGAAATTTCCAGCATGAGAATGACTCAACTGCAGAGATTAGCAGCTTTCATCTGAAATCAGAGTCAGAGAGGCCTGGGCCCTCACTCTGCGCGCTGGTGGGGGGAGGGGGGTGGAAAGTTAGGCTGTCTGGGTACTAATCCTGGCTACACCATTATCTTGTTTTGCGACCTTGAGCATTTCACTTCCTCTCTGTAAACAAAACTCCCTGCCTTTGGGAAAGAGGAGCTGGGCCAGGGGTCTAGAGGAGTGTGTGTGTGAGTGTGTGTGTGTGTGTGTGTGTGTGTGTGTGTGTTTCTTCGCAATCTTTGACAGAGGTGGAGGCAGTGCCTAAGGCTGTAGTTCTAGCACCACTGTCACCTGGGCCAGAGAAGGGGACTGTGTCCGTCATAGCCTGGGCTCTTCGAGGCCCCTCGGAAAATGGAGTCTAAGTGGCCTTGGGAGTGGGGGGTGGGCATCAGCTTCTCAGGCAATGGCAAGCTATGCCCCGGGGAGAGGCAGATAATGGCCAACGGGGGCAGATACTCTTCCCTCTGGCAATCTGTCTGTCCTGAAGCAGTCCTTTCCTGGCTTCCTGGGATGAGCTGTGGGAGGCTGTCAGGCTTGGGGGCAATGCTGAGCCTATGAAAGACCTAGATTCTAGGTCCTAGGTGTGGCAGGGTGGGGATCTGGGTGGGACAGGATCTTACCTCCGTCCGGAATCTGCCACCTTTGACATTTTAAGTGACACTTGAGGTTACAGCCTCCCCTCTCACCACGGTTCTGCACAAGAAATGACATGTCCCACAATAGTTCTGTGACTTCGGGCAAACCTTCGCTGAAGACTCGGGCCAGCCTGGGGACAGGACACAGGGAGCTGGGTGACCGAGAATGAATGCTTCACAGCCACTGCACCTGGGCTCAAACCCCTGTTCTGTCACCAGCCCACTGTCCGATCCCGGCTCTGAGCCTTGGCTGCAGCTGACACGTAATGGAGAATAAAATATGTGTTTGGTAATGTCACGGCCTTCAGTTATAGAAAGGCTTATAAACGAAACTCTTTTTAGAATTTATGAAGGGGGAGGACTGGCCTTCTCTGTTCATCAGACAAAGAGACTTCAGTAGACCAGCACTTCCCCAAGCATGCTCAGTGGAGTGTAGGATGGGAAGAGATGCCACAGACACAACCGGGCTCAGGCCTGGTGTTGGGCATGGGTTGGGCAAGGCTGGGGTCAGCCGGGGTAAGCAGCCGTGTTCACTGCCTCACTTTTCAGAACCTTTCTAAGCTCAGATGCCTTGTGACGTTCTGTGCGTGAGTGACATGCACAGCGTTTCCCCGGCTTCCTTTGACTCAGGAGCCCTCTCCCACAAGGCGTATGGTGGGACACTTTTGGGGACGAGCTGCTGGTGCAGGCCTCTTCCTCTCTCAGCTCCCAGGAGCTTCTGTCTCCATCTGATGCTCACACGGAGTAACCGTATCAGCCAGGATCTTGGTATATTGATACCCCACCCCCACTCCGTTTTTGGCATTGCTGTACACATAATTTTTAGTGCAGAATGCCTCAGATGCTCTGTGGAAGTGAGGAGGGCAGGCTGACATCACCTGGAGACAAAGCCCATGCTAGGACCAGGGGCAATTCTGAGACCTTAGGAGCTGTGGGCTGGGTCTGGCATGCAAATCACTGCTGCCACAAATCTGATCACCCCTCGGAAGACTGTGATGAATGAACTTGGCCCTTCCGGGATTCCTTCGAGCTTTGGTTATATTGTCTTGGACGAGGAAGAAAGGACGGCAAGTGTCAGCATATTTGTGTCTTGCAGAAACTGTTTAAGAAAGTAAAAGCAACCTTGTACTGGTCACTGCTGACCTCAGAAATGACATTTCTGCTGCTGCTGCAATAAGAGAGACAGAGGCGGCTCACTGGGCTGTGGGCAGGAAGCCCAGGCTTTTGATGAGGTGGTCTTAGGTGCAGGTGAGCCAATGGGAGCTGAGGCCACAGGCCAATGAGGACTCTGTCCCAGGAGCCTGCCTGCAGCTGCAGGGAGCAGCCAGGAACACTGTCACACTGCATCCTGTCTCCTGGGGTGGGGTGGGGGGTAGTGGTGGTGCAGGTGCCACTGCTTCTTTCTTTGATCCCTAAATCCCCAATAAATAGCGCTCTCTCTCTTGCGTTCTCTCTCTCTCTCTCTCTCTCTCTCTCTCTCTCTCTCAGTTGACTTATGTGGGTAGGTGGGAAGACTGGAAGAAAGTGCCCCTACCCCCACCCCCTTTATTTCCCAAGTGTATTTCATTCTGCAGGGAGCAAACCATTATTGGGGAGAGAAATAAATTGTGTAGGTCGTGACCAGCATTCTATAGCCTGAACTAGAACAGAATGTAGTAGAATGCCTTGCCTGTAGGAGGGGTTAGGCATTGCTCCACGGAGGAGAGGTAGGTGGGTGCAGGGTTGCAGTATAAAAGGTGTTACTCTGGGTGGCACTCAGTGACATCTCGAAGCCACCAGCTAGCTGATTCCAGGGGCTGGCACCTGCTGGTCGGGGGGCATCTGCTGCTTGGGTCTGCCCTGGGCTCTGGGGTCCAGTCCCGGCCAAGTTGTCACTCCAGAGAAAAATGTGCCCTGAAGAGAGGTGCTTCTGATGTGTGCCCTTTGAAAGGGACATTTTTTTGTGTGTGTGTGTCAATCAAGTCACCGAGCCTGGAAGGCCCTGCTGGAAGGAAAGGGCCTTCCCACTCCTGGCTGTCACCGTCAGCTGGAGGGTGTCCAGTCAGACTCTGCAGGCTGTTTGAGAAGGGGGAGCACTGGACTTGGCATCCCCAATTCTGGCTCCAATCCTGGGCCTGCCACTCACTGCTGTGCGACCCAGGGAGAGTGACTTACCCTTTCTGGGCTGCAGTTTACTGAGGTACAAGGGGAGAACTGGACCAGGTGATTGTTTTTCTAAGGTTTTGTTTTGTTCGTACAGTTGTTCCAGGGCAACACAGAAAATTTGGGTCTTGAAGGAAATCACAAAAAGGAAGCCAGCATTGCCCCCAGGCTTCTCCCTAAGGCCTCTGGCAGCAAAGGTCCAGCCGGCCCATGGTGCATCAGCTAGGTGTGTCTGCAGACCCTGGCGAGTGTGTAGCGGTGGGGGTGGGGCAGCAGGTGGCTGCCCCCTGGCATCGCTCAGGGTCTGCAACGACAGAGGCAGCTGAGTCGGAGCCTGGTCTCCATGGACAGCATTTATTAGGCGCCATTCTCAGTGTGAAGACAGATAGGCAGGAGGGGCTAAAAGGAGGCCATGGCAGCCGCAGCCTTTGGGGTCCAGGGGCTGCCCGGGGTGGGGGTGTGGGCGTGGGGGCATGTCACCCACACGTATTGCATATTCTGTGGCAGTGTGCCCAGGCATAAGGCATCGGGGAAGCAGAAAGGCTGCCTGCAGCGGGAGGGGCAGGGGGAAGCGACACTGGCCTTCTAGGTCCCTGGGAAAGACCCAGCCAGAGACCAGAGACCGGAGACCGAACAGTCTGCCCGCTCGGCCAGGGCTGTTCAGCCTCCTTCCCCACCAGCTCCCTGCAACTTTGGTTGTGGCTCCCTCGGGAATGACAGGACGGGACCCCTCGAGGGCAGGGTCACACACAGGACAGAGGCAGCCAGCACTGCTCCCCACTCCGGCATAGACACAGAGGGCACCCCCGGCTCCTGGGCCCTGCTCTCCTTGGCACGTGGGCAGCCAGCTCCTCCACACTGAGACAGGACTCACACACAGGCCGGGCCAGGCTTCTTCCCTCCCAGGGTCCCCAGAGGCTGAGCATGTGGCCAGGGCTGGGCTAAGGCTGAGCACCCTGTGGGCCCCTGCTCCAGCCTTCCTCAGTGTCAGTGATGGCCTTGCTTAGCAGTGTTAAGGAGCTGACATGGGAAGAGCATGAGGGCAGTACTGAGCGGGGAGAAGCCCCTCAGCCACCCTCTGATGCTATCCTGAGTCACGGTGCCAGCTCCAGCTGTGGGGCCCCATCCGCTGCTCTCCATCCGGGCTTCTGGGTTGCAGGTGGGGTAGGCAGTGGGCACACCAACTCCAAGTCCCCCAGCTGGAGGACTTGGCTTCAGCCTTAGCTTCTCTCTAGCCTCTTGGGACACAGGCACCAACACTGGCTGTGGGGTCAGGGATAAGGGCCCCGTAGGACACACCATGCTAGTCCTCTAGGCCGCTCTGTCCAACTCCCAAGCTTTTGGAGCCCCAGCTTCTGACCTTTTCTCTGTGAGATCCCGCCCTACTTGCTTTGGTTCCGTGGACCCCGGGGTTGTAAGCAGGCGGTCTAACGCAAGAGTTTGACCCTGCCTCAGGGGCCCATTCAGAGCCCCGCCTCCTGCCCACGGAGCAGAGGCTGAGCCCCCCTCCTGGCTCAGTCCTGGGTTCTGGGCCCATTTTAGGCCCCGGGTGCCTGCACGATGCCAGTGTACCAGGCAGGAGCTCTGCTTTCACGCGTGGGCAGAGGAGCTGGAAGGAACGACCACTCAGCACTGAAGCAAGCGGCCTGGGTTCTCATTCCCCTTTGCCTTTCGCTGTCTGCGTCCCCTCAGGCAAGTCCCCAAGCCTGTCTGGGTCTCCCTGTCATCCATAAAGGGGGCATGAGAACTCCTGCCCTGGTGACCTCACTGGAGTGCTGTGGGACTCAGATGATGAGTAGTCAGGGTAAGGTTTTCAGAGGCTCAAACTGACTCCAAACTTACTATGTCCCAGTTGGTGAAGGTGAGTGGTGGCCAGGATGGCAAGCAGAGACCTGTTTGATCCAAGGGGAGTGTCCAGAAGGTTGGACTCCACCTGCCGCCTCTGAGAATCTGACTGAACGCCACGTAGTTCTCACCTGCTGCGGGACCTCCCTGCAGACGGGAGGGCTGCTGCCTCTGCCCTCCCTTCGCTGCCCCTCCTGTAGCTGCCTGCCATTGCTTCTGTCCGCCTGCCCTCTGGGGTCTAGCTTAGGGACTGCTGGGCTTCCACTTTCTCCATAACTGCAAAGCCATGCAAAACAACACAGAAGGTCGTGGGGGCTTGGGAGACACGACGGGGGGGGGCGGGATGAGGAAGGGCAGTGGACTGAGTGGGGGTGACCTAGACAAAGACACCCTGGCCTTTAGAGCCGAGGGAGGGTGGGTGGGAGACCTGGTAGCGGAGAGGTATAAATAGAGATGCAAACGGAGGAGGAACACACACGAAGTCCCCTCCGGCCGGAGGAGGTGGGGGTGGGGTTGTCTGGGTACCAGCAGGGCCTCTGAGAACCGGGGAGCTCCTTAGATTTCTAAAGGGGTGGGAGGCTCCCAGCTTCTGCTTTCCCCTCCCTTCCCCCCAGGTTTCACATTTCTCGGAATTTGCAGGGCACAGATAGGGGCTCCAGGGGTCCTCAGAGCCCCAGCTCCTGCTGGCTGGTGCGAGCAGGCACAGTCGGAGATGGGTGGGGGAGATGGGGAGGGTGGTGAGGGGTGTGTAGGGTGGCCCACGGGCTGAAGGTGGCTGGGGTGGCCCCCTCGCCGACCCCTGCTGCTCCTCCCGCGCAGCCCGCGCTCCGAAATGCTCTAGGCCCCGCGCGGGACGTTCACACGGAGCTCCTGCGCTTCATGAGGCCGCGGAAGGTGGACAGGCTGTGCAGGCCTGTGGACACGGAGCTGATGGCAGAGCGCTGCGCCCCGCTGCACAAGCAACGGTGTGAGGGCGTGTCGCTGTAGCGGCCGCCCCCTCCTGGGGACGAGTGGCTCTGCTCCACACACGTGTCGGACGTGGAGAGGTCCCGCGGGATGATCATGGGGATGGAGTACTGCAGCTTCTCGCGGCTCTTGTACCAGAGGCAGGAGCACATGGACTGGAAGTGCAGCACCTCGGCGTAGACGTTTCGGAAGCCGCCGCCGCCCCCACCGCCGCCTACCGCAGCTGTAGAGGAGGCGGTGTCGGTGGTGTGCGCGCTGCCATCCGCGCCCAAACCGCCGCTGCCGCCACCGCCGCCGCCGCTCCCGCCCGCCTGCCCGTTGCGCGTGAGCAGCGCGCGGTGCTCGGCGTCGCGCTTCTCGTCCTCGGCGTTCATGGTCATGAAGCGCAGCACCACGAGGTTGAGGAAGGCGCCGATGACCGTGAGGCCCGTGAGGATGTAGACGAAGCTGAAGGCCACGTACTGCGGCTGCGTCTGCAGCGCCTGGTCCTTCTGCAGCGCCACGTAGTCGCCGAAGCCGATGGTGGTGAGCGTGATGAAGCAGTAGTAGTAGGCCTGGAAGAAGGTCCAGTGCTCGTAGTAGGAGAAGGCGGCGGCGCCGATGCACAGCGTGCTGATGCACGAGAAGAAGCCGATGAGCACCATGTTGGCCATGGACACGTCGGCGCGCCGCATGCCCAGTCCCCTCTTGGCGCGGTGCAGCAGGTACTTCACAAAGGTGTTGATGCGCTCGCCCAGGCTCTGGAACATGACCAGCGTGAGCGGGATGCCCAGCAGTGCGTAGAACATGCAGAACACCTTGCCGCCATCAGTGCTGGGCGCTGCGTGGCCGTAGCCTGGGGGAGAGCAGTGGGAGAGGAGAGAAAGCAAGAGTTATGGCGCTGCCCCTCCAGAAACCCTGCCCCTGCGTGTCTTCTCTGCCCTGTACGCCCCCCACCCTTGGAGTCTGGCCTCTCCTCCCTTCTAGCCAAAGAGAGGACGACACACAGTTCTGGGCATATACTTGTCCCCACGTACTGTGCTAGCTCCTTGCTGTTGCTTTTCAATTACTCTTGTGTTGATTCCACAGAGCTGGTAGAAGGTTACACTGTTTGGAAGCAGAGCAACCAGAGTTTGAACTGCTTGGTTTCAAAGCCCTGACCTGTTTTTTTCTGCCTGGAGAAGGAGCTGACCTGTGGGGCTGTTAGGAACTTAACCCAGAGGCAGGGGTGGTGTGCAGGGCGCTGGCAAGTCAGTGAGGAGATCTGGGCTCTAGCTGGTGTCTGTGGGCTTTGCTCCCGTTCCTTGTCCTCTCTGGGCCTCAGTTTCCTTGACTCTTAGGAGAAGTTTGTACTGAATAGCTCCCGACATCCTGTGATTCAGTGCGGAGGGAGGGAAACTGAGGCATGGATGGCTCCTTGATGACTTCCCTTGGAGACACGCCCCTCCCCCAATATCCTGGCGGCAGCTGGCCGCCCAGTACTGGTGAATAAGAAAGCAGACAGTGCCTTCTCCTCACTCACTCCCCAGCTGGAGGAATCAGTGCTTCAGAGTCCTCGTCGGCCCCCAGTCTGGGCCTCAGGGCCATTCTCTGTGCTTGGCCCCAAAGTAGGGTTTACCCTCATGGGGGGAGTGGCATTGTCCTCGTCCAAACAGGAGCCCTGGGTGTCCTTGCAGATGTTACTGTCACCAGCAGAGACCCCTTGTCTCTACCAACTCTTGTCCCCACTGACCCCATCGACCCCACTGGCCCCCACAGAGCCCAGAAGCCAAGCAGAGGCAGAGTCCCCTCCGAACCAACCATCAGATGGCCTCTAGTCTCGAGTTCTGTCTGGAGACCAGGAGGGGAAAGGACCCTTGGTGGGAACTCAGAAGACCTGGGCACACGTTCTGACCCTGTCCCCAGTGGCTGTGTGACCTTAGGCTGTCATTCCCGCTCTCTGAGCATGTCCCTTCATTTGTCAAATGAAGACTACTGGTCCTGGTCTTCTTCCTGCATTGGGCTGTTAAGATATTTATTACTTGTATTAATGAGATTATTACAATAAAATAATGCTGGCAGTCTTTCCAATTTTTCCCCCTTTCTAAACCTGATCAAAACTCAACCAAATGCTGCCTCTTCCATGCAGTTGTTCTGGATTCTTCCCAGCTGGCAGCGATCTCTGCTTGGAGTGGCACAGAATGTTCAGCTTTGGACTCCAGGCCAATACTACCCCCCCACCCCCGCTCTGCCCCCAGGGCCACCAACCACACACGGACAATGAGACACGAGCTTAGGGTGGTAGGGTGGGCATTGCTGGTTCCTGTCGTGTTCCTTTCCAGTTCATGCCCAGGGGATGTGCCCAAAACACGTTCGAGGAGGCAGGGCAGGATGCTGTGTGCCTTGGTGTCTGATCTGCATTCAGATCTTCACTCTGTCATGGACTGTGTGTGTGTGTTTTTAAACCTCTCCAAGCCTTTGTTCCCGCATCTGTAAAATGGGGCTCATGAGCAGCACCTGCCTCACAGGACCTCTGGGGAGAAATAGTGAGATAATGGATTTAGTACATGTAGCCTGGGGCCTGGTACATACAAAATGCCCAGTAACAGCTTACTCTGATGTGTAATGGGTGAAGACCCAGATTGCCCTCATGTTGCCAAGAGAGCACCTGGGCTGGGGGTCAGCTCAGTTCCAAGAAAGTGGGCATCTCTGTCAGCCCAAGGTCATTTGAGTCTTAAAGCTCAGGAAGGTCTGGGGACAGCTGCTTGGGGTATGCAAGGCTCTGGGCTACTCTAAGAATGGGCTGTCCCGTTTCCATAACCCCAGCATTGAGCTGGCGACTGTGTAACCCTTTGCCAGGGGCCTGGACAGCTGAGCTGCTGAGCCACCATGCCTGCCTGTCCACGTCTCAGCAGAGTGAGAACAGATTGTGCCCGCCAGCTCAGCCATGGCAGCCAGATCACAACTCACCTCGACAGCTGGGCAGGCCCTGAGCCAGAGCTGCTTCTCATCCTGTCCTTCCCTGTCCCCTAGGCCAGCACACCGAGCAGGGTGTGGGGGAGGGCCTGGCACTGTGGATGGGGCTGGGTAGGGATCGGGCAGCACAGGTTCAGTCCCAGCCTGACCACGTGCTGGTTGTGTGACCTTGGGCAAATCCATCCCACTGGCTGGACCACTCTTACCTTTGTGCACTCTGGGGAGTGGGGGGTGCGGTGTTGAGCTACAGCTGTTAATCCCTGCCCTTGCCGCCTGGCAGAGCAGTCTTCAGGGGTAAAGGAGAGACTGCATGTGACAGTACTTTGGAATCTGTGGAGTTTCTGACAGAAGCAGCAGTGGAGGGGCCTCACAGGGAAGCTGGCCTGAGAGTGCAGTCCTGGGGGTGGGGGAAGTCTCTGTGGGATCAGGCAGCCATATCCCACCATCAGGGCAAAGGACCCCCTCTGGCCATCACCACCACTGCGGCCTGTTTGTTCATAGGCCGTGACTTCGCCCGGCCCAGCATCCTTTAGGAAGACCCAGTGTGCACCCACCTGGCAGCCTTGCTGCCCACAAAGCCCCCCAGCTTCAAGGGCACTCTCCCCGATCTGAACACGGCCCATATCCCAGCATGCAGAACGGCTACTTTCTTCCCCGTGCGGCCCTCACAGCGCCCTCCTCCCCACCCCTGCCTGCCCAGGTCCTCAGTGCCCCCATGCTTTCCCTGTCTCTCAGCCAGAAGGACCCACCTCCCGCTGAGTGTCATGATTTTCAAAGCAAGCCATGCATCCAGGCTTAACCAAAAACTCCGCTCAGGCCAGAGCCTCACGCCCTCACTGCGGCCACTGTCCTGTGCAGGGTGGCCCCAGCCTGGATGTGCCTTACACTTGGGATGCTCCCCGGGCCCACCCTCATTTCCTACCACAGGCTGAGGCTTGAGGTCTTATCCTTCAGGTCCATTTTTAACTTTAATTCCCCAAAACGTCCTACTACGAGGTTATTATCATAACCCACTCCATTTGCTAGTAGGAGTAATAAAGGCTGGAGAGGGCTTGCGAGTTGGCCAAGGTCTCTAGGGCTTTCTGACTCATCACTCATTCCGATGTTTCAGAGCCAGTTCATTGCCCAGGAAGGGTGACTAAGATGGGAAATGGGGGCCCCAAGAGGGGAGCACTCCACTTGGGCCCTCGTCGCTGGGCACGGCCCTGAGCTGGGCATGGCCCTGAGCTGGGCATGGCACAAGTGGCAACAGCAGCACCATGCCCAGGGACGCAGACGCTGCTCCAAGCATTGGGTCCGGGGTCAGCACACCCCTGCCCCTTCGCCTCTTCCGCTGTCACTGGGCAAAAGGACGAGGGAGCTGTGAGGGCCTGCTTACGTGGGTGCTCCGCTTGGAAGGGAGCCCGCTGGGGTGGAGCCATTCCCGGGGGACCCTGGAAGGTCTGGGAAGTGACTGGGAGTTTGGTAAGGCCTGTCTGCCTGCCAGCCAGCCCACTGCCTGCCTGGTCGATGCCCATGCTGGGCTTGGGTTTACGAGGGAGAGCAGGGCAAAAGGTAGCTGCCGTCTTCTCCCTCCTGTCCAGCCCTGTGTCTCCGGGTGAGGGGTCCCATCTGTCCTCATGTGTCCCTGATACACACAGAGGCTGCCGTCTGCAGACCCTCCTTCACAGTATCCGAGGGACTGACCAGCCAGAACTCTTGCCCAGACTCCAGTTGCTACTTCTCAGAGAGTTGACTGGGGCTGTGCCCACCTCCCCAGCCCTAGCCGCCCTGCCCAAATCCTCCATCAACTTAAAGGTTCTATGGGCCGGAGGGGCCCCTAGTGATCATATGGCTCAGTCCTTATATCGTGTAGACGGGGAAATGGAGGCCTTCTAGGGAGATGCAGAAGGCTGGGGGCCCTGCCATGCCTCCTAGTGGGCTTTCTCTCCAGGTGGCCTGGTTCCTTCTAGTCAAAGTACAAGTGACCAGTCTGAGCCTTGGTAATGGCCTTGGCTGGACAGGGCTCAGCTGCCTGCTCCCCACTGACCTCAGATTCCTACTCCCCATTGACTCATGTGCCCGCCAGCCTGCTCAGCTGAGCTGGTGCCACACAGCCTTGGGCAGGGAAAGAGCATGGGGCTAGGAGGCAGGAGATGGGGGGAGGGGTGGGGTTCTGACTTGACCCTGACCATAACTAGCTTTGTGCCTTGGGCAAGGCCTGTCCCTTTTCTGGCCTCAGTTTTCCTCATCTGTGACATGGGAGGGCAGGGCAAGAGAAAAGATTCCCATCTTTTTTCCTTGCAATGGGTCCCTTTTATTATTTTTTCCTGTTCATTCATATGAAGTTTAAATTTTGAAAGATCTGATTGATGAAGTACCATGTGTTAATTAGGGCAGCGTAGCTGCTACATAGAACAGGCACCAAATAAATAACTTGGTCAGCAATAACTAATTATTTTCCCATCAAAATCAATTAAGAACACGTCTGCCAATCTCCACCTTTGATTAGCATGGGATAACTGATTTTATGAGACTGAATCAAGGTATTATTACACTTTTGAAATACTGAAAACAGATATTTCTATTTCTGCAGGGGATCTGTGCAGATCCGTGCCGTAGATGAGAGTCCAGCCTTTGGGCCAAAGAACTCCGGCCAAGGTAACTCAGCTGAGGGCCTCATCTCCCTCGTCTGTGGGTCGGGAACTCCACGTCTCGGAGTTGCCATGGGGATTGGTCGCGTTAGTAGACTTAAAATGCTTAGGGACTTGGGATCAATAAATATGAGTCATTAGTAAGAATATTTTGATGGACTTTTCAGTTCTTTTCAGCATCCTCATTCCACAGTAGTGTTTCCCAAAGTGCATTTCCTGGAAGACCAGTTTCACGGACAGTTAATAACTGTCGGGTGAGAAAAGAGTTGCTTGGTTAAATGAAATTGGAGGAAGGCTGAATTTAACAGAATTTATTGTCATTTCATCTGTGTCGGCTTTATCAGAGCCATACACCTGTTTAAATACGCGAGGTCAGTCCAAGTTGGGAGAAAAGGCTAGATTTTCCCACTTGTTTGGCCTTCCCACACTTTCCTCACAATGCACATTGCTGGATAAGGGTTCCCTGAGCACAAGTTGGGGAACTCTCCTCTGTGGCATCGAGAGCTCTAAGCCCTCCAGGACCTGAGATTCTGTGATGTCCCGTCTCCGGCTGGCTCAGCCCGTCTATAGACCAGGGGCACACGGCCTTGGCAGTGCCCAGCTGCAGCTGTTTCCCAGTTCCCTGCAGACCCAGTTATCTAGTGTAAATACGGGTACTGGCCAGGCTAATGTTTGCCTGAAGGGAAGATGGAAGAGGTACCTGTGGCTCGAGGTGCCCAAAGACTGTGAACTCTGGGCCAAGCTAGGCTGATGCAAAGCTAGACTTGGGGAAGGGGACTGACCTGAGGGTGCTACTCGGGCCTGGGGCCCAGCCAGAGAGGAGTGGGGGTGGAAGGAGGCAGAGGCAGCTCCAGGGGACTGGTTGTAAGACATAGCTGCCCCAGAGAGGAGCCGGGATCTCCCTGAGCCAGAGCGGCACCTCAGAAAGGCCCACCAAAGACCCTGACTCCTCAGGGGCCTGAGGCACGGACAGGGAGCTGTCCCCTTGCTCTGGAGACGGCAGCAGGAAGTAGGATGGGGGCTCTAAGGAGCCTCAGGGGTATGGTTGAAGAGACCAGGCAGAAGGCAGAGGTGCCCAGGCCCTCAGGAGGGGCAGAGGGGCTGTCCTGCATGGTGTAGTGGGGAGAAGTACGGGCTTCTCCCTCCTTTAGAATCCAGTGCAGACGCCTCCTTTTCTAAGAACCTTCCTTTCCAGAGCTGGAGGGGCCTGTCTGCCCGCCCTCAAATGCCTGGAACTTGTGCACTCAGGTTTGCAGACGAGTCCGGCAGAGCTCGAGCTCCTGGAGGGCTAGCGAGTCCCCTCAGTGTCCTGCACAAGGCCTGCTGGGAGCAGTGGCTCAGCCAGATAGCCCCGAAATCTGGCATGTGGATGGAGAAACCTCCCCTTGGACACCAGCAGGGGGCGGGGCGGTGGCCTTGGCAGAGGGCCTTCAGTGACTCATATCTCCTGCCCTCCCTGTGGCCCCCAGGCCCTTGCTAAAGGGGATCAGCTTCAGGGTCCCAGAAGGAATCTCCCCTGCCCAGGGCCTGGCTGAGGCCTGTGCTAGGCCTGAGAAACCACCAGGGCCTCAAGGACCTGGGCTCAGGGGAGGGACGAGTGTGCAGAACTGGGTCTGGAGTTTGTCCCCTCCAGGCCAGAGCTCCTGGGAAGGACAGCTCTGGAGCACAGCACCCTCCCTCCCTCCACCCTGCCCCTTTCTAAGGCCTCTCTTCCCATCTTCCTGGCTACTCTTCTAGCTCTTCTCCCCACTCCGCACCAGCAAGTTCTCTCTTGTCCCTGCTTTCCTCCCAGACTTTGCAGTGCAGGCCCACGGCTCTCTCGTCTCTCTCCTTGAGCTTGCTACCATCCACAGGTGCTTCTATTATTCTGATTCAGGGTCGCCTGGTATAGAACAGCCTTCATCACTCCCATCCCCCACCCTCCCCAGACCCACAGGATTAGGGGGAGTGGAGGGGGAGGGTGCTGGTGTCATGGAAAATCCCTGCAGCAGCCAAGGTCAGTGTTTGTAGACACAGCCTGGCCTAGAGCCAGGCCTGCCTCCCTGGCCAGCTCCCTCTGGCCTGTCCCAGAGGATGGTTTTGCACAAGGGGCCCTTCAGGGGTACCCTGGGGCTGCTCTGGGTGCCTGGGGCCAGGGGCTGCAGGAGCAATCAGTTCTGGAGTGTGTTCAACTCACTCATTTTATAGATGGGTAAACAGAGACCCAGAAGTGGGTAGGGAGCAGCTCTAGGTCAAGGTGAGTCAGTGATAGAGCAAGACTGGAACCCAGGACCCTCTGTCCCAGCTCAGTCCTCCCTGTAGAGGGGAGCATCCTACAGTCTGTTCTGGGGGCCAAGGAACAGTGAAGGCTTCCAGTAAATCAAGGGCTAGACTTGAGGCTGGTGATGGGGCCAGATTAAGTAAGTAGACCCAGAGGATCGAACCATGGTCCTTGATCTCAAAACACTTCCTGTCCGAAAGCGAATCAAATGAAATAGCTCAGTGGAAGCACTTTGAAAGTGTCCTGGACAAAGAAGAGGTTATTATGACACAAATGGTGTAAATGCAACAGTGGGAAATGTTTCTGGAAGAACTTAAGACAGGGCCTGAAGGAGGGCTAGAGGTGGAGAACTTCAGTTGGTGTATCAGGAAGGGCTTCACGGAGGAGGTGGTCTTGACCGTGAGCTCTGAAGGATGGATGGGAAATGCAGGGTTCTGACGTAGGGGAGCGGCTGAAGCAGAGACACAATGCAAGGGAGATAGGTGGAGTGCTGGGGCAGAGAAAATAGACCTTTCTGAGGCTGGCGGGCACTCTCACATATTGGGGGGCAGAGGGGAACGGCACACCCTCTCAGGCAGCTGGCTTCACTATATGCATCGGGGACCTTAGCAGTGCATCCACCCACTGAACCTGCAATGCCACTTCTAGGAATCTATGCTGGGAACATAACCAGAGAGCGGAACAAAGATTTATGAACAAGAATATTTATAGCAGCATTTTCATTGTGAAAAATTGTAAACAGTCCTAATGTTCACGATAGGGTTTGGTTAAACATATTAAGGTATATTTATGTGTTGGAATATTGTGCAGCAATTAGAGTGCTGTTCTTGAGGAGTCTCTTAATTACACAGAAAACCACCACAGAATGTTAAATAAAAATGGTAGGACGGAGCCCTTTCTGTATGATGGGATCCCACACTGATTATAGAAATATAAAAAAAGTGTCTACACACACACACAGACACACACACACACACTCAGAAAGAGAAGCTGGAAACAAATATACTAAAAGTTCACAGAGTTTATCTCTGAAATAGGGGTTCATGATTAATTGGAATTTTCTTTGATATATTTTATACTTCCTACAGAAACCTATCAATTTTATAAGTAAAAAGTAATGAGTGTTATAAACGGAACAACCACAGAAATTCTGGTTTCCTCGAGCAGAAAGCTCACTGGACGGTGAAGGTTGGTAAGGTGGGCAAGGGCTAAAGCGGGAAGGGCTTCGAGGGGCAGGTGCAGGAAGTCCAACCTCAGCTTGAGGGCAACTAGGAGTCACTGACGGCTCCTGAGGAGGGAGGTGCATGTCAAAAAGAGGTATCAAGGTGAATTTTCCTGGCATCCCTGTGCGGGACTTGGCAGTGGAATGTGGGGAGCAGGAGGATTCATTAGGAGGCCTCTGCAAGGTCCATTGTCAAGGGCTCAGCAGCGCACTGAGCCCAGGAGGGGAGGGGAGGGAGGAGCGACTGTACACACAGTGTGTGAGCTGCTCTCGCATTTGTGGGTTCCAACTGTAACCTCCATGAGGGCAGGGATTTTTGTCTCTTTCGTTGTTACTCTACTCCTCACACCTAGAAGAGTGCTTGGTTGGCACAGAGCTGGCATTTGACAAATCTATGCTGAGTGAGTGGATTAAGGAGGGGAGGCATCAGAGACGAGCCTGAGGGTGGAAAGGGGTGGAGACAGGGAAGATGGATAGAGCATGAGGCCTGGAGTAGGCAGTGTCATGGAACAGGGCAGCAACCCAGGTGTCCTGGGCTGGGCACCAACCTGGGGCCCATGGGCGTGTTCCAGGCCAGCTGCTGCACCAGGTGGCCACGGCCTAGGCCCGTTGTCTGTCTGCATCCTTATGACCAGCTGGACAGGACATGTGTGAACACAGAACTTCTAACAGATTGGATCTGGTGGGGTTTTAATTACATGAATCCACCAGGGACAGCCTGGCATTGAGAAAGGAATTCTACGGTGCGATTTAAAGTGGACTCAGCCATCTGCTGAGATGCCAGCCCTCCTCTGCACGCTTCTTGAAAGGCTGTGCCTGTAACTCTGGCACCCGGCTGGCCCGAGTCCTATGCTTACACTCTCTGGCTTCGCCTGTTTTGCCCATGGAGGAAAAGCAGGTGCCTGTTGGCATCTCCTTGTCAGCTTTCCCTGAAAGGGGCTGACCTGCCCCCAGCAAGAAGCCCTATCGGGTCACGGGGCAGCAGCGGCCAGCCCAGGGCTTTCCTCTTGGCTGCACCATGTGTCCTGGAGCTGAGCCTGCCCAAAGGCTGGCTGCCTGAAACCTCACCCTTTGGGCCGTGTTGCAGGGGTGGGGTGGGGCCCGGAGGGGCAAGGGTGAACAGGGTTAAAGAGCACCCAGCCGGGAACTGGAGGCCTGGCTCCCGTCCCAGCTCTGCCCCATCCTGCTGTAATCCAGGCAGTGGAGAACTTTTTTCTGTAAAGAACCAGGCAGTAACTATTTTAGGTTTCATAGTCTGTATGTTAACTGCTTAACTGTGCCATTGTATCAAGAAAGCAGCCAGTCACACACAGATGAATGGGTGTGGCTATGCTCCAATAACACTAGTTATAAGAACAGGTCCGGGGCCATGTTTGGGCCCTAGTTTGCCAAGCCTATGGTGGGGCCTTTGTTAAGGTGTGTCAGCTCCTTGAGCCTCAGTCTTCTTACCTATCAAATGCGAAGTTAGGTTAAGAAGGTTATTTCTGTTGAACAGATTGCTAGCTCCCTGTCCGATGTAGTATACAATACACAGGCCCCGAGGAGAGGGATGAGTGTTGAGCGGGGTCTGGAGCCCAAAACTGCATGTGGGATTGGTGTCCACAGCCCATTGAAGGGCCACAGCGGCATTTCCACATTTCTGGGCACTGTTCATGTTTCCTTTCCTTTTTTTCCCTCCTGATGGGCCCCTCATCAAAGCTCATCTCTAAAGTCACCTCCTCCGTGAAGCCTTCCTTGATCCTACCCACCTAAACAAATTAGCATTCCCGGAGCCCTTGTTCATCACTCACAATGCTTCAAACATTCATCCATTCAACTAACAGACGTTTCTGAGTCCTTAATATACACAATGCTCTAAGTTCTAGAATACTAATAACTCCTGTGTTCCACGTCCACAGGGCTTTGCCATTTACAAGCAATTCTATGCCTTCAGTTGTGTGACTTCACACATCCTTCCTGTGGAAGAGGTGTTGTTACTATTAGTATTCCTACTTTACAGATGTGGAAACTGAGGCTCAGAGACATAAAAGGTTTTATCTCAGCCCATAATGCTAGAACCACACTTGAAATTTGAAGGCAGTTCCCGGTTCACTGTGGATGTCCCCCCCCAAGGCTCCTGCACAGGGGTGGAAGTCAGAAGACCTGGGGTCTGGTTCTAGCCGTGCCACTGTGTGATCACAGGCAAGTTCCTGTCCTTCTCCGGGCCTGGAGCCCCTTCTCTGGGAAATGGAGAGGCCAGAGGAGATATTCTTGGGGCCCTGCAACCTTCTAGGGTCCTGGGCATTCAGAGTGGCCATGCTCCCTCATCCACAAACAGTGGAGAAAGCAGGCATCTGAGAGGGACTGTTGGGTTCTCAAAGTAATGGCCCTGAGCCTTTGGGTACGCAGTAGATCTACAGCTGCTGGGGCCCACGTGTCTCTGCAGAGCTGTCCCAGTTGGCATGGAGCAGATGCTGCGGACGGGGTGGGGAGAGGGGAGGGCCGGAGCTGGGCTGGCCTGGTCTGCGCTGCTGTGAGTAACATGCCCCCAGTGGAAGCAGAGGGGCAGCCAGTGTCAGCTCTTTAGAGACACAAAATCGTGTCTCTTCCACTCCACTTCTATGCAGCCTCCGAGCACATGAAGCCACGCAGAGGCAGGGAGAGATGGCCGTGTGGCCCTGCCTGAGCCTCCCTGGACGGGGACCAGCCGAAGCGCTCAGGGCATCTCCTCGGTCCTCAGGTTCTCCCCACTGACTGCTGAGCCCCGAGTGGCCCTAACCCCACCTCCGTTCCGCCCTGGAGACCGGTCTCCCACAGCTTTTCGCCTTTGCTTAGTCCAGCTGTTGCTTCCTTCTTTCTTCTTCCCTCTTTGCTCCTCCTCCTCATCTCGTTTTGTCCTCTAAGTCTCCCTCTGGGCACCGAGGACGGGGATGGTGTCTGGGACCTTTCAGCAGCTCTGGGAGCCCGCAGCAGCTGACGGTAGTGGTGGTGGTGGTGGTCAGTGGTGACAATAGCGGGGGTGGTAATAGTGGTGAGTGCTAAAGTTCATGTCCACTGAGCATCTGTGTGCCAGGCACTGTCCTGAGTGCTTTAGTCACGGCCTTTCATTGACTCTTCAGAAAACATTTTATGAGCTAGGTATGATTTCCATTTTACAAATGAGAAAACCGAGGCACAGAAAGTTTTCTGTAACCCATTCAAGACTGTGCAGCTAGTGAGAGGCTGAGTTAGGGCACCAGCTCAGGCCTGTGTCCGTGCGCAGCCCCACCGATGTGGGGTGATTAGATGCCGCGTTCTGGGCGGCGGGAGCCCTGGCTTTCCCACCGAGTAGACTGAGCAGAGCGGCTGGGTGACTCGGACAAGGCCACATGGGTATGTGGCCAAGCCAGGCCTTCCTGGGCCAAGTCCTGCTCTCTTTCTTCAACTTCTCACCGGCTCCAGGGTCTCACGGACCCAGGAGTTGGGGTCCTTGGCCCATCTGGGTGTGCTTTCTCCAGCTAAGATTCCTCCTCCTTCCCATCCAGGCCCCTCTCCCAAGCGGCTTGGCCTGAGGGTGCACTGGTCTCCCCAGGAAGTGCACTCCACCACCCTGAGCCAGCTCTGGGAGAGGGGATGTGACACCTGGAGGGGTTGAGGGGGCAGCAGACGCCCCAGGGAGGCTGTAACCCTTGGCTGCTCTCGAGAATATCAGCTGGAAAATCAGTGAAATGAAAATGGCTTCATTCCCTCTTAGCTTGTCTTAATTTATTAATTGAGCAAACATTTCTTAAGCACCTACTGCTTTGTGCCAGGAACTTGACTAAGTGCTGGGAGAGAGGAAGCAGAGACAAGGATGGCTCAGCTTTGCCCTCTGGGAGGGGAGAGAGTCGGCGGGAGAGTGAGAGAAGACTGTCCCTTAAGTCCAGCCTGGCCCCAGGGTGGACGGAGTCTAAGCCAGAGGGCCACACTGCGGCAGCCACCTTGCCAACTCTCCTGGGACTGGGAGCGTGGCACGCTATGCTCCCCGTGGCCTTCGAAGGTGGCCCTGGACACTTGGAAGCATTGTTTAGGGTAGGCGTGAATGCCTGGCTGGTCCGCAGAGCTGCTCGGTCCCAGCTGTCACTGGGAATTGGATCAAGGTCACTGACTGAGGACAGACTCTCTTTTCCTCCCTTTCTCCTCCTCTCTTTCTTCTCCTTTCTCCTCTTCTCCTTCTCCTTCTTCTTTTACTGTTTACTATTTTTAAGTAAACTTTTTCTTTTAGAACAACTTTAGGGGTTACAGAATTATTGTGAAGACCTTCCTTCCTTTTTTTAACACTCACCGCCCCCCCTGTGTTGACGCATCACTGGCCGCTGCAGTGCTCCCACCTCCATCTCCGCTGCCTTCTCCCAGAAGGCTTCCTCCGGTTCTGGCCCTCTCGCACCCCCACCTCTCAGCTCTCAGCTCTCCGCACAGCATCCCTCTCTGCCACTCACTCGGCCTCTCTTGGCGCACACTCCCTGGCATGTTTACCCATCTCCTCATGCACAGCGATGTCTCTGCAAGCAAAGGATGCCTCCTTCTAGTCGAGTCTGCCTGCACGGAATGTGGGGAGGGGAGCCGGCTGGCTTGGGGTCATGCTGGACACCGGACAAGGCTTTTGGGAGGCGGTCAGGGCCCAGGCCTGGTCCCCTGCCTGGGGACTTGCCTCCTGGCCTCTCCTCTGTGCAGCTGGGTCTGGGGTGGCAGGTGGAAGCAGGGGAGGGATGGAGTGTAAGGAGAAGGAAGGGGAGGGAAAGCGAGGGCGTTCATAGGCCAGAACAGAGCCTGTGCTTTCTCTGCTCTTAATGCCTCTACTGATAATGGCAACAGTACCAGGTGATCCAGAGACCTGTACTTTGTCAATTTTCTCTAATCTTCACTCTGACCTTCAAGATGGGCATTATTAGCTTCATTTTGATGAGGAAACAGAGGCGACTTGCCCAAGGTCAGACCAATACAGATTGACAAGGCTAGGATTCAACCTAGGTCTTCGGACATTTAAGTCCCCGAACTTTCAGGTGCCCCTGGGACCACTCACTCCACTCCCAAGCGTGGTGTCCTGCAGGCCATTACCCTAAGGCCAGTATGAACCAACCCCCAGGGCAGAACCCGGTTCCAGAGTCTTGGTGGTCTGCAGACAGTGGGCATTCAGACCCCAGGAGTGGGGAGATGGTGTCCTGATGGTGTGCCTCCAAAGACCTTCTTCTGAGCCCCTCCCTGTCTAGCTCATGAACCCAGAGGTGGAGGGCCAGTCCTTTCTGTCCTAGGGCGCAGGCCCTGGTGGCCCCTGGGGATGTGTTAGTGAGGCCCTGCGCCAGATACAGCAGGAGGGGAGGAGGGGGAAGCCAGGGGGCGGGCGGTCAGGGCTCTGGGGGTGGCCCCCAATGGAGGAAATGCCTGGGGTGCCTGCTCCCTTCTTGCCTCTTTGGAGCTCTTCTTGCAACAACCCTACTCAGGGGTGGGACTGGACAGTGCCTTTGTACCAGGTGACCCTGTCCCAGGTCACAGTGGGTTGGGCCAGAGATGGACCCCCGATCCAAGAGGACCCAAGCTATTGACTGCACTGAGCCAACCAGGTTGTCTCTCCCAGGTACTGTGATCAGAGGCTGAGTCCTAGCCAGGGCCAGGGTGAGCCGAAGTCACATGCAAGTTGGAGTGACAAGGGAAGAGAAGCTAGGGTGATCGGGAAGAGCAGAGGCAGGGACGGGGTGGCCTGAGAGGGGGAGGGAGAGGCCTGGGCTTCTGACTGCAGGCCTTTGACACTGGCTAAGTGGTACTGTTTCCTTTCTGAAGTCCCATTTACTTGCAGTGGTCCAAGGGGGTCACTGTGCCAGGCTGAGCTCTAGCCACTCCAGCGGGGAGGGGTCAGGCTCCCAGCACCACACCTAGGTGTGCCTGCAGGGTGAGCAGCACAGCAGAAGGGCCCCAGCTGGGCTTCAGGGGGTCCACGTGGATGCTGCCCTCTGCAGTGTTTAGGAGCATTCCTGTTGGTCTCCATTTGACAGGTGGGGACAGTGAAGCTTGGAAACACTGGGTCTCACCCGAGCTTGCAACTCCAGTGCTGGACCTGGGACCCAGGTGCCCTGATTCCAGGCCTGCTGCTTCTCTCACAACCCCCACAGCCGCTTTGATCCCCCATCTAACTAGGTAGCTGGGTGGCCTCGGGGGTTAGAAATCTGGCGTGTAATATAATTAGTATAAGACCTGGTGTGTGGAGGATCTGAGGAAGAAGAGGCTGTTATTAATTGGATTATTTCCTAAAGTACAGACCTGAGCTGCTACTCACCACTCCGAAAACCCTCCTTAGTTCCCCGAACATACACAATATAGTCTGAGGGCTTCCTGGTCCAGCTCGAAGGCTGGCCATCCACAGCCTTGCCCATGCCCTACCTGGCCTTCCCTCTCCTGACTCTGACCACTGTCCCAGTCCCCTCTGTTGCAAGGGTTCTCTGCACCTGTCCACACCTCACCTTGGAGCACTTCCTCATGCTGTTGGGGGCTGTCTGGAGTTCCCTCCCTCATCTCGTCTGCCCCACAAGGACAGCTCCAGGAATACGTTCCCCTGTCCCCCAGCTTTGCATGGAGGAGAGGTCCCTCTCCCATTGGCCCTCCTTGCTCAGTGTCCATGGTGTATCCCCAGCAGATACATGAAGCTGGTTTTGATGGATTGTGTTTGGTGGGCAGGGCTTGGAGTTCGAGTGGCCCCATGGGCCCTGTCTCCATCACCTGCCTCCCCACTCTCCTTTCTGGTCATGGCCAGTGGCCCGGAGAGATCTGGGCTGGCAGGCACTTTGGCAGCAGATGCCAGGAGATGTGAAGGAGGTTTTTCTTAGGCTCGGCACCTTCCCTGTGGCTCAGAAGCTCAGATGGTATAGGTTGGCATATGGCCCAGGAGGAGAGGGAGTCCCGGCAACAGGGACTTCAGTCTGGAGGCAGCTGCCAGGACCTTCTTGCCCTTTGAGCCAGCCTGCAGATGTGTCCCCTCCTACACACTCACTTCAACACCCCACAAGTCCCCATGCTGGCCTCTTGGCACAACTCCCTCCACCGTTCAGGGCAGAGAGTGCAAGAACCAGATGGGCTACGGGGTGAGTGCACAGCAGGGAAGCCTGCCTCTCCACAAAGGGAGGAGAAGCCCCACAGGACCTGGCCTCTGGGCCCTGCTGATCCTTCAAGTTCTATACCATTAGGAATCTAAAGAAGCCACCAAATCCAGCCCTTCCCCTACACAGGCCCAAAGGACCTGAGAGGTTCTTCTCAGAGGCTAAGATTCCACCACTCTCCATGGAAACACACTGCACTCAACCCTACGCCCTGTCTGTTGCAAACACTCGTTAGGCAGAACCAAGTGACCACGGCTCAGGCCATTCCTGCTCAGCCTGTCTTCAGTGGAGACAGCAAGCAGCTGTCCCCATCCTTGGGGACACTGCCCTTCACCGGAGATACAGAGGCAGACCCTCATTCCCCTGCCAGCCTCCCACTGCCTGACTCACCCTGGGCTTGCCACCCCTTTTCCGACCTCTGATTTCCCAGCCTTTTCAATTATCTTTGCCACTCCACCCCCCACCTTCAAGCCCTCCATCCATACCGCTGTTCGCAGCCCAGGATGGGACCATAGACTGGCCGGGCCAGAGTATAATAAGAGCATGACTTCATGGCTCCTATGGCTTATAGAAGCTGCCTATTTATGCATTGGTGTCCTGAGCTTGCTTTTTATGGTGCTAAGAGCTCTAAGCTGGGCAGTGTCCCCAGGATCCAGGCAGTGTCCTCAGGACCCAGCTCTCTCCAGCTACTGCTTACAATTTGCTGTGCCTCTCCCTCCTTCCCCTCAACTCCAATGTGGAATCTGGGAGAGCTGGCTTTTTCTGCACTTGACTTTATTCAAATGATTAAATACCTCTGTCACTGCTCCCTGCTCCCCAATTCCGAACAATACCAGTGGACCTTTATATAGTGCTTACTATGTGCCACCTTGCTCTAAGCCAGTTAATCCTCAAACACCCTATTCGGTCAGTACTATTATTATCCCCATTTAAAGATGCAGGAACTGGGCTACAGAGAGATTGACTTACTCAAGGTCATGTAGCAAGTACATGGCAGAGCCAGGCCTTCCCCATATGGCTTCTTCTACTCTCTGTTCTCTTGGCTTTGCGCCCTTCCCCCTTTGCCCGTTTCAGAGGAGGCCGGGTGTCCCACTCGAGGCTGGTCCCCTCACTGTCCTCCGCAGGGGCCTGTGCTTTTCCTGTTGGCCAGCTCCTGGAAGTCACCCGATTGGAGGGTATTTTCAAAATGTCTTCTGCTAGCTCCTCACGATTGGCCTCAAGTCTTTTTTGTTTTTACATTTAATTTTTATTGTATTTTTTTCATTACCTTTTACTTCCCTTATATCCCCCTGGCCTCAAATCTGTAAAAAAAGAAATGACAGGGAGACAGGAGGAAGGAAATGGGGCGCAGGCCTCCCATGCCTCTCCTTAGTCTGGCTTTTCCCTCACCTGTCAACTGTCCCCACTTCATTCACTAGAACTGGTCTTCCCAAGAGCATTGGTAATTTCCTGGGTCCCAGACCCGCTGCCCTATGGCCAGGGCTGCCCTAGCTCCATGACACTCTGGGACACAGGAGAACTAAATGGGCCCATCTGGGCAGATGCAACTTTGGGAGTACCCAACTGGGCAAGCGGGCTGGACTTCAGCAATACATAGCCTTGGCTGGATTCCTCTGCGCAGTGCACACCCGGGACTGTCCCACACCGTGGCCTCAACTGTTGGCTTCCCCGTCTACCTTTATATTCTGGCCACACTCAGCCCGAGGGCCAGTCCTCCTCCTGTTGAAACCCAACCTTCCTGCTTTCCACTGGTCCCTTGCAATGTCCCCGGCTGCCTCTGCTTTGTTCTGCTCAACCAGGTGAAAACTTTGCCTTTCCCTCCTCTTCTTCCCTCCCACCGAGTCTCAGCCATTTCCCCTCCCCTAGTTCTGCCCTTCCTGCTCCTCCAGTCACCCTCTCCAAGCTGGGCTCAGGCAGCCATTCCTAACCATCATTCCTCCACAGCTTCCAGCCCCCTCTCTCCTAATCTTCCCCACATCTTCCAGATTATGCTCCACTCCGAACACACCACTCCTCTGCTCAAAAACCTTCCATGGCTCCCCAGTGCCCAGACTTGCAGCCTGCTTTCGATACCCCTGCAGCCTCAGCTACGGCTGTGTGCTCCCCCACCAAGGGGATGGGTTTCAGGGCTAACTTTCGGCAGGTCTCAGGGCAGGTGGGAAAGGGATGAAGGGAATAGAAGAGCATCAGACTGGGAGTCACTCACCCAGAAGAAAGGGCCTGGCGTGGAGGGGGGCTAGCAGAACTGTGGGGGCAGCGTGTAAGCGGGCAGGGGGTGTTTGTGCAGCATTTTAGCGTATCACTCAGTTTTAAGTGTTTGACAGTCAGAGAGGCAGATACCACTACCACACACCCCACTGGGAAGTGAGGGCACTGAGGCTTGGCAGGTGAGGTGACCTGGTCAAAGACAGTGATGTAGGGGTTTCCTGGGGGTCCCCCATTGCTGGCCCACCTGCTCCCTTCAGGCCAGGGCCAGGCTTTGGACACAGCAGGAACCTCCTGGCCATGCAGTGAGGGGCTGGTTGACTCTGGCACTCAGTGGGGGCCTTGGGGAGAGGTCGAATTTTGTCCTGATCCATTCCTGCCCAAATTGGCGCGAGCACCTGGCAAGGGCAGCCAGCCAGCCATGTGCCAGTGTTATTTTAAAAATAACCCGGGGGATGTGTGAGAAGCTAATTACTGCTGCGGCCCCCTGTCAGGGCTTTAGGAGAGCGGCTGGGCCCCAGGTGCCTGTGCGTTGGGTTCTGCCTGCTCCTCCCTTCCAGCGGGGAGCCAGGCAACTGGCCCTCACAGAGCAGCCTGGGGTGGACGAGGGCTCAGAATCAGATGGAGGAGTTGGAGGTGGCTCTGGATGTCCTGGGCGGCCTCCTGGAGAAGCCAGAGAGCGAAGGGAGCCCTGGGCTGGCAGAGAGCTCCATGCCCTTGCTCCTGCCGGGGCCTGTCTACCAGCCCCGTCTCCGGGCCTCATTCACATTTCCCACTGGCATCACTCAGGCCCCAGAAGGGACTCCGAGGTCCTGAGCGCCCCTCCCCCACCGCTCTGCAGTGCATGTGGTGGTGGTGGTGGTGGTGGGCAGGTGGCCAGTCTTGCCAATTGCATCTCCCTGTTTAGGACTCCCAGCCAATACTTCTCGTCCGTACCATTCTCTTGAGAAGAACTTTGAGCCCCATCTTGCCCCACTGGGGTAAGGATGCATGGCCTCTCTGGCCGCCCACTCCTGGCTGCCTCTTCAGGCACCCTGGCCTGGGAGCTCCCATCTCTGGACCCTCAGGGCTGAGCAGGGGCTGAGCTGCAGGCTGGCCAGGACTGAAAACCCCCAGGCTCTTTGCAAATGGCAGTTGAGGAGGCAGAAGCCACACTCCCATTCCACAGGCCCAGGCACCAGGCTCTCAGAAACTCTTGCAGGCCCTCCACATCGGTGCGAAGTCATCTTGCCCATGTGGGGTCGGGGTGGGGGTGGAGACATAAAGCCCAGCTTAGGATGCAGCCAGGACAGATGTGCAGGATCAAAGAGAGAAGCAGAGCATTCAGGGGGGCAGCAGGCGGAGGCCAAGACTGCTGGGAGCTGGCAGAAGTGATCAAAGGACAAGGATGCGCTGGGTGCGGGGAGGGGAGGTGGGCAGAGGCTGCAAGGAGAGGCAGGCGAAGCTGGCAGTTGGGAGGTGGAGGCCGCTGCACAGTGAGCAGGGACTTCGCTATCACACAGGCCTAGATGCAGGTCCCTGGCTGGATGCCCTGAGCCAATAACCTTGCTGGGCCTTGTGCCTCATTTGCATAATGAACATAATGATAACTACCTCGTGGGCCACTGCAGGAGGAGGTCTGTGAGGCACTTATGGAAAGGCCTGAAACTGATCTGTGATACTGTTCTTTCCCTCCCCTGCCTTTCCAGGACTCTGGCTCTTCCGTTCAACTCCAGGTCGGACAAGCACAGAAGACTCCCCTACCATCCTCACTTTCCCGTGCTCTTGGGACGAGCTGTTGAACGTCACACTGTTTCCGTGGTCAATGTCTCTCTCCAATGGGTACCGTGTTGCCAAGCCCACTGGTTCTTTGTCTGAGGTCATCTGACCCCGTGGACAGCTCTCTTTCCTGAAACACTCCTCCTGGCCCCCAGACACCGCACTTCCCAGGGGTCCCCCAGTCCCCTGGCAGCCCCTTCTGCACTCTACCTCCTTGTGTTGGAGAAGGGGCTGGCCCTGGGCTCCTGTCTGCTCCTGTCTCCGCAGCTGATCTCATTTAGCTGCATGACTTTAAATATTATTTCCACCTGATAACTTCCAAATTCATATCTCAGCTTTGACCCCTCTCCCTTGAGCTGCAGGCTTGTCTCTCCAACTGCCTTCATGGATTTGTAACAAGCACCTCAAGATTAACCTGCGTGTCTAAAATAGAAGTCTTAAATCTTATCTTTTTATCAAACCTATTATTCTCCATGTTTTATTTCCCTGCTCAGAAAATGCTTACTCTCCACCAAGTCGCAGGCCAAAGCCCACCACTGATTGCCTGCTCTCCCTGACTCCCGCCGCCCTCTCCCCATCTCCTCTCCAGCACGTGACTCCCACCCATCAGCAGGTCGGGCTGAGTCTGCCTCGCAAACACGCACTCAGTCCAGCCCTCCACCGTCTCCACCAGGTCCAGCACTCCATCACCCGCTCTTTCAAGTCACTGAACTGCAGGCAGCCTGCCCGGTCTCCCAGCTTCCTCTCCTTCTACACCCATCTCACTTCCATAGAGCAGTCAGGGTGCTCCAGTAAAATTCAAGTCATATCATACCACAGCCCTGCCTGAGACCTTCCAGGGACTTCCGTCCCACTTAGAATAAAATCCAAGCTCTTGATGGGGGCCTCCATGGCCCCATAAGACCTGACCCTTCCTAGTCCCCACCCCGTTGCTCAGTGCGCTGTACCCACGCCCTTCTTTCCGCTCCTTGTTCCTCCAGCACACCAAACTCCTGTCTACCTGGCGCCTCTGCATTTGCTGTCCCCCTGAGGGCTCTTTTCTGACCTTTGCATTACACAGGCCCCTCCCGGAAGGTTCTCCCAGATCGCCCATCCCTCCTCCCCATCACTCTCTACCACATCCTCGTGTGGACAACTCCTGGCACTGGTTACCATTGAGATGAAGATTTATTTGTGATCATAACGTTTCTTGACTATCTGCTTCCTTTGAAGTGTAGGCAGGCACCATGAGGACAGGGGCTGAGTCCCTGAGGCCCAGAATGGTGCCGACCCATGGCAGATGCTCAGAAAAATAGGGAATGGAGGGATGACCGTATGAATGCCTGGAGGAGTGGAGTCGGGAGGCCTGGGTTTGAGGACTGGCTCTGTCACTGCTCCTGACCCAGCAACAGAGCCCCAGTGGCTGGGGCGGGCTGCTCCCCACCTCTCCCTGCACCCTGCACCCTGCCCTGGGTCTCAGTCTCCTCATCTGGAAGAGAGACAGGTTGGAGTGAATCCGTGGTTCTCAAGGAGTCTGAAGGACCCCGGGCCCTGCCAAACTGAGGCCTGGTCCTGCATGGGCATGCCAGTGTCTGCCCTCTAAACTGATGCCCGTCCAGCCACTGGCAGAGGAAGATGCTTGCCGTTACCTGCGTTGGCCTGTGTATGTTCTGCAAGGGGTAACTGTGTATTATCCCTTAATGTTCTGAGATATCCAACCATCGCGAGGACCCATGGGGCTAACCCCTGCCCCTCATGGCCTACCAGGTCACTGGTCTGGCTGGGATGTCCAAGGCTGGTCCATGAGCAGGACCTTAGTTCCCAGGGCCCTGGAAGGCTCTGAGTCAGCCCAGGGCCTGAACTGCAGCGCTGGCCACCAGTGGATTCTCCCTGGCCAGCTCAGGTCCAGAGGCAGTCTGGGGGGTGAGACTGCCCACCACCTCTCTGCGGGCTGCCCCTGTCAGAAAGTGCTGGCTGGGGTCAGCCTGCGCTCAGCACCGTGGTTTCCTCCCACACCCCACCCAAGGGCTACTGTGGGAGCTGCCCACGTGAGCAGCCGCCCCTTCTGGGTGGGAGGCTCCTGCATTCCAGCTGTCCCAGGGGCTGGGGCAGTGGACTCACTCTGCTGATAACGGGGCCTAGGCCACAGTCAGAATGCTTTCTTTCCCTAAGGCGGGTGACTTGGAGGTCCTGGACAGAGCTCTTTTCTTGGGATTGGACACAGAGGAAGTCTCTGCAGGGCTCAGCCAGCATGGGGTGAAATGGGGACAAGAGGGTGATCCGGGTAGTGCGCTCCCCGGGAGGGGCTGGAAGAAGTGGAGGTCCCACAGAGGCCATCTGCGCTGTAAGGGGCCTGCACGCTGCCAGCTCAGTCTTTGAAAGATAAGCCCAGGTGGGCTGTGACTAGCCATAGGTGTCACAGCCAGGTAGTAGCAGAGAAATAATGCAGCGGGCTGTGTCCCCCACTTTCCTCAGTCAGCTGCATGAAGTCAGCAGTCACAACTCTGAGAAAGTCTGAGTAGCCTCTGTGAATCCACTGGAAAACCGTGAGGGGCAGGCAGGGGACATCAAGGCCTCAGGTGCCCCAGGAAGACGAGGGTGCCGAGGACTTGCGCGTTGAGCTGAGCAAGACACTGGAGAGAAGCAGGCTGCCTCTGAGTCGGGTCCGGGTGCTTGCCCTCTGGCCCCTCTGGAGGTGTACCAAGGACCCTGAACAGCTCTAGAGGGTCTCACTGTCTCACTATCGTGGGGGCAAACCCATGAAGCAGGCCATGTTGAAGAAGGCACCCCATGGGCTCAGCCTGGCCCAAGCCCCCCAGTGTGTTCCCAGGTGAGTGAAGTGCACATGGCTTCATGTGGCCCCTGGGCTTACTCCCTCCCCTGGGGCTGGTGGAGAGCAGGCCGAGATGAGAGCTACAGCCATGCAGGGGAGACACAGCTGGTCCCCAGGTCCCCCACTGAGGTTCTCAGGCCCTGTTCTTCTCAGAGGAGGTGGGGGAAACTGACCTTCTTCTGGGGCCACCCACGGACCCCTGATGTTCCTGCCACCTGGCTCCCTCTAAGCTGCTTTGGCTGGTGAACCCCCATGGTTCTTCCTCAGCTGCCCCCTGACTGTTTCTTAAGCACCAAAGAAACCAGGGAAGAAAATGCCAACTGCTGGCTCACGAGGGGCCCAGACAACGGCTGCTGAAGGCCGGTCTCAAGAAGCTCTCTGCCTCCCGGTGCCTGGGGGCAGATGCTCTCCCCTGGGGCCTGGTTAAAAGTTACAGCCTCCTGGGCATAGCACAGCTCTGATGAATTCACTCTTGGGGGCTGGACCCTGACCCTCACAGCTCTGGCCCAAACAACTGATGCTCCTGGGACAAGCTTCCTGCCAGCACGCAGGGACCATATTACCCCCATCCCCAGTATACTGGTAAGCAGGTGAGTGGCCTGTCCCCCCCACCCAACAAGATCTCCTTTCTCATTCACTGGCCACTCTTAAGAACCATCACTCTGTTCCCATTTCTAGTGCCAGGGTCCTGTCCTGCTCAGAAGGATGGTGTTGGCAGATGCATGGAACTGGGGCCACTCTGACGATGCTTCACCACAGCCCTGCCTTTTGCCCTCTGTGGGCTGACTCATGCTTCTCAAATGCACCAACATCCATACAGGGGAGTGACCTGCCCTCAGCCCTTGGGAGGAGGGCTTAGTTTTAGGGTTGGAAGGCCTGGTTTTGACTCCTGCTCCCACAGTTACTGGCTCTGGGTCACAGGAAGTCACCTCGTGTTCTCGAGTCCAGTGTCTCTGTTGGTGAAGTGGGAACCATGATTCCCACAGCCCCAGGTTGTTGTGCAGCCCTGGAGAGGACCTGGATGGCCGAGAGCTCCATAAACCAGGTCCTCTGCCTGCTTTGTGCAGCCCTGTTCTGCCCTCAGTGTGACTTTGGGAGCATTTCCTAACACCCCTGAGCCCAGGGCCCCCCCTCTGTAAAATGGGGATTGTATATAAGAGTGCTGCCATCCTCAAGGACTGAGGACTCAGTGAGACTCCTCCCAGGGAATGACGGGCAGCCTTGGTTCATGACCGTGGACACTGAGGCAGGCTCTGCGGGGAACGTTGGGGCTGAGATCTGGGTGCAGCAGCCCAGGGGAGACTCCTCTGCTGCCCTGATCTGAGACTGTCTTCTGTCTGGAACTGCCCGCCCCTTGCCTGTTCCCAAGGCCTCGGAGAGCCCCCCTGCACCCCGGGAGGACCAGCCCTGTCCCAGAGGAGAGGCCGCCTCCTGTCTGAGAGCCTGGCGTCACTCTCTCCGGGCCACTCCACTGGGCCTGATCATTTGGGTCTCTGGAGAGAGCCCCCCACAGGGTCCTGTGGCCGGCAGGCTGGAATGTGCCTCTCTGCATGTTTCTGAGATGGTTATTTCTGCACCGGAGCTGTGGTCAGGAGAGGCCCTGCACATTCCTGACCAGGACACTGATCCCGTGCCAAGCTATGGAGCCTCAAGCAGAGATGACGGGGATCTGAAGGTTGGCCGAGGCTGTCCCTGCAGAGAACATCCACAAAATGTCATCTCTTTTAGTTCCGCACTGTCCCGGGGGCTCCTGTATACCACCCGTAAGACTGGGCTTGGTCCGGGCTCCAGAGTGGACCTTTGGTCCAGAATAGGAAGTGTATCGGGGGGAGGGGGTGGAAGTACTTCCTGGGGGCTGGCTGAGGTCTGCTGAGTGACCAGGAGAGGGTGAAGAGGGACCGTCAGGATTCAGGTCGTCATTACCCTCTGGTTCAACTGGAGTCATGGGGGCACCCCCAAGTTCAGCTGAGCGGACGAAGGCACCCACTGTTTCAGCGGGAGTTGTGGGGACACCTACTAGTTCCACTGAGCTGCTGAGAGTAACCATTAGTTCAACTGGGGTCGTGGGGACACCCACCGGCCAGGATCCAGGTAGTGCCTCCAAACGCAGGTTGGAGCCTCTCACTTCCCTCTTCCAGCACCTGTCAAATCAAGTCCATCCCCCAGAGTTCAGCACTCAGCCCCCTCCAGAGCCTGCTCCTGACCACCTTTCCTTGGCATGCTCGTGCCCTGCAGCCAGTCTCAGGCTGTTTCTGCACCCTGGAAAGCACCCACTGCCCATCTTCACCTGCCGAGTCCTCACTCTCCATTCACACCTGCCTGAAGCACCACCTGCTTCCAGAAGCCTTCTCAGGTCCCTGTTCTAGTCGTCCCACTAGGATGTAGCATACATTCCGTTCAACTTGTAGTTTCAGGGTTCTGCTGGACCAGGGGCTCCTTGGGGAAGGGTTTTCCATTCTCTTAGTGTAGCTCTCCCTGGCTCTCGGGAGAGCTCAGTGATTTTTGTGAACTGACTGAAATGAAGGCCGACCTGGGGACCCCCAGGACATGCCTGAGGCCCCCTTTGGGTGCTCTAACTTTCCAGGATGCCCCCTTGAAGATCAAGAAATCGAAGCATCTCAGGGTTGGGAAGAGTCTTAAAAGCCATCGATTGCAGCCCCCTGTCTGCTCTATGGCAGTGTGATCATCCCTTTGATGTGTCGACTTGGCCAGGCTAAATAAAGCCCCTGGTTATTTGACCAAACATTAATCTAGAGGTTGCTGTGAAGGCATTTTGTAGATGTGATTGAAGTTTGTAATCGGTTGTCTTTAAGTAAAAGAAATTATCCTAGATAATCTGCATGGGCCTGATTCAATCAGTTGAAAGGCGTTAAGAGTGGAGCTGGAGCTAAGGATTCCCTGAAGAAGAAATTCTGCAGTGGACAGGGCCTCCGCTCACACAGGGAGGAGTTCCAGCCTGCCCTTCCTGATGGCCTGCTCTATGGGTTTTGAACTTGCCCAGACGGCCACTTGATCATGTAAACCAACCCCTTGTAATACATATCTTAACATATATCTCCTACTGGTTCTACTTCTCTGGTTGAACCTTGACTGATGATACAGGTGACCTCTGCTGCATGCCCATCCTGTGTCTTTTGTATGCTTCCTCTGATGGGGAGCTCACCACCTCTTAAAATGGACCAAAGATGGTCCATCTTTGGCCAGGTTCAACTCTAACAAGTTCTAAAATATATTGGACTTAAGTCTTTTTATGGGCTCTACCTACTAGTGCTCATTCAATCCCATGTGGCCCATCAGCCCCAGGTTGATTCTTTTACCTTTCAAGGGCCCAGCAGAAGTTTGAAGGCAGCACTCATACCCTGCAGGCCAGTTTCACCGAGTGCCCATCAACTAACATGCTGTTTCCCTCCTCTGACTCTCCCCCGAGGCTATTGATGTTCCTCTGGAAGTGTGGGGACACACGTGGCCTGACACATCTAGGAAACAGTAGGCTTGTCCTGCTACCTGCATTCCACACTGTAGTTGCCAACAGGATGAGTGTATCTAGTGGCCATAGGACCTGGCAACTTCTATGGGCCTTTGCTGTCTGGGTCCCAGGACACGAAAGAAGAAATGAGCCTGCCCCTCTTCTTCTAATGGGGGCTAGAAGCTACTGCCCTGAGACTTTAGGTGGGTGCCACGAGGGAGGGGCCAGGTTCCTGCTTTGATGTTTAATCTCCTACGGATCTAAGGCACTTCCCTGCCAGAGTGGGGAGGAAAGGGGGGACAGCTGAGGACCAGCGGATTCTTGTTTGGAGGCATCCCTATGGGACAAGCCCTTCTCCATTCCTCTCCACCCACCCTCTCCATTGCCCTGTCTCCTACGCACAGGGACTGTACAGCACGTGGCCCCGCCCGGGTTCCAGGGCTGGCTCCCACGGGGCATGTCACGGCCCCGCTCCAAGCCTCGGAGAATGGTCCATTAGCTTTGAGGCCGATGGCTCTAACATTTCAGGACCAGATTCCTAAGGATTTTTCCAGTTCTAAATCTTCTTGTTCTTAAAGCCGTGGTCCACATGTCTGTGTATTCCCAGAAGTCAAGTCTCCAGGTTATTTAGATCCTTGCTACTAAAAGTGTGGACCATGGACCAACAGCATCAGGTATCTTGGGGCCTTGCTAGAAATTCAGAGTCTCAGGCCCCATCCCAGACCTGCTGATTCAGAATCTGTATGTAAACGAGATCAACCAGGTCATCTCCTAGATCTGCTGTCGAGAAATGTTAACACAGAAAATTCCATATCGCTGAGCCAGCCTACATCAGTTCCCCCTGTGGTATAGCTCTGTACAGATGGGAAGACTGAGGCACACTAGGGAAATGTTTTTTCTCCCGTGAGTACCGGGGCAGGGGAGGGGGGGAGGGGTAGCAAGAATGAGGAAGAGGGAGAGAAAGAGGGGAAGAGAGAGAGGAGGAGAGAGATGGAGAGAGAGAGAAAGAGAGGGATGGAGAGAGAGAGGGAGGGAGAGAGATAGGAAGAGAGAATGGGGGAGAGAGGGAAACAATTTGTCCAAGGGCTTCTCAGGGCAGAGAAAGAACCCCATTTCTACATTTCTAGCTCCTAGGCTAGGCTTTTGCCTTGTATCCATAGCAACCAGTGCCCCCTTCCCAAAAAGGTCCTTGGGTGTCACTAGAGGAAGCGGGGTGGGGGGGTAGCCCCAGCTTGGCAGGGATCCCAGGAGGCCACAGGACTAGGAGACCTGGAGCTGTTCGCTCTAGGCAGCAGCTCTGGCTGCTGCAGTGAAGCGGGAAAGCAGAAGTATGACTCAGGGCAGTAGCTGGGGTGCAGGGCCCCAGGCGAGGAGCAGGTCTCACCTGCCTAAGCAGGGTCAGCTCCTGCACAACGGGCAAGTGTGGACAGACGTGAGGCAGGGGCATTCACTTGGCCATTGGCTGCTCTCTCGACGACCTTGAAAGGCATTTGACAGGTGACTCTCTGAGGACCAGAGGACTAGAGGGATCAGGAGGAGACCCAGGGCCAGCAGAACAAGCTGCTGGCAGCTTGCTGTCTTTTCTAAGAGCCCGTAGGGCACCCAAGAACATGGAGTGAGGCGTCAGTAAATGGGGCCCCAAGGCCAGCTCTGATGACAGCGGCAAGTGTGGCCTTTAGCAAGCCCCTTTTCCGATCTGAAGTGTAATTTCCGTGCAGTAAAGTGAGAGGGCTGGAGCTAAAATTCAGATTTCTCTTTGGGCTATCTGCTTTACCCGCAGTCCCAGGGGCAGTGGACCCTGCAACTCGGGCCACAGCTAGAGTGCCCTGCACAGGCTCTGGTGCCTGTTTTCGTCTGTTGTGATGCTCCCACAAAAGGGCGGCAGAGGCTCCGTAGGGGGGAAGGGGGTGTGTGGCTCTGAGAAAAGATACTCCCCACAGTCTGGGGTGTGGGCCCTGGTGCTGTCATTTTACATTCTCAGGGTCCTGGGCCAGTCTCTGACCCTTCCTGAGCTTCCCTTTCATTGACTGTAAGGAGATGACAGTGCCGGCCCTCCCAGGACAGTTGTGGGGATGCAGGTGATGAGAAGGGCCTGGGATGGTGCCTGGCGTGTTAGAGACACGTGGCTCCCCCTGCGTCCACAGCAGAGATGAAGCCACTTGTCCGAGGGACAGGGAGTGCCCATCCTGGGTCTCTGCCGAGGTTGCCCAAACCGATAATTGTCTCGGTCAGAGCGGGGGGCTCTTCCCTTCCTGCTGGCTGACTGCAGGAAAATCACTTTTGCATTTTGTAAAATTATGAAATCAACGCCCAGATTCACCGTTTGTGCTGCCAGCTGAGAGCTGTTTGTGGTGTGATTTGCACTGCATTCATCTGCGCTTGTTTACGTTTTCTTCGAAAACACTTATTGTGTTGGTCCTGTTTCCACTGTGGCCAGTGTGTGTCTTCTATTTCTGTCTGACTCCCGCCCCCACTCCCTCCAGGTCTCCAGTCCTCAGTCGTGCTGTGTGGGATCCGGACATGTCGGCGGGAGGCACAGCGGTCGGAAGGACCCCTGATCAAATACGCCCGCTGGGTAGAGGAGGAAGCTGATGGTCGTAGGGGACCAGCAACTGAATGGAATGGAACTGGCACTTTTGCCTTCTTGTTCTGGCCCAGGGCAGGCCCTCCTACCGCTGTGCCCCTCGCTCTCTCCGACTGGCTTTCTGCGGCGCCCGGCTGCGCTGAGGAGGGAGCACTGCCGGTGAGCCTGGATGCCAGGCAGACCCCAGTCGCGGCGGAGATCTGGAAAGCCTGGGGTGGGGGTGGGGTCAGGGGGGGGATTAGACGGATGAAGGGCAGGGGGTAGCAGCCTCTGGTTTTCAACCCCACTGTCCCCACCTGTGAGGAAGGAGCA
The DNA here is from genome assembly GCA_004024845.1 of Tonatia bakeri. Classification (NCBI taxonomy): domain Eukaryota; kingdom Metazoa; phylum Chordata; class Mammalia; order Chiroptera; family Phyllostomidae; genus Tonatia; species Tonatia bakeri. The sequence goes on along the minus strand of PVIA01000582.1, from coordinate 109,057 downwards.
GCGGCCGCTGTGGCCGTGGTAAAATCCACGGGAAACTGCAGTCCCCTTCAGGGGGGAAGTCATACTACACGGACAGGAATATTAAATCACACTAATACTCGCAGACACTGTTTATTAAGTGCCTGCTCTGTACCAGGCACTTTCTGTATATTATCCCATTTAATCCTGGGAGGCAGGTTTCATCCACCCATGTTGTAAATGACAAAATAAACTCAGGGAGACTGATTTGTTCAAGATCACAAGGCTGGCGGCGGAGGCTGGGTGAGTTAGGGGAGAGGTGGGCTGGGAGACGAACCTGGGCACTCTGGCTTTTCGGCCAGTGCCCAGGTTTCTGCACCCCCTCAGCCAGAGCTCGTGTGGTTGAAGCAGAGGGGTGGCCCATGGGTGGGGAGGCAGGGAATGCTGACTGAGAGTGGGCAGTGGGACTGTTCCAGGCTGGGCTGCCCTTCATCCTCCCGGGAAGTCAAGAGAGGACTGGGGACAGGGGAGTGATAAGCAGCTGAGGCCTCAGTGCGAAGAATGATGGGGGTCGGGAGGGGAGCAGTCCGGGGTGACGGAGGGAAGGTGCAGGCTCTAACCAGGACCGGACCTTCAACTGTCTGTAGGACTTTAGGCACCGGCTCACCTTGCTGGGCGTCCGGATGATTGCTAATGTTTCCTTTCACTCTTTTATTGGAGGACTTTGGGGTTGGGGGTGGCAGGTCACTTCTGCACTTTTCTCCTTCTTGGAAGGATGGGACGAGTACATGTCCCTTCATGTGCATCTGGCTTGAACTCATAATCAGAGGGGTCCCAGGCCAGGTGGCGGCCAATAGGAACCCGTGCTCAGCTGAGAGCAGGCTGGAAGCCGAGGCAAGAGCAAGGCAGAAGCCTTTCCGCTCCAGCCCCCTCAGCTAGTCGGTCACCTGGTCTCTTGTTGCCTTAGAGCCGCAAGGATTCTGGGGACCTGCAGTGGGAGAATGGGCACCTGTGAGCCCATGGTAGGCTCAGGGAGGCCTGGCGCCGGGCACCAGGTTGGTCAGGGGTCAGGACGAGGGGAAGCAGCAGGCTGGCTGTGCTGTTCTGGGGAGGGCTTTATTAGGGGAAGGATAAGCTGTGGCCACTCCGTGCCCGTGAGACACAAGGGTCTGGGCTAAGTTCTTGAAACAGAGAAAGAACTAGCAAAATACCCAGGGCATGAGAGTCAGGGAGGCTCAGCTGGGTCTGGGCAGGTGCCTCCTTTCCAGCGACAAGGCCGTGGGGGAGTCAATTACACTCAGAGACTTAGGTTCCTCTGCTGAAAAATGTAGGTATTAATGCCCACCTTGAAGGGTCAGTAAGGGAATAAAGTGAGAGGATACAAATAAGGAGTTTTGGATAGAGCCTGCCACAGAGTAGGCATTACATTGGGCTCCTATTCTTATTGTTGCTGTTAATAATAATAACAAATAGGCATCCTGAACAAGGGGACAGAGTGGGGGCCTGGGAGGCTGTGGGACTCCCATCACCTTGCCTCTCTGTAAAAGCAGGGGTGGCACCAGCTGATCTCAAGGCCCCTTCCTGCTCTGACAGCCTCTGGGCTATGAATAGATGGGGCTGGGGCCCCGGAGGAGTTTAATGACTCAACAGCAGAGAGAGGATAAGCTTCCCAGAAAAGAGTTTCCGTTTGCATTTGATGAACTTAGGGCCCAACAAAGGAAGGGTTTCCTGGCTGGGAGGCCAGAGACAAGGGAGCTGAGGAATCCTTGCAGCCAGCAGGGACTGTGACTAACCAGGTGAATGACTAATGCGGACCCTGCTGACCCTCAACCAATCAAGGCTGCCCGTGGGTGTCCTGCGATCTGGCATCACTGAGCACATCTTGGTCATGCCAACAATCCTGGCTGGCTCTGGGCGTCACAGCATATGGAGGCAGAGGATGCAGCGAGAGACCAGCAGGGAAAAGAGCACTAGGCTTGGAATCAGAAGACCCAGCTTCTTGCTCTAACTCCGCTGCTCACCAGCTGCATTACTGTGGAGAAGCCCCTCCCCCTCCCTAGGCCTTCAGGCCTTCATCTGTGCAACGAGCTAAGAAATGCCTGCCCTGGAAACATCCCTGAGCTGTGAAGGCTGGGGCTCAAGACCTGAGATGAAGGTGCATTGTGATCATTAAGGTACTGAATGAATGGGAGGTTCTGTCATTATTCTACCCTGATGGGATGACTGGTGCCTCAGGAGACCCATTAGGGTCCCCAAAGGGAGCAGGTGGAGAGAGGCTGCTGCTTATGGGTTTTGGTCAAGATCACTCTAACAGAGGTCCTCTTCCAGCCATCTGATCACAGCCCAGACAGGTTTTCCTTAGGGCAGAGCTGTCGACAGCTCCCAGCCAGGCAGCACAGCCAGAGTGAAAGGCAACAAAAAGCCAGGGATGGTTGAGTGAGTCAGGGAGTGGGCAGGGCCAGTGTGGGGGCCCCACAGAACTAGGGTGGTGCTTGGATGCTGTCTTTCCCCTTGCCCTGCACTTTGTAAATAAATAATCACCAGAACCACACTCTGTCTGCCTCTCCCTCTGTCTGTCAGCTTTTAGCATCTCTCCTGGTGAGGACTGTAAGCACTGTGGGAAACGGCAGGAATGCAGGGAAAAGACCATGCCCTTTCACTTCTGTACAGCTTAAACCCATCAGAAGCCTCCTGTGAGCGCTCAGGTGTGCCTCTGGGTACTGTGCCAGCTTGGGGAGCATGGAAATGGGCACCACGGGGCCCTGTCCATGTGGAGGTTAATTACAGTGCGGTGGAAGAGACGAAACACACCCCCTTAAATGTAAATAACCATGCACAAGAGCCTCTGCCGTCACCCAGGTCATCCTGACAGTAAGCCTTGTGGTTGTGCAGAGCAGAACACTGGCTTGGGATGTTCTGGGAGAGTTTAAGGAGGATATGGGGTTTGCACTGGACCTGCCAGTTTAGCTTGGACAAGATGAACAGAAGAGGGAGGAACAGGCGTGTCAGACAGGCACACTTACGGCGTTCTCAGGGGACAGTCTGGCTGCGGCGGAGGGGCACGTCAGCGAGAAGTGAGAAATGCAGCTGGGCACAGAGACTGGAGCCAGGTATAAAGGTCCTTACATTCTGAGATCGGGAGCATGGACCAGATTCCACGCATAGGGGGAGCCATCGAGGACTTCTGAGTAGAGTACTGCCATGGTCAGGGCTCTGCTTTGGGGAGATTCTTTCTGGTGGCGTGGTCCGGAGTGAAGGGTGGAATGAGGCTGGAGGCAAGAAGGTCAACCGGGGGATGACTGGGGAGCAGAGAATAGTGGGACTGAGAAAAAAGGGGGCACATGACCATGGGTATGATATGTGGGAAGAGGGAGAGGGAAGGCCTGAGGATGTTCAGTGTTGCTAAAACCCTGGCAGGTGGCTGTGCAGCATGTGCAGGGAGCCGACCCCGGGGTCTGGTCCTTCCCGGGAAAGCAAGCTACCTGATGTGGGGGCAGGCCCAAGTGTGATTATCCTGTTCTAACCTCATGGGGTCAGCAGAACCCAGAGGTGCCCCTACTTGGGCCACCCACTTGCGGCCCTTTTTTCCCCTCTTCCAAGAGGGGAACCCAGAAACCACATAGCAAGCTCCACGTGGCCCCTGAGAGCCGCAGAACCTTGGCGCAGAGCCCTGCAGTGGGGAGACTGCAGGGACAGCGTGTAGTCCTGCCTTTTGCCCTCTCGACTCCTGTTGACTCCCAGGAAAACACTGCCATCTTGTCATGGGCGATGCCAAGTGGCAACAAGCCCCTGGGAGCTCAGCCAAGGCATGGAGGGGACCGAGGAGAGGGGAGGGAACGGGAAAGATGGAGGACACAGCTCCTGGAGGCATCCCAGTGGGATCTGGGGAAAGGTGGACTGGGAGCAGCAGGACTGGGAGGAGCCCTTGAGATCATTTCAGCCAACCTCTGGCTGTTGGGAGGGGGGCCCGAGACCCAGGCAGGGGATGGGACTTGCCCAAGGTCACACAGCAGGAGAAGTGATGCAGCTGGGCTGGAATCGGAGTCTCGGGAGTGGGTAAGGTGTTTACTCCGGCCTGGACACTTTTGAACAGCACGACAAGGGCCTCACTGGAGATTTCTCTCCTGGACATCTGTTTGTGTGCTGCGTGTCTGTGCCTGTGTGTGCACCCATTCCTGAGTTGTGAATCCGTGTGTGTGTGTGTGTGTGTGTGTGTGTGTCTTCCGATGCCAGCTGTTGGCCCTGGCTTGGGGAAGAGAACGGGGCCATTCCTGGGAGGTGACTGTTTTCCTGGGACAGCAAAGCGGGCAGACGAGGCTGGATCTGGCTTCCTGCACTACCTCTGCTACCCTAAAACATTAAAGGCACTGGCTGGTGGTGCCCAAACTCTGGGAACTGGACACAGACACACACACACACACACACACACACACACACACACACACACACACACACACAAGAGGCACTTACAGCCTGCAGTTACAGGGTGTTTCACGCACCCAGAGTGGCCCAGAGTGCCGAGTACCTGCATCCACTGGTCTCCCTGGAGCCCCGCCGGCACCGGGTGCGGAAGCCCCTCTGCAGCGACACGGAGGAGTGCACCACTCCCGGCGGCTCCCACTGAGCGCCCTGCTCCACGGCCTGGCCGGGCCACACCCCTCCTCCCCAGCCTCCGCCGGTCGTTCCTGCCCCTCTCACACACTTCAGAGTCCCCTGGGGCCCCGCGCAGCCTGGCAGGAACAAGTTGGGGCTGGCCCGGCTGGAGAGTCAGGTCGGGAGCCAGGAATCGACGCCTCTCCCCTGAGTCCCGTTCCCGCGGAGCAGACACGCCAGGCTGAACTCGGGCTTCTGGGAGCACGGGGTTCCGCTCCTGGACCCTCCCCCGGGGAAGCCCCCTCCCGGGACAGCCCCCTCCCGGGTCGGCCCGGACTACTAGCCCCAGGGTCCCCGCCCCCCACCAGGCGAGTAGTTACCGATGGTGGTGATGACGGTGATGGCGAAGTAGAAGGAGCCGGCGAAGCGCCACTGCACGCCGGCCTTGTGCGGCTTAAGGAGCAGCACGACGCGCTCCAGCTCCTCGTAGCCGCCCTGGCTGAGGTTGTAGCGCGCCCGCAGCTCCTGCTGCCGCAGCTCCAGCCGCTGCCGCTCCATCATCTCGGGCTCCGACTCGAGCGCGTCGAAGACCGCGGCGCCCACCAGCAGGTAGGTGAAGGTGCACACGATGAGCGCCAGCGTGCGCACGTTCTGCCGCTTCATCTTCCCGCCCGGGCCGCCGCCGGCCCCCCGGCGCCCCCGGCCCGCGCCCCGGCCTCGGCCGCCGCTGCTGCTGCCCCGTAGGCGGCCTGGGGCATGGCTGCGCTCGCCGCTCCCCGCGCCGGGCACCCGCTCCGCGCCCCGGGGCCGCCGCCGCCAACGGCGCCGCTGCCGCGGAGCTGTCCCTTCAGCACCACCCACCGCCCTCCTCCGCCCGGCCCCGCTCCCGCCCTCCGCCCCCCGCCCCCCGCCCTCAGGCCGCCTCCTCCCGCCAGCCCTCCCGCCCAGCCAAATAAGGACTGGGGAGACGCGCCGAGGGAGGGAGGGGGGCCGGCGGCGGGGGAGGGGGCGGGGAGCCAGCCGGGCCGCGGAGAGAGCAGGCAGGACGGAGAGATGCCCAGAGAAACGGGAAACTAGGCAGGGAAACGCAGGCAACTACAGAGGGAGAGAGAGAGAGAAAGAGGCAGAGGGGGGTGTGACAGACTCGGAGATAAAACCCGAGGTAGACTCATAGACGCAGAGAAAGAAGAGGCAGGCAGAAAGATACTGAGCGAGAGAGGCCGAGAGTGGCAGACCATGACAGGGAGACCTGGAGAGCTGGAGATAAACTGATAACACAGAAACGGAAAAGCTAGAAGACGAAAGGCAGATTGAGCGCCCACCCCACCCTTCCCCTTCACAGAAATCACAGATGCTATGGCTGGAGGGACCTTGGGCCTTGCTTCTGCCGTTTATTATGAGGATGAGGAAACTGAGGCACAGAGAGGTCAAACGGCACCCAAAGGCACACAGTGAGTTAGTCCCAGCGCCTGGACTCAGCCAAGCTTTCTCCACTCCAGGCCACAGCCCCTCCTCTGCGCCAGGCTGCTGGCTCTCTCAGAAACAGGAGGGCACAGCTATAGACTTGGGCACCTGCGGGCCGACACCCAAGGGACAACCCTGCTCTCATAAAATGTGTCCCTTCCCAGGGGAGCATGGCTCCCGGGATTGGCTGAGAAAGCGCAGACAGCTAGCCCAGGCCAGGAGTACCCAGTCCCAGGGCCTCCTGGTCTGCTGCCCACGGCCTGTTGGGCTCCTTGGACTTATTCGGGGCTCTGTCCGGCACCAGCAGGCCAGGCTGGGCTTGGGCTTCCAGGACAACGCTGACACCAGCATGGGGCGTTCTCACAGAAGTGAGATCTCTGTGAAATAGGGCAGGTGGGGCCCAGATCTGGAGGCTTGCCGACAGAACCAGGAGGCCTCCTGGGGCCTCAGTTTCTTCATTTGTCGACATGTTAGCAGTGGTGGTGAGGCAGGGCTGGCTGTGGGACCACTGGTGAGGAGTCACTGCCCCTCTCAGAGTCTTGCTTCCTTATCTCCTGGATGAGGTGCTGTGGCAGCTGATCCCGCAGGCCTTGCTTAGCTGCAAACAACTCCAGACTTGGATGGGCTCAGTGAGCAGAATGACTGGAATGCAAAGCCCACTGCCAAGGAGGGTCAAAAGTCTTTCATGGGACCCTGGCACAGGCCATGAGGAGAGACATGAAAGAGGCCCCAAGGCCCCCGACCGAGGGTAGGCCCAGGAGGCAGCCAGCTGGAGAGGAAACACCATCTGCCCACAGCCTGGGCTGGCCCGCCACTGCAGGACGCTATACTGCTTTTCCCAGGAGTGCCACCAGCCCATTCTTTCCTCTGATAAGTGTGTATCAAGCATCTGCTGGGTGTCAGGCTAGGCATGTTATCACATTCACTATCTCTGGTCCTTGCCACAACCCTGACATGGTTATGTCCATTTTATAGACGGGGAAACTGAGGCTAAAGGCAGTGTGGAGAATCAGCCAAGACCATTCAGCTGGGAAGAGACTTCAGCCCGCCTCCTAAGCCCGTGCTCTTCTCCATCGTGATTCCTCGAGGCTCAGTTTTTAAAGATCTGGAAGAGGATAGGTAGTTATGCTCGTTTCCTGATCAGAAGGCCACGTGTGTGCAGATCAGACTATATAGGCTCTGTGACATCTCCTTTCCCCAGGACTCAGGTCTCTCACCGGAGCCTGATAGGAGGGCCCTGATTGGTGGCACCCACCTTACCCCTCCCCATCCCATTGGCATTCCCTTTCGGCAAGATCTTCGATTCTTTGAAGACACAAACTTTCTGGCCCTGCCCCTTTGACCATGAACCCAGCCTACCGCAGGCTTTCCCCATTGGCATCTGCTGGCTTTCTGGCAGAGAAACGCTGCCTTCCTTGGCTCCCAGGGGCAGGGGTACGCATTGGGTTCTATGCTCCTGGCCACAACCCGCCCAGAAGCCGGTTCCCCCAAAGCCCGTCTAAAGGAGCAGTGGTTGGCCAGACCTGGCTTTCAGTGTGAAAGGCCATGTGTTGAGGGGCTGTTTGCTTCTGGCTGCCAGGACAGGCTACTGTGCAGATGAAAGGCGATGCGGTGAGTGTAAAAGCTTCAGAAAAGGGAAAAAGCTGTCTTTAGGGGCAGGACATTTATTATTAACTATGAAGAAGCTTGTTCTCACAGCACGTCAGCATGGGAAGGAGCTCCAGAGATTGTCTAGCCTAACCCTCTCATGTTACAGATGAGGAAACCGAGGCTTGGAAAGTAGGAAGGGTCATTCCCCATGGTTGGGGGTCTTTCCTGTAGCCTCCATTATGTGTGGGATTAGGACGCCTGCTAGTGGGGGCAAGGCAGCACACCCACAGTGCCCCTGGAGCCCAGGAGGGCAGCCTGGGTCTTCTCCTTCCCCTTCTCCCCTTTCTCCTAAAGTGGGGGCACGGGTGGGGGATTCAAGCTGGTGCCTGTCTAAGCTTCTTAGTAGCCTTCGGGACTTTTAGTCAAGAGTCCCATCAGCCCGCCCTCGACCTGGACGGGGGGACTGTGCCAAAGACCTCAGTCTTTCAACCACATACCCTTTCAACCAAGATTCCTAGGACCTGCCCACACCTGATGGGCACGCCCCACCCTCTGCCCAGGGTCAAGGGTCAGAGAGCACCTCCATCAACCTTGTCTGTTACACACGAGAAAGACTGCTCAGCTTCACATTTCCATGATCTTTTCCTTTTTTTTTTTCTCTCCATTCCATTGGTGACTTAAGTGGAGGAAGCGTTGGGCCAATCAGAGATTTTTTTTATATCTCTCAAATTATGATATCAGTCTGCCTTCTGTGTGATGGCTTTCTGAAGCCCTGGGCAGAAAAAAGAACAGAGTGGAGGGTTGGGCGGCCTGGGCCGGGTGCTGTGGGGCTGTGGGACTTGGGGCCAGTCCCTCCCTCTCCCTTGGGTCACACACCCCAAAATGGAAGCGTGCACACCCACAAGTGGAGGTGTGCACACCCACAAGTGGAGGGGTCAGGAGCAGCACACATTTGTGCTTCTTTCATTTATAATACCTCGTGACCCTCCTGGCCTGTTTCTGCCCCTCTAGTTCTTCCAAGAATAAGAGGGGAGGAGGTTTCTATTCACTGCTTTTAAGGCTTTAGTTTGGGAGGAGAAAGACGCAGTGAGAGTTATGATAAATGATACACAAATTAATTAGAACTTGTTGTTGCATATTGTTATGCACACATATTTTCCAGCCTTATCTTTCACTCCCTTCCTTTCTAAGCTCTAGGCACGTCCAAGTACTTTCACATTCCACTCCCGGCTCCCATGGATCCCATAACCTGGGGTGCCGGCTCCTCCATTTTCTGTCTGTTGAACTCCTACTCAGGCTTCGAGACCCAACTCACAGGCCACTCCCTTCATGAAGCATTCCCTAGTTGCCGTCAGTCAAAACTGCTGGCTTCATCGTGCTTCCAAGGCACCCTGTCTAACCTTCAATCCACTAGTTACTTCCCCTGCGTAAGATACCAGTCAGCTCATTCAGATGTGTCTCCTGCACCGGCTCATTGTCTTCTCCAGGGTGGAGGCCCTTCTTCCTTGCAATGTGCCTTCCGCAGTGGGGAGCCTGGTGCTTTGCATGTCAGAGTTGTTCCATATGCTTTCTTGTGTACTCAGTAGCATCTTTCCTACACCTGCTGGGTTAGAGACCAGCAGCGTCAGCAGGGAGAGGGGCATAGACGGTGGAGTCCACAGGCAGAAACCCCAGCAATCTGCTCCTGTGAGTCTTTGCAGACAGACACTTCTAGAGCTGCAGCAGGCCCGGACTGGTTTAGGGGAAGGGGATAAAGACAGATGTGAGGGTCCGAAGGCCTGGGGAAGCACATGAAGACGGCACTGGACTGGGAGCCCAGAGCCCTGGTGCTTGGCTTCAGGGCCCCCACCGACTACCAACTCGCTGCGGGGACTTGAAAGAGTCACACAGCCTCTCTGTGGCTCAGTGTCCTTTTCTGCAGAAGAAAGGGCTATCTCAAAAGGTCTCTTTTTGCTCTCACATTCTGTGATGTTAGTGACAGGCCTGGCCCTGGGACCAGCAGTGGCTAAGAATGTGATCTGGAGGATGAGGGACCCAGAGCCCTCTCTGTTGGTTGCTTTGAAGCCCCTCTTTGTTGGCCAATTTGGCTGGAGGGTGAGGGCAGGGGGCAGAGGGGTAGGGAGTGAAAGAGTTGACCCTAAGTCAGATAGCTGAGTCCAAATTCTGACTCCGTCAGTTACTAGCTGGAATGTAGCCCCACATGGAATTCTAGTCCACCCTGCCCAGACCAGACCATACTGGGCAGGAGAGGGGCCTTACTCATCCTTGTGCTCCTCAACTCTCGGTACAACACCTGATTCAAGAAGGCACTCCGTAAATACCCTGCACCCACTCCAGTAGGCCTGTCTGGGCTAGGCGGGTTGGCAGGGCTTGGGGCCCATGGTTCGCTGGAGGAAGGAACGTTCAGAGTCATCTCAACATCAAGCCAGGGGCAGGCTGGAGACGGGAAGGGGCCCAGCAGGCCCAGGAGCTGCAGCAGAAAGACAGGGAAGCAGCTGATGCCACGAGCAGCACCAGGGCCTCGGAGGGCAAGCTGATGGAAGTCAGGGCGCTCCGGGTGTGACTGTGGTGTTTCTTGGTGTATCTCTGTCTGGAGAGACATGGAGGATTAGCCTGCGTTTACAAAGCATAACTGGTCCCAGTGCAGCCGGCTTGCGTTTGTCAAGAGACACTATTTGTTTAATTTCTCAAGCCCAAACCAAACACGAAAGTCCGCTGTTCACAAAGGAGAGGCTCTGGGAGCTGCTGGGGAGACAGCAGCGTGCTGGGAGGCAGACACCTGGCTCTGTTCTCAGTCCTGCTCCATGTGAGTGGTGGCCAGCTCAGGATGCAGACTCAGGTCTCCCGGTGCTGAGGGCGGGGACCAGGCTGCCCTAATGGAGCTGCTGTGGGGGTCAGGCTCACTCCACTGGTTAGCAGAAAGCCTTAGTCCAAAGTCAGTGTCCACCACATTTGACAAATCCCTCCCCCTAGAAAGGGCATCCTCAGCAGGCTCCTCTGGTTCTGAACACCACACTGAGATGAGCACCCTTGGGTGTGTGGCCTAGGGACTGAAGAGAGTTTTTGCTGGGACACACACCCGGTAGTGTCACTGCGTGTCCAGGCCTCACGTCTTACTGGGCCAGAGCGGGGTCTCAAGTCCAGCTAACGTGACTTCCAGACCTTCGCTACTAGATACGTTCCCTAAATTCACCCCCTTCCCATTGCAGAAATTACTTACCATTCTCTTCAGCCTGTCCTCTGCCAAGATGCTGGAGCAGCCATGGCTTGTATTCCCTGACAGACAAGCGTGTTGCTGCTAAGGAAGAAATAAACCTGGAGATCTAGTCCACAGCCTCACAAATCTTGAAATCCTTCTTTGCAGGTTTATAGCTTCTGAGAATTGAGCAGAGGCAGCCTGTTCTCAGCACTAAACACAATAATTATAATAGCACTTGCGATGATTAATCAGCCAGTGAGTATCGAGTGGTCCCCAAGAGTGCACACGGCATTGTGTGTGTGCGTGTGTGCCCGGATAGGGAAGAGGGCACAAGAGGTGACTTCACTCCTGGTGAGTTTTAGGTGTCTTTCCCTCGGTGGAACAGCTAGCTTGACACTGCAGCCCTCCTTGGGGAGTGTCCTGTGCTGGCTGTCGCTGCACTTCTTTCTGCTGGGAGAGGAGTCCTGACCCCGAGGGTGCCCAGTGTGGGGCTCCTGACCATGCTGGTGAGAGGAATTGACAGCAGAGGCAGGCCCCAGGCCGATCAGCTAGATTAACGAGGGCCTCACCAGTATGATGTATGTGGTACAACCGAAGGAACTTGGGATATTGTGTCTGCAGAAAAGATACAGGGGACATGTCTGCTGTCACGTGCAAGAAGGATTAGCTTTGCTCTGGGTGGCCTAGGAGGGGGCCAGTGATCTGTAAGGAGATGCTACAGTGAAAGAGCTTGCAGCCCCAAACAAATAGAATATTTTCTATGCCTCTGAAGAACGAATGGGCTGCACAGGATGTAATGAGCTTCTGGTCCATGGAAGTATGCGAGCATAGCTTCACTAACCCCTTAGGATCCTAGGGGCCTTTTAGAAGGATCCAAGGAGCTAGTACAGTTCTTAGCACATAGTAGGTCTGCAAGAAATGCCTTTGGACTTGATTGCTGTAGTGAACTGAATTTGGGGCTGGACTAGATGCCCCTTGTGGTTCAGTTGGACTCAGTTCAACATTTATGGAGCAGTCCCTCTGTGCCAGGCTCTCTGCCCCCGCAACCATGAAGTACCGTAATTCCCTGGCCCTGGGGTGAGGGTCTATAACCAAAGTCCTCGCTGAGCTTTCTTCCAGCTTCTCCTCTCTTGCCCAAAGACCCCCATCCCCTCCATATATACCAGACACCCTGCTGTCTGCAGAGGCCCCACACTCACAGGTTGGAGTAAGGCCCTGGAGGCCAGAGGACTCCAGCACGGGAAATGGGCCTCTGGCAGGCTAATTACTGGGAGCTGATTCTATTAAGCAGATAGCTCGCTCTAGGCAAAGCAATTACATCTAATCAGCCCCTTGCAGTTTGAGCCAGACACATGTGTGAGTAGGAGCATCAAAGCAGCCTGAGGCTCAGGGTTGGGCAGGTGGGCAGGTGGGCAGGGGCCACTGCTCAGAAAGTGGTCCCTGGCACCTTCCCCAGGCTGCCCAGACCCAGGCCACCGTGGGCCTGCAGAACTGTGCGAGCAGCACTGAATGTGGATTCAGAGACCTGGGCTGAGACTTGGTTCTGCCATTAAGAAGCTGAATTCCACTGGGGAGAGCACTTCTCTGACCTGAGCCTCAGTTTTCCTGTCTGTCAAGTGGGTAGGGTGGACTAGAGGGACCCATTCCCAGTTTGAAACTCCAGCCCATGTCCATCTAAATAATGTATTGTATACTTAAAAACTTCCCAAGAGGGAAGATCTTGGGTAGTCTAATAATAATAATAATAATAATAATAATAATAATAATAATAATAATAAAAATAAATACATATGATCTCACCTTTAACAGGAACCTAAACAACAAAACAGACAAACAAGCAAAATATAACCAGAGACATTGAAATAGAGAACACACTGACAGTGACCAGAGGGGAGAGGGGAGGGAATTTCAGGGGAAAAGGGGAAGGGTTTACAGGAACAAGTATAAAAGACACATGGCCAAAAACTAGGGGGGGTGGAAACAGGAGGGAGGTGGGGAGGTCTGGGGGTGGGCTGGGGTGGGAGTAAAAGATAGAAAACTGTACTTGAACAACAATTAAAATAAAATTAATAATAATAATAAATACAGAAGGCAGAAGGAAATTTCTGGAGGTGATGGATATGTTTATGGCATGGATTTTGGTGATGGTTTCACAGATGTATATGCACCTCCAAACACATCAAGTTGTACACATTAAATATGTGCAGCCTTTGGTATGTCCATCACACCTCAATAAGTGGTTTTTCAAAAAACAAAGCAGAAACGCTAGCTTCTAGTCTGACGTGAAGTGAGCTGACCAGCTGGAGAGCCTGCCCAAGATCTGCAGACGTGAAGAGTACGTGCTGCAGGATCTAATTATTCAGGCTATGTTTTTAAAAACTACTGGAGTCGTTTTTAAAAATTATGAATGCCCTCTGGCATTCTTTTTCCTCTCAAAGTTTAATGAAATGTGTGTTCCCCCAAAAAACAGCCCTTATTTTTTTGACCATGATTTATTCTGAGCCCTGATTTTTTCGACTATGATTTATTTTGAGTCCCAGATTTTTTTAAAGATTTTATTTATTTATTTTTAGAGAGAGGGAAAGGGAGGGAGAATAAGAGGGAGAGAAACAGGGGTATGAGAGAGAAACATCCATTGGTTGCCTCTCATGTGTCCCCAACCAGGGACCCGGCCGGCAACCCAGGTATGTGCCTCCACCAGGAATTGAACCAGTGGCTGGAACTCAGTCCACTGAGCAACACCAGCCAGGGTTGAGTCCCAGATTTTCTGAGGAAGTTGGGTCATGTCAGAGCTGGAAGAAATGGGAGGGGAAATCTCAGGGGAAAATGAAGGGCTACCAAGCAGGATGAAGACAGGTGAGGCCCTAGCCCACAGCAGTCTCCTTTCTACCTGCACCGGGCTCTCTCCCTGAGGAAGGACTCCCTGAAAGGTGTTTGGACACTGTCAGGATGCTGAGGAGGGATTTGGACCGTCATTTCTTTCCCCTGCTGAAATTCTAGGGTTCTGGGCTGGTACTAAGCGACTAGTGTGGCCCATGCTCTCCACACAAGCAGCCTGGGGGAGAGGACCAGAAGCCAGGTGACCTTAGCAGGGAACAGCTGCGAGCAGGGGACAAGCCATGGCCCCTCTCGGAGCCTCTGTTTCCTCCTCTACCTAACAGGGAAGAGCGGGGAGAGCCATCTCCCTGTGGCATCACTCACACAGTGGTTGGGGGAATCCAGGCGACAATGAACATGCAGCTAAGGCTGATTAATTAATTCTGGTAAAAGGTGGGAATGGAAACGAAAAGACTTCTGTATACCACAGACACCATCAACACAATGAAAAAGCAACCTGTGGAATAGGAGCAAATATTTGCAAATCATATATCTGATAAGGGGTTAATATTCAAAATAGGTAACAAAGAGATAGAACTCCATAGAAAAAACCCACAAACAACCCAAATAAAAAATGGGCAGATGATCTGAATAGATGTTTTTCCAAGAAGATGCAGAGACAGCCAACAGGCACATAAAACTGCTCAGCATCGCTAGTCATCAGGGAAATGCAAATCAAAGCCACAGCGGGGTCTCGGCTCACACCTGTCAGAGTGGCTGTTATCAAAGGTCAACAAACAAGGTGTCGATGAAGATGGGGAGCAGAGGGAACCCTTGAGCCTGCTGGTGGGAGTGCACGTTGCCGTGGCCACTGTGGAAGGCAGCATGAAGGCTCCTCAAAAGTTTAAAAACACAACTACCATAGGACCCAGGACTTTCACTTCAGGGTATTTATCTAAAGAAAAGGAAAACGCAAACTCAAAAAGCTATCTGCACCCCCGTGCTCTTTCCAGTATTGTTCGCACCAGTCAAGAGGGAGAGGCAGCCTGCCCCCCTTACCCCCCAAGAGATGCGTCGGTAAGGAAAACGTGGTACAGATGTACCAGGGAATGTTCCTCAGTCAATAAGAGGAAGAAAATCATACCGTACGCCCACTAGGCGTTATGCAACAGAGAAAGACAAATGTACGAATTCACTTATATGTGGAAGCTGAAAAAAAATGAACCTATAAGCTACAGAGAGCAGACTGGTGCCAGAGGTGGGGGTCGGGGGGATGGAAATGGGTGAAGATGGTCAAAAAGTATAAACTTCCAGGTATTTAGGTGCTGGGGATATAATACACAGCACGGCGACTGTAGTTAATAATGCTGCGTTGCATGTGGAAGTTTGCTAATGGAGTAGATCTTGAAAGTTCTCCCAAGAAAACAATCATACCTATTTGTGGTGATAGATGTTAGCTAAATTTATTATGGTCATCATGTCACTACATATATATCAAGTCATTGTGTTGTACACCTAAAACTAATGCAATGTTCTTTATCAATTTTATCTCAGTTTTTAAAAAAGAAAAATAAGTGAGATTGTTGTTAATAGCTGGGACCCGTATCTCCCTCAGTGACCCAGGCCTTCTCTCTGTTTTGCTTTTTGTGGCTGCAGCTTTGAGAGCAGGGTGGCCTTGGTGGGGTAGACTGTGGCGGCCTCCTGATGTCCAGCTTTCCCTGGCCTTGGACATCTCAGATGGCTGGTGCTTGTGATATTAGACCAAAGCCTTGGTCTGTCCTCAAAGAGGAGTCCTGGAGTGGCTTGGCAACCAGTGGCCTTGTGAGGCCACGCCCAGCCCTTGGGCATTTGTGGGCTGGGGGGCGGGGGAGGAGGAGCAACGCTGGGGTGGAGGGGAGCTGATTCCCCAACAGGCTGGCAGGGAAGAGAAGGAAGGAGGCAGGATGTGGGGCAGGTGCGGGGCATCACGCAGGCCTGGATTGCCCTGCTCCTCAGCACCCCACATTAATCATTTGCCAGGAGAGAGGCTATAAGGAAGAAGCCACTGTATTTTGCACACTACTCTGGGAGTGGGGGGAAGGCAGGCTGAACGGCGAGGCTGTGGGAAAGCCTGGGGAGCCAGCCTGAGACATCTGTACTGCTTCTTGGAGGCGGTGGAGGGACAGGTGGTCAGGCAGCGCTACTCCCGCAGCACGAGGCTCAGATCTAAGCCTGAAGCCCTTGGCTCCGCCCCTGGTCTTGCCCGATCTCATCCCCTCAGTATATCCCGCCTCTCTGGCCTTATCCCCCTTACTCCACTTAGGGCTCCACACCAACCAGTCTGTGTTCTTTGCAGTTCCTCCATATGCTCCAGGCTCTTTCTTGCCTTTCTGCCAGAAACACACATTATGCCAGCATATACACAATGTCCTTTCGTGCTCCTGACAGCCCTCGGGATGGCAGCATTCCCCTTTTACAGCTGAGGAAACTGAGGCCCACAACAAAATAACTTGTCTGAGTTCTCGTGGGTAAGTGGATGACAGGTCCAGATTCACACCCAGGTAAGCCTGACTCCGAGCCCGTGCTTTCCCCTCTCTGCCATACTCCCTCTCTAGAAAATGGCTGAGGGCAGAGCTAGGCAGCCAAGGGGAATAGAACAGAGGGTGCTGTCAACCAGCCTGGCACAGTTAAGAGGCTTAACAAACAGCGGTTGTGTGAATGAATAGGCAGCTCAGAGAGGAAGGCTGTAAGGAAGGCCAGGACTCAGAGTCTGGGTTTGCCCCAGGAGAGATAGGTGTTTGACTTTGAGTAGGGAACAGCACAGAACTGTGGGCAAGGCCAAGGGACTCCAGCTTGCAAAGGGGCCAGGAGTCCAGTCTGTCCACAAACCAGCTGAATTCAGGGCTGGATCCGAGGAGGAGATGAAGGAGGAGGCCGAGTCGTCACTGGCCCAGGCCCATCACGGCACCTAGGCACCCAGCCTAGATAGGGACTCAGAGGGTCTCCACCGATGTGCACAGATCGCAGGAGGCCTTTGAGCTGGGTGTTTGGGAAAAGAGCAGTGTCTCCAGGGCACCCAGCCATCTGAGGGGGCGTCATCCTTCAACCACATGGACAATGGCTGGTCACAGTGCTGGGCCACTGGGGTGGGGGGGCACAGGTCTGGGGTCTGGCTGGGGTCTGTGCTGGGCAGCTCCCAGGAGACCCACAGATGGTGGAGTGCTGGGGTCCACAGAACCCACGGCATGCCCATGAGGTGGAGATCAGCTGGGAGACAACGGTCAGGCAGAGGGGAGATGGAAAAAGTGATGTCGTTAAGGAACAATGTGGCCAAAGGAATGAGCTGTAGTTTGTTGCATCCAAAAGCACAAAGGGGAAAACGGCGGCCAGAGGCCCAGGGGTGTCTGGTGACGGCCTGACACTGCCCTGCGGGAGGGCCTGAGCCCCAGCCCGGGGCCAGAAGGGAGTGGCCCCTCAGGCTCCATGGACCTTCCGTGTCCTCTAATGCCGTGCTGAGCAAACCTTCTGGTGTGTTAATTCAGGCTTGCTGAACTGAGTTAGGACAGACCACCTGGCCAGAAAACCCGTCCTGTTCCAACTGAGTGGATCTAAGGAGGCCGTCGAGAGAGGCAGAGGGAACAGCACAGGTTCCCGGGTTGGAGTCCTCAGGTGGGCCCCACCCCCGCCCAGCTGCGTAACCCACCTTCTTCAGGCGGGGGTTGGGAGCTTTAAGTCCAACCGGCATGTTGGAAATACTCTCCTCCCTTCGCTGTGTTCCCTCTCTCCTGGATAAGGGCTGCCGAAGCCAACCCCCAGGAAGCCAGCCCAAAGGCTGAACAGATCTGTTGGGAGAGGGGCCTCCGGGGTCTGGCCTGGGGTGGGAGTGGGTGGGCTATGGAGAGACTGAGCCGATCAGAGGCGGACACTCAACAGAAATGTGTCATTTGAAATGAGTTCCAAGGGCAACTTACATGTGTGGAGAGGTGTCATTTGGTCTAAATTCCCACTTACCAGGTGAGGAAACGGAGGCCCAGAGCAGCTCAGGGTCAAGGGCATGTAACACAGTGATGGCACTCGGGTCTTGAGTCTGGTGTTATTGCTGAGAGTCCTAGTAGGAAGGAGCCCTGCCTGACAAAGAGTTGATGGCGTCCTAGGCAACGGCCAGGGCACCAGACTGGAGAGAAGTACTCGTGTTGACCTTCAGAATCTGGAGAAACCAGAACCTGCTTTTTTATTATAGTCAAAATTGCTGAGAACCCAACTAGCCCGAGGCTGGGCTCCAGCTCACCTCCTCCTAATCTGTGGGCCCATTGTTCTGCAGAGTTGGGGCGAGGGGTCTCCCCAGGGAGTGTCAGGTCCAGGGGTGTGGGGTCTGGGGGGCTGGGATGCCAAGAGGTGGTTGATCTCCATGGGATTGCCTGGGTGATACAGCAAGACAAGACCTCCGTCTACCCACCATGGTGACTCTAGAAATACATTCTCCTGTTTGCCGAGAAACTTGTTTTTAAGAGCACACCCAGTGCACGTGTGTTTGCACTATCTCCATTTTTCCGAGGAGGAAGGATGGCTCCTGGCAGCAAACGGGAAAGTGGGGGTCCTGGGTTGTTTCCCACAACACACTGCACTTCATGCGTGTCCCTCCTCTCTCTGCACACACCCCCAGAGCCTCCCTCCACCGGGTCCGCGGTTCTCCTCGGCTGCCAGGCCAGGTCCCCTGAGTTCCTTCCATGGAGGTCCCACTTTGCACCTCCTGTGGCTGAGCCCTTGTGCTCTGGGCCAGACCAACCTTTGCAGCAAGAGCAGGGAGAGGAATGCAGAAAGGGGAGCCCTACAGCTCTGTACAGAGAGGGAAACTGAGGCGCAGAGCTGGCCTGAGTCTAGGACAGGGTCCAGGCATGCCCGTCCCTGGGTCCAGTGACAAAGGCCTGGCGCTGTGGGGAAGGCAGCTGGCAGAGAGACACTGCTCTGTTTCCTTAAGCTCTCAGTGGGACTGAGAACACCAAATCCTCTTTGAAAAAACAGAAAAGGATTTAAAAAATCAAGATATTAACCTTGTGAAACTGGATACGCCCCATGTAGAGATTAACTTCTTTCCTAAGCATTTTTTTCATTTCTATATATATCTTACTTCATGCCAGCATCATGGCCAGCCTGGATTATGGATGGGTGGAGAGACGACAGCCTTGTCTCTATCACACATGTACACGTGTGCACACATGTGCACATGCACACACGTGTGCGTGCGCACACCTGGAGCAGCAGGAAGAGCATCGGAGGAACCTGAGTTTTCTTTCCAGCTCCTCTACTGAACCTTGGGCCTCAGTGTCCTCGTCTCTAAGGGGCATGGTTGGACTGGCCATCTTCCAACACTCCGTCCCAGTGCACCCTCTGGAGCTGCTGGGGCCCACTCCCCTTGCTTATTTTCCTCTTTCCCCCTCAGCCCCTGCTTCTCAAGGCCCTGCCTGTTTCCCCCAGAACTTCTCCGACTCCCACCAGACCTGGGCAGCAATGGGTGGGGTGGGGGAGTGTGCATTCTGGCTGGGGGAGGCGGGGGCTGCTTTCGAGGTTGCCTCGGCTCCGCTCCACAGGCAGTCCCGTGCGGAACCTCCACATGAGGCCTGCGCACACAGCAGCTGCTCCCAGAGTCCATTCCCCTGTTCCCCTCCCTCTGTAGCCCACCCATCCAGCATCTGAGAACAGGTTCCCTTCATCTCCCTCAGCCACTGGAAAAGCCAGGGGTATTATTTTTATTTTTCAGTTTCAGGTTCCCTCAGCCTGTGTCACGTGGTTCCAATCAGAACCCTCATTCCTATTGCTTTCGGAATGGAGACCTGGGCCCTGGGACTGGCCTTCAGGTTCCTTGCGAACCTTCTCCCTGTCCCTCTCCAGGCTGGCTTCGAGGTTCACTCGCCCTGCCCCTCTGGGCTTTTGGAGCATTTGTTCAGGTCCCCAAACCCACTGTGTTTCTTCTGTCTCGGCCCCCATGGAATCTCTGTCTCTGCCTGGCTCCTGGCTCTGCCTTGCTTACAGCTGCTCCTCTGATGGTCCCTTCCTCCAAGAAGTCCTCCTGGACCCAAGGGGATTAGGTCCCTCATGGTCCTCTCATCCCAACACCATCACCACAAAATGACCCGCTGTGCCACAAGAACTGGATGTCTGTCTCCCCCACTAGATTGTAAGCTCAGGAGGGTGGGGATGGATTAGTATGTCCCTTTGGCTCAGTGCTGTCTAAGCAGCACCTCCTTGGTGACTGGGGCTGCACATGTCCCGATGAGCATATGAGTGAATGGCGTCTAAAACTGCCCTCAGAGGCACCTGAAACCAGCCTCAGCACCGGGTGTGAAATCGGGGCATTGCATTCCCTCAACCAGCTTCACCCCTCTCTGGGTGGATGGCTGGCCTTCCCTAAAGTTTTCCCCCTTTCCCCTCCTGACTCTGCAGATTCGCAAAGCCACAAGCCTCTTTTTAAACTTATCTCTGATCTGTCAACATCCATGGCCTAATCAATCAGCAGAGTTCAGACCCACATTTCAGTTCTTCCCACTTTCTTCTGACAAGTCCAGGCATTTTCAGGCCTTGATCACTGTAGACAGTTGTGGTTACTCTGGGGGCTGGAGAGGAGGGTAGTTGTGGGCTAGCCCTGAGTCGGCGAGGACCAGGAAGGAGATGCTGAAAGTCCTCACTGGCCACGGGGAGAGGTGGGCCTCGGGGAGAGGTGGGTCACTCCAGTTCCGGCTGGAGCAGAGGTCACGAGAATCTGTGTTTGTCAGTTTGGTCAATATTCCTCAAGGTTTTCTCATGGAACAAGGGTTCCTTGAGATATTCTACAAAAGGAAGGATCCTGGGCTCACACTGGGAAACTCTGAGCATCCCTCAGAGTTAGTTATTTACAAGCATCAGAAGCCAAGTCTGCTGACTTAGCTTATAAGGGATTTATTCCACTACAGAATCTCCTGTAGGTCAGAAAAGCAAGGACAGGGGCAAAGCAACCAAGAGCAATGCCAAAGGCCATATCGTAGGACGGGCATCGGGAAGTCCCCGCTGCTGCTACCACTGGGCACAGACACATTAGCTTGTGGCACCAGCTCCACCAGCACTGGGTGTAGCTCGAGCACTATCACCAGTGTCGCCCATGGAAACAGATGGCAGCTGCCGCCACCACCGCCCCCTCCAGAAGGGCTCTGCACAGCCTCTGCCGCTTCGCATCACAAACGGTGAGCTCCGAGCCTGGGGAAGTGCATCTGGTTGGGGAAGGGAGGTCACATGCCTGCGCCCTAGCTCAAGAGAGGTGGGGACCATGCGAAACTGGCCACCTTCAGGTGCTGTCCCGGGAGGCAGCGGTTGCTTCACACGACAGGAAACCCTCACACGCAGGAAGGGAGAGCAGATGCTGAGTGGCCCCAAAGAATGACAGCTGCTCTCTCACTGTGATCCTTACACACTTCCCCGGGGGCTTGTAATGCTCCGGGGTTTCTCACTCTCAGTGCTGTTGACATTTTGGGCCCGACTTCTTTGGGGTGGGGCTGTTCTGTGCGCCTTGTGGGGTGTTGAGCAGCCTCTGGGCTGCTAAACTTCTCCGGCTGTGACAACTAAAAGTGTCTAAATGCGTTGCCGAGTGTCCCCTGGGGAGTAAATTTGCCCCCGCTGAGAACCACTGCTCTAAGAGATCTGCAGGGAATTCGTAATATGTTTAAGGATTGATTTAATCTGCTTTCCCGAATTTAGTTGACCATGGAAATATTTTTTTCTCTCTCACAACCGTTGCCTTCAGTTCACAGAACTGACTTTGGGAAAAGCTAGGCTGGGAACTGGGAACCTTGTTCTGTGTTTCTTGAAGGTAAAGGTTGCACAGGTCGAACGGTGCTGCAGGCTTCCCATCGTCGCCTTCCCCGGCTCCTCCGCTGGGAGCAAGTCTGGGCGCCTTGAGGTCCAGCTCTGTGAAAGCCTGCACCCCAGGGAGTTACTCATGGCTCTGGGAAACATCCCCAGGGCCAGGGGCGCAGTCTGTGGAATGCCACTCAACTTGTAGAGCCTCTGCTTCTTGACCTGCAGGCATGGGCATTGCCCTTGCCAGAGGGATATTGTCCAGGGACAAACCCCTGCCGCTGACTGTCCACTGCAGCCACCTGCGCAGTTTGACAAAGACCCCATGAGATTCAGGCTCCGGCCCAGCTGGTCTGCAACACAGTCCCGGCTCTCAGTCTGTGTCTTTCGCCCATTCACCAGGTCAAGGAATTATTTCTGCACAAGGAATGCCCGAAGGTCAAGTCTGCCCCAACCCAGGAAACATGCCCACCACTGTGACGTGAGATGAGGGGTCACAGGCCCCGGGAGGCTGGGGCCACCACCCACTGGCCTCGCCTTTGAGATGGAGCTATTGGAACAGCTGCTGCTGGGCTGGGAAAAGGAGCATGGGGAAGCAAGAGTCCTTGGCAAGTCAGCCGTCCATTCTGGGGCCTTCCCCTGGGACCTGGCAGTTTCCCCACAGGGTGGCCCCGCTCCCACTTACCGCTTAATCAGTGGAGCTGCCTGACGTGGCTTAGGGAGTCTCTCGGTGACATTGGCTCTTAACCTTGGGAAACGGGGGCCATGGAAATGAAGTGGTGTGGGGGTTAGACGATCTGTGTTTCATCTTGGCTGCACCGCTTATCAGTGGAGCGACCTTGGACATCTCATTCTTCTCTCTGAACTTCAATTTCACCGTCCCTGTACGTTTTTAAAAAGCACTTTTCTTGCCCCTGCGTTCTAGAATTCTATATTTTAGGCACCAACAGTTCCTAGGCTCCCTGGAACCTCTCTGAGAATTTAGGGACCCACGCTCTAGACCCCAGGGTACATCTTCATGGGGCAGGGGAGATAGCTGGAATGGAAAAAAAAAAAAAAAGGCTTAAAAATGCCTTGGATCCCAACCAGCCAGAGGATGCGCGAATGGAAAATTCCTGCTGAGTGTCAGAGGCCCACCTGGCCTCGGTGACAGCCGGCCCAGCCAGACACGCAAGCCCTGCTGCCTGTTTAGACAGCACTTTCCTGCCCTGGCCAGGGCTCCCCCGGGCCCTCACCAGTGCTCATCCTCGGAAAGTGGGGAGGGGTGCGGGGGCCTGGGTCAGGCACAAGAATGCTTCCTGTCTCTGCTGCTGAGCGGTTGTGGAATGCACTGAAATAAGAACCGACGGGCAGGGGGAGGCCTAGGTTCGGCCCAGTCTGCCCTGAACTTGTCTCTGTGACCCAGAAGTAGCCATGCCCCCAATCCAAGCCTTAGGACCCTCATCTGTGCAGTGTGTGACGTGGACAGGGAGGTCTGCAGACTCCTTGCCAGCCCTAGTGTTCCACCGGGGGAGGATGGCCTTCCCTTGAGGATTCCATGTCTGCCCCCGGCCAGGCCAAGCCCTTTTCGTGGACTGCACCTGGGTCCACTCTCACAGCTGCCCTCAGAGACCCGCGGGCCGAAGGAGTCAGCAAGTGGCTGTCCCGGGACTGATGCTCTCAGTGCCCACCCAGGTTCACTGGAGAGTACAGTGAAAGGCACTGACCCCTTTCACTGACTGGGGGCCAGACGGGGTCAGAGCAGTGAGCCCAGGAGAGGCAGAGAGGAGCCCTGAGCCACAGGGGCAGTGTGTGTCCAACACCAGCTGGGGGCAAGTCCCCAGGGACCAGGCCTCACGCCCTGCTGCGGGCTGGGAAGGTCATTGGGCCTCCCAGGGCCGGGACAGAATGCCCCTCAGACCTTGCACAAACCCCACACTCTCAGCCTCGGCTGTCCAGGGGGTCCAGTGCCAGGCCCTCATTAGGGTTGAACTCATTGGCCAAGGCTGGTCTGTAGGTTCCCAGCTCTTGGGAGTTTGATCGGCAAGCTGGCCCCATGGATTGGATTGGTTCCGAGACCCTGACAAAGTCTGGTCTAGGGTAATGTTCAATCTGCCAGGTTAATGCCACTGGAGAGGTCCCTTAGTCAGTGCTACTTGGCCTGCTGGACTCCCACTCTCACACCGCTTCCATTAATCACTTCTTCTTAGCTCAGGTTCCCACAGAGAGAATCTCTCTCAGCGCCTTGTCACCTCTCCCCTGCTGCCGAGAAGACGTGACGAATGCTGACCCAAGGCCACCACCGCTTCTGAATTTTGCCCGTCCACAGCCTATCTCTGCCCAGACCTCGCCTCAGGCAAATACTTAAAGGAAAGCTCTGGAATGACACTGCACACCAGTCCAGACAGGGGTAACCCTGGCCTGCACAGGCCTCTCAGGCCGGTTGCCTCGGCCCATTGAGAGGGGTTTGCAGTCCCCTCCCTGGCCCTTCCTTCCTCCCATCCTTCTGCCTAAGGCCAGAGCCCTTCCTCCGAGCTCCCCCAGTGACTCAGAAGGCGTGGTCTTTTTCTCAGGTCCTAAGTCAGCCCTTAGCACCAGATCAGACCAACAGAGCAGTGTGACTTAGCACCAGGGAAGCTGTCCCTCTGGAGGGCAGTTCCAGGACCCTCTCCCTTAGGAAACCCGTTCTCCTGCTTCTTGTGCCCAGTTTCCAGATATGGTTTTCCCTCTGCATCTCCCTACACGCTCCCAGAGATTCAAGTCACCCAGGAATCTCACCCTTGCCTCCTCCGAGGCTCAGCGTCAACATCGCAAGGTGCATCTCAGAAATCCAAGGGTGCTCCAGGGTGGGTATAGGTAGGAGTGTGTGGTGCACATGTGTGTGTTTGTGTGTGTGTGAGGGGGGATTCACATGATCTGGGGATAGGCTTGGTCCCCAGAGAGAGCACTCTAGCTTTCCTTTCTTACAAAGGTGCTCAAAGACTCTGCCTCCCTCCTTTAAGGTCAACCAGGTCAGGGGAGGGCAGGTCCTAAGAGGGCAACGGCACTCCCCCTGGGTCACGTCACAGACCAGGGCAAGGTTTCCAGAGGCCTGAGCTTTCAGCCCTGTCACGGGGCCCTTTCCACCCCATGCTGCTTGAATACAAAATATCCTTATGGGGCAGGATGGGGTAGCTGCGGTGGGAGGTGGCTTAATCCTAGGGACTGGTCTGAGCTCAGTGGGGTGTGCGACAACGTTTAGAAGTGGTCATCAGGAGATTCACTTAATTTTCCAGAGCATTCCTTTGGTCCCACAGCCCAGGATGTACCCTGATTTATGGAGCTAAGATTCCAGCAGTTCTGGGAAGGGCTCTGGTTTCTGCCACTTGAGCTCCCAAGCAGAGGCAGAAGGGAGGGCCTCTCGCAGGAATGTTAAGAGTTAGGAGGTTGAGGGGGCAGAGCCTATGATAGGACTGAAGCAGATCCCAGGGATGCTTCCACCTGTCTTTGGCTACAGACCCTCGGGCAAAAGGGTGGGGGCCCCAAAGCCTGCGGGAAGCAGTGTCCTCAAAGCGGGTGGGCTCCCTGAGCCAGCAGCAGCTCCTCGTCCCGCCTGCCGTGGTGTCGATTGCTTTCACTTAGAGACTGAGCTTTTTTGCCACAAGCACTGCTGGCCGTGTTCACTGAAGCAGGGATGCTGTGTCTGCTGTGCACTTGCTCCCATTTGACAGATGGGGAGACCAAGGCTCTAGGTTCAGAGAAGCGAAGGGGTGCAACCAAAGTCTCACAATTGGAGAGTGCTGGAGTCAGGTTCCAAACCCAGGCCTCCGGATTTTAGGTTCAGTCTCTTTCCAAGAGCACACGGCAGCAAGAGAGTGCTTGTTTACCTGGCATGGAAGGAGGGATACTCAGCCTTTAGACAGTCAGGTCTGGGTTTCAATCCCACCCCCTGCTGATTGTGTGAACATGGGCAAGTTTCTGAGTCTCTGTTTTCTCTTAAGTAAAGTGTGTCCAGTCAGCGACACACTGGAGCTCATCCTTGCTCCCGAAAGCCAGCTGTGTGCCTTTCTTTCCAATTCCACGTGCAGTAACTGAGGCTGGTCAGCTGGCTATAGGCCACGGTGGAAGTGTTTGCACCACAGAAATGAGCAAACCTGACAAGTCCCGCCTTCTTTCCATTCAATGAACATTCACAGATTGCTAGCCTTCTGCCAGGCTCTGACTTGGTGCCAGGGAAGCAAAAATGAGCAAGGTAAAGTTTTATCCTAAAGGCCTTCACAGCAGAGAAACAGGAAGGGAACATGAACAAGGGCCACCAGGAATCAGTGCAGGGACAGCGGAGCAGTCTCTGTCTCCGCAGCGCCACCCCAGGCACCCCTCACTACGGATTCAGTGATCCAGAACAATGTGTAGTTTCCCTGAACATTGCACATCCTCTCATGCTGGGTACCTCTGCCCATGCTGTTGTTTCCAGGAATACAATCTCCCCACTGTTCTCCCTGGAAACTCTTAGTCATCCTTCACGTCTCAGCTCAAATGCTGCCTCTGAGTCTGTGAGGACTCCCCCAGGTCATCCTGGGACTTTCTCCTGCGGATAGATTGGTATGCACCACCCTAGAGGCAATGAGCGGCACTATTTTGGAATTGCCTGTTCAGGAGCCTGCCTGCCCACCAGCCTGGGGGCACCCTGATGACCATGGACATGTTTTCTTTCAGCTTTGGCTCTCCAGAGTGTTGGGCACACAGTAGACCCCTAGCAAACATTTACTGAGTGAATAAATGGCTCTGAGACTTGGTAGCTTTGTAGCTTTGGTGAGTCAAATCACTCTCTGAGCTTCAGTTTCCCCATTCATGATTATAGCTGCACCAAAATCACAGCATTCTGAGGAGGTCAATGAGATTGTGAATCGAGATCAAGCTCTAAAGTTCTAGCCAAGTTTTTAAAATGAAAAGGTAGAAGAGAAAAGTTCTAGTCTGGAGCCCAGCAGTGGCTGCAAGGACCCAAATGGCCCCAGAAGACCTTGGGTCCATCCAGAAGACCCTCTGGAGAACATTCCAACTCCAAGCAGCTGCTGGGGTAGCTGCCCGCCTTTTCTGACTTCTCCTCTGCCACCGGCAGGGCTTGAAGCTCTGGCACTGGGAAGGAGACAGAACCTTCACGGATCTTCACTCTCCACTTGGAATAAGTCAACAACAAGAGTACACTTCCAAGCCAGTGGTACTGAGAGGAGCTGAGGCTTCTTCCAGTACTGGGAGGCCTGATGAAGGACCCCTGGCCAATTGGACACAGGACTAATCTGTGGCTCCTCTTACAGGCGACTCCTGCTCAGGGATGCCCTGACTCTATCACCCTTGTTCCAGGGCACATCCCATCTCTTCCAAGGCTGGTCCCTCTTCTGCTGGCTGTCCAAGGAGCCTACCCTCCCTTCCCAGCCCCACTTAAATCTCCCATAGCATCTGCCAAGCTCTTCCTCAGTTACCCTTGTCTCCAGGGAACCAGAAACTGGAGTTTTTCCTTCATTCTCCCTTGGTTCCAAGTTCTCTGGCCTCAGTATTGTTTTCTCTTCAGTCCCATCTTGATGCCACTCAGAATTTGGGGTCCTTTTTGGTTACACCAATGCATAGAGCTAGACACTTCATGGAAGAGTTTATGACTACAGAGTCCCTTCCTCTGCTACAGTATATGGCCTAAGGTACTTCCTTTTACATCAAAGGTGTTTAACGGCCTTCCAATGTGTTTTCATCAGACCCCTCCTTAACTCCAGGTGGCCTGGCTTGCATTCCAACCATTTTGCAGAACTTCTCGTGCTTTCTTTAAGACCTATGACACCAACAAACTACTCTTCGCCAAGTTTGCTGGCCTGGTATAGCCCTGTGCCCTCAAGCTTTAGGCCCAGTCCCAAGCCATTTAGCCAGCACCCAATACAAAGAAGTCCTGGTGAAAGTCCAATATTGTAGAGACGTAAATTCTTCCCAAATTAATACATAAATTTGGTGAGAACCCAATAAAAACTTAAGTGTTCTAAAAATGGAACTTAACAAGCTCATTTTAAACATCATCTAGAAGAAAAAAAATGCACATGAATAGCCAGGAGAATTTTGACACAGTAAGAACAGTGTGGAAGAAACAGCTCTTCCACATATAAATTTTTACTATAAAGTTGTCAATACAGAGGGATATTGGTATAAGAACAGATAATCCAAAAATGGAATAGAGTGAAAAAAACATATCCAGGAAAATCTAGTTTATGCTAAAAGGGCATTTTAAATCACTAGGAAAGGGGTGGCTGTTCACAAATAGTGTGGGGACAAGATTACCCACTTGGCAAAAAAAAAAAAAAAAGTTAGATGTTATATTGGTGATCACTTTACTTCCTGAAAGAGAATTTATTCTAGCTATTTTAATCAGAAAGGAATTGATGGAAGGAAGGTATGTATAGCTGCCAGAATTGGAGGGAGTGTGGGAGAAAGAGTTAAGGGTGGGCTGACCAGAACAACTTCTAAAGCCATGGTGCAGACCGAGCCACCGAAGGAGATGTCATGGCTGCAGCATGGGAGCTGCCAGACAGCAGCCTGTGTTTGCCATGGGTACTGTTCCAAAACCACACTGACTCTGCCAGAATCTACGCTAGTGAGACAGGCTCTGCTGTCTTTTTCTCCCTACAGCTCAAAGCTTCATGAAAGTTGTATCTGCTTAGGTCTCTTAAGAAGCAGACGCCAACATGGAGTATAAAGGGCCAGAGATTTATTGGGACAATGTCTATAAAAGATAAAAAGAGGGAAGGAGCAGTCCTATTTAACATGTGCTGAGAGACCTAGCCAATGCAATAATACAAGAAAAAAATATATACAGATGGAGAGGAAGAAATAAAACTGTCTTTGTTTTTAGATAACATCATTGTCTAGGTAGGAAACTACAAAGAGTGAATTAAAAACTCTTGGAACTAATCAGTGATTATAGCAAGGTTGCAGGATACAAAGTCGATCTACAAACATTAATTACTTTCTTATAGATCAGAAAC
Source organism: Tonatia bakeri (assembly GCA_004024845.1). Taxonomy (NCBI): domain Eukaryota; kingdom Metazoa; phylum Chordata; class Mammalia; order Chiroptera; family Phyllostomidae; genus Tonatia; species Tonatia bakeri. The sequence goes on along the minus strand of PVIA01000582.1, from coordinate 80,653 downwards.
AAATTGTTAGAATTTGACATTGAAAAACACAACACCACTTACATTAACACAAGAAAGAAAAGAAAGAGAAAGATGAAAGAAAGAAAGAAAGAAAGAAAGAAAGAAAGAAAGAAAGAAAGAAAGAAAGAAAGAAAGAAAGAGACTCAGGTATATATCTAGCAAAATATGTGCGGAATATATATATATAAAGACTACAAAACTCTGAAGATAGAAACAAAGAATATCCACGCAAATGGACAAATGTTCCATGTGCATGGATAGGAAGACTCTAAATCATTAAGATGTTGGTTCTTTTCAACTTGGCACACAGATTCAATGCAATCCCAGTCAAAGTTCCAGGAAGTTATTTTGTGGACATCGATGAAATGATTCAAATTTCACGTTGAAAGGCAAAAGGCCTGGATTAGCTGACCTGCAGAAGAACAGTTGGAGGACTGATACCGCATGATTTCAAGACTTACTCTGAAGCTAAGTGATCAAGACACGGTGTTGATAAAAGAATGAATATATCAATGGAATAGAATACAGAGACTACAAATAGACCCATTCAAATATAGTCAGACAGACTTTGACAAAGGAGCAAAGCCAATAGGGAAAAAATAGTCTTTTCAACAAGGGGCGCTGGAACAATCAGACATGTACATACAAAACAATGAATCTAGACGGAGACTTTACACTCTTCACGAAGACTAACTCAAAATAGATCAGAGATCTACGTGTAAAATACAAAATTACAAGTTTTCTAGAAGGTAACAGAGGAGAAAACCTAGGTAACCTGAGTTTGGCAACAATTTTTGACACAACACCCATCCATGAAAGTAATGTTGTTAAACTGGACTCCATTAAAGAGAAAAACTTCTGCTCTGTGAATGAGACTGTTAAGAAATGAAAAGACAAGCCACAGGCTGGGAGAAAAATCTTTGCAGGAAACGTCTCATAAAGGACTTGTATCCAAAATATACAAAGAACTCTTAAAACTCAACAAGAGAACAACCAATCCAGTTAAAAAATGGAAGAAATAAACAAACCAACCCTGAACAGACCTTTCAACAAAGAAGACATACGGATGGCAAGTAGGCATACGAGATGTTGGACCTCATATGTCACCAGGAAACTGCAATACAAAACAACAAGGAGACACCACTGCACATCTGTCAGAATGGCTAGGATACAAACACTGGCAACACCGAATGCTGCGAGGATGTGGAGGAACAAGAACTCTCAGTCACTGCTGGTAGGAGTGCACATGGCACAGCCACTTTGAAAGACAGTTTGACAGTTTCTTTAAAAACTAAACATGGGCTAACTATACAGTCCAGCAATCCTGCTCCTAGGTATTTACCCAGATGGATTGAAAACTTTTTCTATGCAAAACTTTCACACAAATATTTATAGCAGCTATGTTCAAAATTGCCAGTAACTAAAAGCGACTGTGATATCTTTTAGTAGGTGAAGGGATAAAGAAACTGTAGAACATCCACACAATTGAATCTTTTTCAATGATAAAAAGGTAATAATGATAAAAAATGATATCATTTTCAATGATATAGCTATCAAGCTATAAAAGGACATGGAGGAAATTTAATGCATAATGTTAAGTGAGGGAGGTGAGTCTGAAAAGGCTACATACTATATGATTCCAACTATACGATACTCTGGAAAGGGAAAAAAACTATAGAGACAGCAAAAAAAAAATCATTGTTTGCCGTGAGTTCTAGGGGAGGAGGTGAGGGATGAACAGACGGAGCACAGGGCATTTTTAGGGCAGCGAAGCTCCTCTGCGTGACACTGTAATTAATGGTGGATACACGACATGGTGCATTTGTCAGGACCCGCAGAACCACATCACAGAGAGCCAACACTAACGTGAACTATGGACTTTAGTTAATAATAATGTATCAATATCAGTTCATCAACTGTAACAAATTACCACACTAATGCTAGATGTTAATAATAGGGGAACTTTCTGCTCAATTTTTCTATGAGTATAAAACTGCTCTAAAAATAAAATCTATTTAAAAATGGAAAAATAATCAATATACTTGGCAAAAAAATTGGCAGCAACTGTAACAGACAATAGGACGGTGGGCGCGCAGTTTTGTCTTCTCGGGGCTCTTTGCTTCATCCCTGTCGTCCTGGCGTCCCCTCTGGTTTAACGTGTGTCATTCTCAGGAGTGTTTCGGTATGCACGATAAAAGGTTATTATTGATAATATATAATGAACTCCTATAAAGCAATAAGAAGAAAACAATCCAGGAGAATAATGGGCAATACATATGAGTATCAATATTAGTTTGCTAGGGTTGCCCTAAGAAAATACCACATATTGGGTGGCTTAAACAACAGAAATTTATTTTCTCACAGCTGCAGAGTCTCGAAGTTCAGGATCAAGGTGTTGACAGGTTTGGTTTCTTCTAAGATCCCTTTGCTTGGCGTGAGATGGCTGCCTTTTCACTCTGTCCTCACACGGTCTTTCTCCTGTGCACACAATCTGTGTGCTGATCTCTTCTTATAAGGACAAAAGTCACATTGGATTAGGGCCCACCACATGACCTCATTTTACCTTAATTACTGCTTTAAAGGTCCTATCTCCAAATATAGCCATATGTGAGGTGCTGGGAGTGAGGGCATCAATTTACAAATTTGGGAAGGGCACACAATTCAGCCAAAAACAATAGAAAATTCACAGAAGTACAAATGGCCAATAAATATGTCAATATTTTAATATGATCAAAAACCAGAGACATGCAAATTAAAAACAATAACTGACAACCTCTCCAATAGAATGACAACAAAATAAAAATAAAAGAAGATTGATTCTATGTAGGTTTGGCAAGGATTAGGGAGCTGCCATTTCTTGGTGGAAAAAATTAATATAACTTTTTTGGAAGGCAACTTGGAGGACTCTATCAGAATGAAAAGTGCTTATCCTTGGACCCAGAAGTTTTGCTTCTGAGACTTGATTCTACAGAAACACAGAGATACAAAGGAGCATGAATAAAGATGTTAAGTGCAAGATATTTGGTAAAATTTAAAAATTGAAAATTACTTAGATTTCTATGAATTAATAAGCTGTGATACACCCATACTATGGAATACTGGCTGAGGTTTCAAAGAATGAGACCTATGATAACATAAATATCACATGATATCTTACGAATAAAATAGACCTCTAATAAAATGAAATCACGGAATCCATTAGGTAACTCAAAGAAGAGGAAATCGAGAGTGAAGAACAGATGGTGCACATAGAACCCAAATAGAAAAACAGCAGATTTAAATTTACCCATACCAACAATCATATTAAATGTAAATGGTTTAAACATCTCAATTAAAAGGCACAGATTATGGGACTGGATTTCTTTAAAACAAGATCCAAGTACATAGTGCTTACAGAAAACTCACTTTGCTTTTCTAAAGATTTTATTTATTTATTTTTAGAGAAAGGGAAAGGGAGGAAGAAAAAGAAGGAGAGAAACATCATACCAACCAGGGATCAGGTCTGCAAACCAGGTGTGTGTCCTGACTGGGAATTGAACTGGCAAAATTTGCTTTGTGGGACAATGCCCAGCCAGCTGAGCCAGGCTGGCCAGAACAAGAAAGTCACTTTAAATATAGTCATAAACAGGTTAAAAGTGAAAGGTTGGGTAAAAATATGCCATGCTTGTACTAATCAAAAGAATCCTGGAGTGGATATATTCATACTGTGCAAAGCTAACTTCAAAGCAAAGAATATTTCCAAGGATAAAGGCTGTTTCATGGTGATGAAGGGATGAATTTGTCAGGAGAACCTAGTAAACCTGGACGTATATGTGCCTGATGAGAAAGCTGCAAAGTAGACGAAGCAGGACGGAACTGCGAAGAGAACTAGAGAAACCCACAGTTATAGTCAGAGACAGTCAGAGACGGCAAATTCGCTTGTCCTTCATTAATTTCCTGCTCTAGTTAAGGAGGCATTAATTTCCTGCTCTAGTTAAGGAGGTCTTTCTTTATCTCTTTGAACTCTTTTTTTTTAAGATTTTATTCATTTATTTTTAGAGAGGGAAGGGAGGGAGGGAGAGAGAGAGAGAGAAACATCAACGTGTGGTTGCTGGGGGACATGGCCTGCAACCCAGGCATGTGCCCTGACTGGGAATCGAACCTGCGATGCCTGGTTCGCAGCCCGCGCTCAATCCACTGAGCTACACCTGCCAGGGCTATCTCTTTGAACTCTTAATCAAACTTAGGGTCCTTTTCAGACCATGTTTTAGTTTCCAGTTCCTCTGGTGTGAATGATTCCCTTTTATGAAGGCAGTGGGATGACTGTTTGGCTGGTATTGGACTTCCCCATGTATTTTATAATTCTGTCTGTGAGCTCATCTTCAGCGGGGGTTATTTCTCACGACAGTCGTGTAACTGCTCTGAGTTATTAAGGCCCCTTGTGGGTTGATTTCACCATTGCCTCGTTCTACTTATTGCTTTTGGGGTTTGTACCTTTTGACTCTCTATGGGTTTCTGTTTTACTTTTGGTGCCTAGAATTTTTCTTTTTCTTGCTTTTGGGCTCAGCTGTGGGCTTTAACTAAATAAAATGTTAAAGGATTTGCAAAATGTCACTGTTTGGAGAGGGTTTGGAGAATTGCCATCCCCAGCTAGCCTTCGGTTTTGACTGAAGGGAACAATAGGTCTCCCAAGACACACCTTTGAAATCAGCCTTCTCTCATTGCTCTCCTTATTGTCTGTTGTCCTGGAATTACAAAATTACTTTGTAATGAGTTTATAATAAGTCAGTTTTTCTAAAACCAAAAAAATGCCGCTTAGCTGTCTGCCTTTTAGGTTGGAGGCTGAAATTTGCTTTGTGGAAGTTCCTTTGTTTTGGAATGACCCATCTGAGTTGGCCCTTTCAGCTCTGCCAGTGTGAAGCAAGGGCCTAGTTATCATTCCTGGTGAGTAGGGGAAGGCACTGATGGGCCCCAAGAGGGATTTCTTAGTCTGAAAAGTTAATACCCTTTAGTAATACACACTGAATGAATTTGCAAAATTCTGCCTCTGAGTATTGTTTTACTTAGACTGGCCAGAAGGTCAGGTATAGGATTCTGCCTCTGAGCACCTCCTAATTTGGAATCAGACTACCCTCTACCTGAAGTGGGTGTGTGTTGCCAAGGGGTATGCATTTCTCTGGATCAGTTGTTTGCACAAGATGCGGGCTGGGATGGAAGAGAGTGTGAGAGAGAAGTGCCCACTTCTTCCGCTTAGACTGGGGAAAACAACTGTGCAGGTGACCCCGACTGGTGCAGCCCAGCTTGCCCTTGGGGGCTGGTGTTTCACGTGAGGTTCTGTTTTAACCTGGCTAACCTAACTTTTGAAGGATGTCCTGACAGGTATTTTGTTTTGATAACCTCTATCGTCAGTAAAGCATTGTATGGAGGAGGCAAATTCTGGGAAAGGACAGGAGGGCTTGAGATCTTAGGTGTGGGCAAGAAGGAAAAACTACTTCCAGGGGCTGGGGTGGGTGTGGGGTGGGGTGGGTGGTGGGAGGAGACTTGTCCCTGACCACAGGGAGGCAGCTGGCAGGTGAGCTGGGCAGTGGGCTCGTGACAAACTTTGAGGTTCGTGTGGGTTCTCAGCAGAGTCACTTCTGGAAACACTTGGGGGTGCTTTCTGATATATACTTCCTTCTGTCCCCTTAAGATTTCTGGCAGTGTTGTGCACGTGCCTTTGGGTGTGGTCTAGAGAATTAGGAGAGAGCCTGGCCCGTGATTTGGGTGGAGGGACCCAGGCCTGCCTGGCTCCGAGTGCAGTGGTGCTGGGGGTGCAGGACAGACCTGGGCAGAGAGTGGCAGGAGGCAAAGTTGAGTGGGGACCCAGGGCCAGTGCGTGGAGGGCTTCGAGAGCCATGTTAAAGAACTGGACTTCATCTTGCAGGCCCTGGGGGGCCACTGAAGCATGTTAAGCAAGATGGTGATGTGATCAAACTTACATCGTAGAGAATGAAAAACAACCCAGACTCTCTCTTACATTTGTAGACAGCTGCAGTGGATCTCTGCTGCCCGTGTTTGGCTAGCACCTCTTCTGTTGTTCTGCAGTAACAGATCCGCTCTTTCCTGCGGGCACCTAGTCCATGCGATTAGGACGGAGCTGAGTGCGACCTTCTCAAAAGCAGGGAGTGTGCCTGTGACCCAGGCCCGGCCACCAGGCACGCCTGATCTGCTGGCCACAGATACCGGTTCAGGGAGGGGCCTGTGCTTCTAATGTGGGCCCGTCAGTCAAACCCAGGACTTTTCTTACAGCTGCTGGGAAAGAACACCCGGTGGGGTCTCTAAACTGATAGGATGCGAATCTAGGGCTCCTGGTGGTCAAGAAGGCTTCCTGCTACGTGGAGAGAAAGCACCTGAGAGGTGGCATGAGACAGAGCCCTCGGGCTGTAGTCTGAGGCACAGGATCCAGCCATGGGTGGTGCCCCCTGGAAAGCAGTTGGAGGTGAGAGAGACAGAGACCCCAAGGACATTGCTGAGCTCTGGATCCCGCCACTCCTGAAGCCTACATAACCAACCCTCCCTTTTATATTAGCCAGTCATCTAACTTGCTGCATTCACCTTACGAGTCAGAGTTCTCACTTACAGTTATGCACTCTCCCTGATTTGCTCTTCCCTAGACTCAATATTCTTAATTTATCTGACATTTGATGTGACTTCTAGGTTCCTGCCCCCATGGTCATCCTTTTTTGGTGGGCATGGCTGCACTAGTATGGCTGGGGTCCTTCTCTGTAGAAGTCATATTACAATAAAGTGTACGATGTCTTCTTCTCTGAAGAAATCGAGGTAGAAGGTCGACACCTGTGGGTCAGGTCCAGAGGCCTTTTGGAGGGAGGGACCCTGGTCATGGCAATGTATGATTTGAAGTGTCTCTGTTTCTATAAAGAATGAAGCACTTTGGCTCTGCCATGGGGAGTTCTCGAAGGCCAGTACCTTGAAGCACTTCAGTTTCTGAGAACAGTAGGGACATGTCCTAAGTTCTTGCCGAAAGGATCCTGAGGCTGCCCTGAAATATAGATGAAGCCACTCAGTCATCTTAACTGGCTGTTAACAAGCTGGTCCATCATTTAAAGGTGGCTTTCAGAAACAGCAAGAGGGAGGGGCAGGGGGACACTTGGGCCAGACCTGTGCTTATGACAATCTGGGCTGGAGGGGTGGGTGTGTGCTGTGAGCCCACTTTTTTCCACATTCTACAAAATTCTAGGATTCCCTTGGTTAAGGTGAGCTGAGGACTCTGCCTTCAATAGAACAGGCCTGGAATTAGGCTCTTAGATGTTCGGTCTCCTCAGGTGCCCCTACAGACAGCTCCGAACCTCACATGTCCTCTTTCTTCTTCCTGATCACTTCGTAAGTTACACACAAGATTCAAATCCCCATGGCTACCATTTGGGGTGTTCCTGAGTCCTATGGCTTTACGGAGTCACTGTGCCTCTTGACATCCAGGAGGAAATGGATCAAACCCTCAAACCACAAAAGAGGGAAATGCAGGTTTTCCTGCGATACTTCCGGGGATTTGTTCTCTACTTACTTACTCTGTTTCTGTTGGATTTCCTTCCTTCCTTCCTTCCTTCCCTACCTCCTCCCTCCCTCGTTCCCTCTCTCCCTCCCTGCCTTCCTTTCTGTTCCTTCTCTTTCTTTTCTTCCTTTTGCCCCCCGCTGAGGCTGTTTTCTTCTCTGCCTTGTGTCAAAACAAATGTAAAACATGGATCCTTTCCTTGATTTCCCCAAGGCAGCCTGAGCACGGGGCATGTGTGACACGTTTCCGTAGTGTAACTGAGAGAGCTGTGATGAGTCTCAGCACAGAAAACACCTTCAAGTCGAATATCAGATATTCCTTTGCCCACCCCCGCCGCATTAGACATCTGTTTCCTCGAGGCCTAGCCCCTTGTGTTTCCAGTCTCCTCCCCAACCCTTTCCTTCCGTCCCCACCCACCCCCAGCCCCAGCCGGCCTCCCAGAGCATCGATTTCTCCTGCCAGCAGCTCATCCCCACCCCCTCCCTGAGACCAATCTCTGCCTGCCCAGGAAACATTAAGGACCAGCTTCGAAATTACTTTTTTCTTTAACACAATCAAATTATTCGTCTTAACTCCTTCCCCTCCCAGCTGTCTCTACAGGCACATAAAAATTCCTGACCCATTTGATATGAGTTATGCCACCCTGTGGAAGGCAGGAGTGCGGAAACAGTTTTGTGGGTTTACATTGCGGCTTTTCTTTCCCGCTGCTCCCATCTAACTACAGCCGGCAAATATTCCTGCCACCCCGCCTGCCTGGCTTGATGCGCCCTTCCCCCTCCGATCCCACCCTTGCCTGGTCAGCACCTCCTTAGCTGAACCCAATCCTCCAATACAAGAGCCTTCTGGAAACAGCCTACGCCTTTATTTCCTGGTTCTCACCATTGCTGAGCTGGAGCACCAGCCACGAGGCTGGTCAAGACCTTAAGTAGGCCTCTTCTCCCTCTTCCCATGAAGTCTCAGGAGCTCTGTGGCTTGCCTAGGGTCACTGTCTATGCCACTGAGGATCTCACCGTATGTGAATCAAACTGAGGCTCCCTAAGCCCTCCATGGTTCAAGAATGGTAAGCTCTGGCTAGTCCCAGCATGCACCGGAGCCCCCAGCTGATGGCAAGCATCAAGAGACGTTCGTCTGTCTGATTCAGAGCCCCACTGCAACAAGGACCCTGCAGGGGAGCAGTCAGGCTGGAATTTGGTCTTCCAAGTGCTGCACAAACCGCAGACCTGGCTCTTCTCTGCTCCTCGGCAGCCCTGGCAGGTCCCTCGCCAGGTGGCCCGGGGAGGAGGAAAGAGCACTGGCCTCAGGGGGAAGACAGAGGCTTCTGGGCCGGTTCTGCCATAAACTCATCTCAGCTGCTGGAGAGCCCCTGTTCCCATGTGGGTGTCTATCTCCTCGTCTGAGGAAGGAGGGGTGGGCCAGAGGAGTTCCAGTCCTGGGAGGGGACCGTCCCACCTCTAGGCAGCTGATTTTGGTGCCTGGAGCCAGGCCTACCTGCAGGGCTGAGGCTGTGCAGCTCTGACCTGAAATGGAAGAGGCTGAGCCAGCCCCCGGGCTGGGAGTCCAGGATACTGCGGCGGGGTAGGGGGTTGTTTCAGGACTGAAGGGAGTCCAGTGTGGTTGGGACACAGTGGAGGCGGGAGAGTCACTCAGGAGGAGGCTGAGAGACAGACAGGACCCTGAGGGCCATGGTGAGGGGTCAGCATTTTACTCCGAGTCCCAAGGAAACCCACTGAGCAGGTTTCCAGTGGGGGCCTGGCTGGATGGCTTGGCCTCTGTGGGGTGAATGGACTAAAGGAAGGCCTGAGGGGAGTCAGGGAGACGTGGTGGGAGGCTGGTTTGGTGGTCCAGGCAAGAGGGGGGCCGAGACCAGGGTGCAGCAGTGGAGGGGAGAAGTGTGCACAGACGCAGCGTACACTGCGGAGCGGACATGATCAGCTGTCACAGTAAATATGGTGGCAGCGAGGGTGCCGCCTAGCCAGGGTCCCTCAGCACCTCACAGCGCTCCTTCCGGCCATTCACGTGTCAGGGCGCTCAGCTAGCCCCCAGGGGAAGGACAGTCAGGGCTGTGGGGGTCTCCAAGCTTTGCTGCCAGCTCCGAAGGTGATTGAGGTAGGGCCTCCTGCCTCCCTTAGAACGACATCAGGAAGGATAAGGACTGGTGGAAACAGAAGGTGGCGGAGCCTGTGGCAAGTGGGTGGGGCTTGGCTTTCCCACTGGATCTGCTGAGTCAGGACACCCCAAAAGTCCGAAGTTTCCAGTCTCTGAAGGATCTTCACTCGCTGCCCATCTCTGCAGCAGTGAGGGACAGCTCCCAGCTGGCCAGGCGTCTCATTTCAGGAAGCCTCTCTTCTGAGAGACGGTTCGTACTCGGCTTGGTCTGCTCCAACTCCCAGAGGCCTTTGGGGTGGTCTCAGGGCTCTCTTGGTCAGGTCTGGCAGGTGGGGCAGCTCCACCAACTGGGTTTGCCTGGCAGGAGATTGGGGACTCTCTTAGGAATGCCCCCAAAAGTTGGAGGTGGGACAGGGAAGGGGGGAGAACAGCCAATAAGGGTTTGCTGTGAGAGGAGTGGGCTATTTGCTAAATAAAATTTAAATCCTTGCTGTGGTTTTTGCCAAGAAGAGAGAAGTGGCTGATGAAAACCATATGTCTCTAAGTTAAGTGGAAGGAGGAGCCCTGCATTGTGTGTGAGTGTGTTAGAATGGTCTCCCATGCAATGGAAAAATCTTGGTTTTAAAGGATACAATGTTAAGAGGCACTCGGAGACAAACCGTATTTCGCAATTAAGTAGCTGACAAGGTCAGCAACGGAAGGACAGCATAAACTAGCTGAAAAAGGTCTTGCTCAATACCAAAATGTGTTTAAAAGTTCAATGTTACAATCTGAAACTGTATTATAGGCTTGTTATATAGTTTTACAAAGACAGCCAAAAGATGAAACCATTAAAAATACTTAAAGTATTTCCTGATGCTTAAAAGTAGTTAAAAAAAATGCAAGTGACCATTTTTCTAAGTTGACCCTGAGGCAAACTGAACCCAAACAGAGACGCAGACAAACGTAACTACTGTTCGCTCTTTGTGAACGGCACTCCAGTTCTTCCTCCAACATTCAAGTTCCAGCGTCTTCCATGAGTGTCCTCCACTGAGTGCTGCTGTCGCTTGCCGGCCCCACACCCCACCATCTGTCCTGCTTGCTGGCTGCCACCTGTGGGGGCTGTCACCTGCAGAGCTTTCTGTGGCACTTACCTGCCCCCAACACCCTTCCACTTGGCTGTTGGAAGAACGTTAACTGTTCTTCGAGGATACTCATTTTCAAATCTACCCATCCACTCCACTATAATTTCCATGTGGTTTTTCTGCATGGAGATTCCAGCTCTCTGGTGAAATCCTCTATCCCATCATCTATCTTCTTGACCTTATCAGTCACGGGTATTTGAACATCTTTATCGGATAACGCCCATATCTGGGTCGCCCATGGGTCTGTTTTGATTATGTTTCTGGGCTCCGGCTGACGCATTTCTCATCTGAGAGGATTTACTGTGGCTCTCCGGAAGTCCGCTGCAGTGCCGGAAGGCCGTCCTGGTCCCGTCGGCATGGAGCTGGCCTGTGCCGGCTGTCAGACTTTGAGGTGGCTGCTGTTTGCAGCTCACCCTCCAGCACCTCACCCTCTTGGGGTTCTCTCTGCAGTCTGGGTTGTTTCCCAGGGCCCGTGCTCTTCAGTGAGTCTTTGATTTCCAGTTCGTTTCTCCAGCCCCATCCAAGTTCCAAAACCCCTGCTCAGCTTCTGGGTCGCTCTGCTGCCCTTCACTACTCTGGCAGGGCGGACTACGAATCAGCAGATGCCTCAGGGAAGAGGGCCCTGGAATTTTCAACTAACCTAATGTGCTGCTCTTCTCCTGGACATCTTGACCCTCAGGCTCTGCTTGCCTGAGAATTTTGCACACCAGTTTTTTTCTCCCACCCCACGAGATTGCCAAAACCTGCAGCTCAAGTGTCCCGCTTCTTAGCCACCACCCTGGCTTGATTCTTACCCTCTCCGCCCCGTGTGACTCACAAATCAGCGAGGCCTTAAGGGGAAGAATAACAACAGATGTCACCTCCACATGCCCCTGTCTTTCTGGGACCCTGACCTCTCACACGCTGGCTGCCTGCAAACAAATGGCTTTCGGGTTTTGTCTAGCTCATTGTCGGTGAGAGGACTGGCCTCTAATGAACGAGCTACTCCGAGGGGCATCCCCTGCCCACTCTGTCGGAATGTAAGTTCCCTGAAGGCAGGGACCTTGTCTCCATCCCCAAAGTGATCCCTGACTGAGTACCTCCATGCCTTAAATCTCACCTGTGCCTGGACACTCCCAGATTTGCGTCTCCAGTCCAGAGTTCTGTTCCGAGCTCTTTGTCCCACATATCTAACTGCCACTTGTCACCTCCACGTGACTGTCCACACAGAAACTCGACATATCTAAAATCTCGTTCTCCCCCCCAAATCTGTCCCTCCTCCAGGCTGCCAGCTCAGAAGGAAGCATGTCCTCCATCCGCCCAGCTGACGTCAGAAACCCGAGGGTCACCAGTGACGATTCCCTCCCCTCCCCTCTCTCCCCACTTCAAACCTCCCCGTGTCGCCGATTCCACCTTAAAATGTCATATGAACTCATCCAGTTCTCTGCTTCTCACCGCCACAGCCCCGTCCCGCAACCGCCCCCCTCGGTTGTCTGGTAGTCTCCTCACATCCCTCCCCGAAGACGGGCTGGCCCCTTTCCAAGCGTGTTCGCCAGCCACCCTGTGAGCACACTGACCCCTGGAAAACAAGAAGCCGATTATGTCACTGTTCTGCATAACACCTTTCAATGACATCCCACGGTCTTTAAGAAAGCTTTGAAGATAAACCCTGAAGGAGCCCAAGACCCTCCCAGTCCGGGCTTACCTGACCCCTCCTCTCCACAGGCAGCCCATCCTTGGGGTCCTGAGCTCCTTTTGGCCCCCCGGGCCTTCATGCATGCTGTGTGCTGCCAGGAAACCCACGCCTTCTCCCATTCCGCCTCTCCCCTGTTCATCCTTCTGGTCTCAGTTAAATGTCCCCTCCTCAAAGGAGCTTCCCTGACCCCCCAGTCTGGTTGGATGACCCTGTGGACTCTCTGTCATTACAGCCTGCCCTCTGTCCATAACACTCGGTACCTTGGAATTGCATAGTTAATCAGGTGGTTACTGAATACATTGTCCCCTGCTAGATGCTAATCTCCTGGAGGCCAGAGACTGTGTTTGTCTTGGTCCCACTCTAGCTCCAGCTCCAACAGGGTGCCTGGGATGTCTTAAAAGATTTGAATAAGTGAATGAAAGATGGACAAGGACAGCAGCCACCCCCGACCCCCGGCTGCCCAGCAGAAAGCAACACAGGGAGTGCCCCGCAGCAAGGCGACAGCCGAGGTGGGGTTTCCAGGGAGCAAGAGTCTGAGCGTGTAATTACGAAAACGAGGAATCCTAAATAGCTGCCTATCGCAGTCTTCTTGTCGCCAGGTTTAACGCACTGGTCGCAGAGTCAGCGGATCGGGGGTCCAGCCCCAGGTCTGGCACCAATCATGACAAAGAGCGTTTTATGACGCTTCACAGTTTACGAGGCATTTCCATGGGTGGAGCCTCCTTAACCCGGCCTGCGCCCCTCAGAGGCCTGCTGGGAGGGAGAGCACAGCCTGGGAGGCTCAGACCCCGCTCTGCCGGCGCCTCCAGTGTGATCTCAGGCTCCCTTGGGCTGGTCCGCAAAGTGGAGGGGTCCAACGAGATGGTCTTTACGGCTGGTCCGTGAAAATCTATAACTAAAAGTCCAGGGCTGCTTCCATCGCAGAGCCAAGTAGCAGGGCAGCACCCCAGAAGCTCCTAGCAATGCTGCAGGAGCCCCAGCCATAGAGCTGTCACGTGAAAGCAGGACAGACACCAGGATTTCCACACGAGGGATTTATCTGAGAGCTGGGCCCAGGGAGCAGGAGTGAGGGGTTGGGGAGAGATGGGGAAAGAGGAGCCCAGCCGGGTGAGAGGGTCCGATCCCTTCAGTCTTGAAGAGCCATGACCTCACCACATCCTGCTGAGAAGCCACAGATACCCTCCCAGAGCTGCTGCCTAGGAGTGTGGCGGTGGGACCTTTGTCCACTGGTGCCCGCCCCCAGGACTGTCACTCTGACCTTCTGGGCTGTGCTCACTCACAGGCTGAGGAGGCATCTTGGTCCAGAAGTCCTGGGGCGGGAAATGCAAAGAGAATCCTCCAGACAACACTATGAGCTGGGCCAAGCTCTCACTTAGACTGTCCTCACAGCGCTGCCTGAAGTCATGGTGGAACCCAGGGCACCAGGGCATCTGATACGGTCCCAAGGCGGGAGGGGCGCCTCGATCCAGTGCCAACATGCCCCCGGTCCCTGGAGCTTTCCTTCTGCACCCCACCAGCTCTCTGCCCTCTGAGTTTCAAGGTCCCCCACCCACTTTCTGTGGAGCTTTTTCACGTCCTGGGCCATCGAAAATGGGGGTGGGGGTGTATTCACATGGACCCGTCAGACAGGGCTTCTCAGGGCCTCGGGAAACAAACTGTCCTTCCTTGGGCGCTTCTGAGAGAGGGTCCAGCTCGACCTGTGACACAGTGGCCGGCCTATGGTGAGGCACAGGAGGGTGCTGGCTGTTCTTGGAGCTTCTCCCGGGCATCAGCAATGCTCCCCCAAAGTCAACAAGGCTTCCCAGGCCTGGCAGTGGCAGTGCCTGCAGTTGGAGACCCATGTCCCCCCTCCCTGGTGGCACAGAGCTTCCTCACCATCCTCCTTTTATAAACTCTGGACATGGCTTCCCTCAGCCTTCCCTTTGGATTCTCAAAAGTTTGATTTTTTTTTGGTAACAAAAAAAGGAACATTGGTAGCTTCCAGCTTTTTCCCCTCTGCAATGACAATTCTACTTTTTCCCAGGTAGTGTGAATGAGAGACGAAAGAAAAAAAAAGGTCTCTTATGAGAACATGGAAAAGAACACAAAGGTTTAAATTTTAAGATATTACCTGTCCATGTTTTTCCTCTCCTCTGGTGAGGAAAGTGTCTCTTCTGTCTCAGGAGGTTGGGTCTAGGTCTCTGCCTCTCTGACTACCTCCCTCCACACCAAATTTCCTAGTTCTGAGTAATGAAGAATTTTGTGTGTGTGTGTGGCGGGGGGAGTGATGTCCCTGGTTCATGGGAGGTAACCTCTAAATCCTTGGGGCTTCCTAAGTGAGAGGAGTGTCCTTTTTATTCACAGCGGACTGCTCAGACCTGGTTGGAGTCCATGCTAATGAGATGACTCAGAATGGGGGCCAACCGTGTGCTTAGGGGGTTGGGGTTTTGAGCCAGATGATATCAGTGTAACCTCGGGGGAGGTAAGGGAGCTGGAGGTTACACTCAGTCACAGGACCAGGGGATGATTCAGTCTGAATGCTGGCAGAACGAAGGCCCAGTACAGACTGGAGATGCCGGTGCTCCGGCGAGCTCTTCCCAGTTAGTGCTACATACACGCTGACGGTCCAAGGGGGCGGCGCGTCCTGAGGACACAGAAGCTTCCCATCTGAGGCTCTCTGGGCCGTCCTGCGATGTGTCTCTTCACTTGGCTAGTCCTGATTTGAACACTTCATACTAAAACTGTAGTGCTGGTGTTGCCAGTGGAAATGGGGTCCTTTCATGGAGTTGTGAGGAAAGCATTCCACGCACAGGAGGACAAAGTGGAGTGATGAGATTTATTGGGGTTGAAGTAGATGGCTGCCCCCAGGTTCCCGGTGTCTCATCTCTGTGCCGCTGTGGAAAAAAGTCAGCCTTGTCTTCATCAGGCCCAGAAACAGCACCAATGTCCAGAGATCCTGTGCCACACCAAAGCTTAGTCCAGTTCAGCCGCCGTCCCTGTCCGGCTAACCCAGTCTGTTCCCGGCTGTGTTCCGGCTGGCGTTGCACTGGCAAGCCGAGGCCTGCGCTTGGAGCCGTGCTTGGAGTACACTGGCTGCCAGCCTGCAGGCGGCTGCTGGGGCCGCACGGCTGGTATGGAGAGAGAACAAGCAAATGAACGAGGCAAACCCATGGTACTGGGTGAGATAGAGAACTTCGTTAAGCTCGAATTATATTATCTGGGGCTTGGGAAGGACCAGCTGCTGTTTCAAAATAACCAGTCAATTTGCCTGTCCCTCCTGGCCTTGCATTGGGTCCTCCCCTAACCAGTGCATTTCCGAGATCTTCCAGGGTTCTGTGTTCCTTATGCAATCTGATCCTTTTCCCAGACTAGGCTCCGCCCCTCCTTGTCGCCACCTTAGTTCCTACTGAGCATGCCTCATAGTAGAAAGACTTCCCCCTGTGCCATCTTGGCTTCTACTGTGTCATCTGGTTTCTACTGTGCATGTACATACCTCCCCGTTTATTGTTTATCCCCCCCGCCCCAATCTGGGTGAGTGGACCAGTTGTACCCACTGGAGGTTGGAGAGCTGGTCCTTCCTCCCTACGTGGGGGAGGGAGGGAGGAGTGTTAATCCCCTTCGTGGGGCGTTGCTCTGATCCCCTGGCGAGTCTGAAGCTGTATTCCATACTTAATCAGGCTTATTGTTTGATTCAGCTCCCTAGCTGATTAGGCTTCTTAATGTCTCGTCCCCTTTGCTCTCTCTATTAATATCTAGCTACCTACACCAACACTAAGCACAGTGCTTTCCAGATTCCTTGAGATATCTAGAGAGTTCTCAATCCTGAGGGGATAGGGGCCACCTGGTTGGAAGTGCAGGTAGCTCAAGAACCCCAGCACTTGCAGCTGGAGTCTGAAGTGGAGTCAGGTGGTGGATTATACCCTTAACTTGCGAGGTCTGCACTGACCCCAGGTAGTGAGTGTCAGGCTTACTTTTTACCTAGGTGTGTCTACCTGCTTCCCACCCCCCCGGGGAGCCCTATTTACCCATCAGGAGACTCAGTGTCTCCCAAACACAGGCCCATCCCTGCCCTCAGCACAGAAGCCAGATCCAGAGGCAGGAAAGCCACCCTTGAGTTGAGCCTGGGTGGGTCTGACACAATTGGGGAAAGGTGATGTGTGTGTGGTGAGCAGGATGCTTGAAGGCAGTGGTGGGCGTGGGGTGTGCCTGGACAGAATTTCCCACCCTTCCCTGCTTCCCCCCGCTGTGGTGTCAGGGCTCCAGCCTGCTTACCTCCAGGGCCCACCGGATCAGCCCCCTCTGGCCTCCCAGGCCACCCCAGCTACTCTTATGTCAGCGCTCTGCCCCTGGCCTGGCCACGGAGTGTTTCCTTGGTGAGCGCAAAGAGCGGAGAGCTTATTCTCCAAAACTGCTTAGATCTGTCTCCCAAGCTTCCACTCCGTGAACGTGCCGTGAATAATACTCCAGTGTCTCCCAAGTCGAATGATTTCTTTTCCATTTAAATAAGCCATCTATTGGAGTATTTACTCTGTTTCTAGCTCCAGCCATAACAACCCTGCTCTCCCCAGCCAATGTAAATGGGAAACTAAAGAACTGGTTTAAACAGTCTCTCTGGATGAGCTAGTCCCTCATATAAATGTTCAATGCTCCAGGTTTTGTACCCCGAGTCAGCATCTGCTGCATGCTGGGTGGCGGCAGAGGGCGGTGGGGGTGGGGAGGTGGGGGGGGCGATCCCTGGCTGCAGGGAGGTGTCCTTGGATCCGTGTTTGTTTTGTACATTTTTGCTGGGGTCTAACAAGGCATGACAGTCACACCTGACCTTATAGACAGTGTGATGACATGCACCACAGGAGTCTGTTTGTCCTATTTGTCCGTGGGACAGTGCCTCTTCACACTGGCCAAGACTGTGCTTGAGCTCTCAGCTCCCCTGAGCCACTGCCTGGAACACGTGGGAACTTCATGTTGCCCTGCTTGGCCAGGGAAGCTAAGAGCCCTGCCTTGGTCATGCCTCACCTGCCACTAGGGCACCTTCACGCTGCGCCATGCTGGAAACAGCCAAGGGCAGACGGCAGACTTCTAAAGGTGTGCATTCCCTCACTCTCCCCACCAATGAGCTTGAGGAAGTGTAACTCAGGCTCTGAGATTCTCAGCACCCAGGGATGTTTCTAAGCACCCCTGCACCCTCACCCTGAGCCTTCATGACAGTGTGGTGTCTTCGCTGTCTTCCTTATTCCTTGTCCCCAAGACCATGAGGGCCGTCCCTTCGTCCTTTTTCTTTCAGTCTGCCAGGAGGCTTCTACAGCTTGCAGTCTACATCCCCAGGCCGGCCCCTTGCTGCAGCAAAGGAATTCAGGAAATTCTTTCTCCAGACCACGTGTGGCTTTTCAGGCTGCTCGGCGGCTGGGAGCTCAGACAGCAATCTCGCTGACGTTCCAGTTGGGCAGTGGCTTGCTCCGGCAGCATCTCCTCTCGTCCTCAGCTCCTTGGCACCCAGTGACTATAGTGGGCAGGCGGAGCCCCCAACTACAAGACCCGCAGCCCAAGGAAACAGATCAGAAACTATCTACTGAGAAAATGCTACCTCATTTACACACTTCTTTAATATTATTTATGGTGGGCCTACGATGTACTGGGCACTAAGTTAGGACATACACACTCCTTGAAATTGTATAGAATAACAGCTTTATTAAGAAATAATTGACTCACCATACAATCCAATATTAAAGTGGACAACCATTGCCACCATCTGATTTTGGAATATTTTTTCACTTCAAAAAGAAACTCCGTATTCATTAGTAGTAACCTCCCAGTCACCCTCCCCCACCCCCACTCCTGGCAGCCACCTAACTACTTTTTGTTCCTATGGATTCATCTCTGGACATTGCATATAAATGGAATGATATAATATACAGCCATTTGTGATGAGCTTTTTAATTTTGTGTAATGTGTTTAAGCTTTGTTCTTGTTGTACCTTGTATTAATGCTTCATTTATTTTTACAGCAGAATGATGCTCTGCTACATTGGATGTGCCACGTTTTCTTTGTATACTCATTACTTGATGACTCTTTGGGCTGCCTCTACTTCTTTGGCAATTATGAAGAATCCTGCTATGAACATTCATGTACAAGGTTTTACGTGGGCAAGTGTTTTCATTTCTCTTGGGTGTATATCCAGAAGTGGAATTTCAGGGTCGTATATGTAAAAAGAATTCATCTGAGTACATGCTAAGGATCTTATTAGCTTTATTCAACAATTCATAAACCGGACCACATCCCATCTAGCCGCTAGAAGGAGTTTCGGGGAGCTGTACAAAACGATAGACTTTCATAGGTAGGAGGGAGTGGGAACAAGGAAGTCACCTCAGCAAACGCGTGGGCCGTGGCAAGGTCACCAGTGGCAAGCAAGGTCACCAGGGCTGGCAGAGAGCTGCCCTGCAGATGACCTCACCAGGGCTAGTTAGGCGATTCTGGATGGATGGGTTTAAGATGATGTTTCTGGAAGAGCCAAAACTGTAACTAAGTTAAATCTCGGTTTGGTGACGTGGGGCTTAGCACAAGTGACTCCATCTTGGGCCTGTTGTCTTATTTTCACATATGATAGCTCTGCTTAACATTTTGAGAAACTGCCAAACTCTTGTCTAAAGTGGCCACCCCCTTAACATTCCCACCAGCAGGGTCTGTGCGTTCCCGTTCCCAGCATCCTCACTGACGGTGAACTGTAGTCGTGACTTCGGCCATCCTCATGGCTGGGAAGTGAAATCTCACTGTGGTTTTGCTTTGCATCTCCCTGGTGGCTGATGACAAGGAGCATCTTTTCATGTGCTCATTGGCCATTCGAGTACCTTCTTTGGAGAAGTGTCTATTCAAACCCTTTGCCCATTTTCTAGTTGAACTATTTGTCTTTTTTGTTGTTGTTGAGTAATGAGTTCTTTACATATTCCCGATACAAAGTTGTTGTTCCCCTCCCCCCCACCCGCAGCCCACTTGGGAGACACCTAAATCGAGGTCGGAGTAGGGGCTGCAGCTTGAATAGTTGGTGGAGTTCACTGCAAGGTGACTTGCAAGATGACAGAAACCTTGCAGAAAGAGCACATTCCCTCCCACGCAGTGAAGGTTGGGGCAGGGGCAGGCCTGCGGAGGACGCAGGAGAACCGTCGGGCAGGCCTGGGCCTGCCGCTGCTCAGTTACACCCCTTCCAAAATCCCTGCTGAAGAGGAGCTGGGTGGAGGCGGGCAGGGACGTTGGTTGGTTAGTGTATTGAAGAATCACATGGCAGAGGGGATTGTTCTTTGTTTCTTTTCTTTTAAGGAGCATAGGCTTTTATTTCTGGGGTAAATGAGATGATACATAGAAAAGCAGTTTGGAATGACAAAGGGATATGCAAATGTAAGGTGATATTCTTACTGCTACTATTGTTATTTGTAAGAACCCATGAAAACCGTCTCTAGGATGGAATCAAAGGGCCTCTGTGTGTGGTGGTGGGGCAGGCTGCGAAGGATGTGGGGGGATGAAACTAAGGGAGAGAAGAGGGTAGCAGAATTTGCAAACCTTGGCTACCCGCATGAGGAGAGAGAGGGACAGAGCTACCTTGTGATTTCTGGCATATTCCTTCACCACCTGTACAATTATTTACTAAACATTTTACTTTATGAGGGCTCCTATTTCTTTTCCTGAAACAGATATATTTATAAAGGAAACTTTATATCACAGTTATAAATGACAAACCTGTATCATTTTCAAAATGGAAGGAAGTGTATAAACAAATATAGTGACATCCCAGCAGTGTCATAAATTCTAGCTGGATGCTGTCAGCTTCTGGGCCTGAAAAGCTCCCCCAGCTTAGCCTGGCTCACCGCCCCTCGTCCCTCAGGTCTCCACCCAAGCGGCGCCTGCTCGGGAAGCCTCTCCAGCCACACCCGCTGCACATCTTTGCTTTATTGCGTTTCTGGCACTTACCGCTGCCTAAGGGAGGCTGCCTTTCCTGTGTGGGTTCCCTTCACGCTCTCTCCTCTGCCTGCCTCCGTACCCAGTTGTTGAATAAATAGCTAAGAGCCCTGGGCTGCAGGGATGTTCTCTGCCTTGTTTCTTTTCAGCGAATGTCCACCAGGTGTTACAGGCACCTGCCGCCTGCGCCGAGTGGCCACTTGAACCTCCCGTAACAGAACTGAGTGAGGCTTGAGGAGGAAGCCGCCTCTGGGGGTGTTACCCCTGGCTGTGGGAATCCCTGGGCCTGCGCCTGCAGTCCAGGCCTGGATCCTCCCTTCCCTGCCCATGGGGGGCACCCCGCAGCATCACGGAACCCCACCAACTTCCACCCTCCCCAGAGTGAAGGAGCAGTGCCCCGCTGGCCTCACGGAGCTCGGTGTGCAGGACTGGAGACAGGGCATATGGGCACGCCCGGCGGAGAGAAGCTGCTTGATAAAGGATGGTAGGAGCTCAGAACGGGCTCAGCAGAAGATGGGATTTAATTACTGACTTTTCCTCCCAGCTTTAATGGTAAAAAGTAGCAACAGTACTTACCTTTACTGAGAACTCATTATGTGCCAGGTACCTTGCTACATAAATATGACATTTTATATGATCCTTGCATTAATCTTATAAAGTAGGGATTTATATTCCTACTTTATAGATGAGGGAACTGAGGCTTAGAAGAGTTGTCTGACTTGCCGGAGGTGAGGTGGCCAGCCCATATTCTTAACAATGACATTTCACTGTCACCACCTGCACGCAGACTGCCATCCCAGGGGTCTCACCTCCTCTAGAGTCGTAACCATCCTTTGATGACATCTGCTCAGTCTCCCTCAGTGTCTGTCTGTGGGGCAAGCAGCCGTTTCTTGAGAGCTGAGACCACAACCACTCATCCCTCCCCAGGGTCAGGCCGGGTTCCTGGCACACGGTAGGTGCCCCACCTGTGTTTGCCAGGTAAGTGAGGGACTGGGGCTCCAGCTCCGAGAGGACAGACGAAGGCAAACAAGCAGTTGGTTTCCAGAGATAGGGATTAGCTCGACAGAAAGCCCTCGGGATTCTCACCTAGGAGAGCGTGTGTGGGGGAGAGCCGCAGCGCAGCAGAACGGCGAGGGGTGGCCTGCCGCCCTCCCCAGAGGTGGCAGCGGGAGATGGCATAGGGAGGCCCCTCCTGGCCTGTGACACTGATGCTGTAGTGACTTCTCTGGCTCTTCGTCCCAGCAGGAGAGAAGAGGGAGTGATTCCGGGGTATCGGTTCCGTGTGTGCTGCATGATCGGTAGCAACTCTGAGGTGACTAGCCCCAGGATCCTGCACTGTCCTGGGTGGCTTCTCTACTCCCCGACCTTGACCTTGTTACTGTGCCCTTGTCCATAAAATTCCTTATTTTAGAGCCTCTTCAAATTATCCTAATTTGAATGTGCCCTCTGCTCCTGCAAGGACCCTGATAGGTGGGGTGGAATGCCTCTTTGGCCCACTTTTGAGGTTAGGGCCTATTCATACTCATTTCTGTGTCTTCAAACCTGGCACAGAGCTTGGGCATGGTTCTAAGAGCAAATATTTAGTGAGCACCTATTATATGCTAGGCATTGTTACCTGTATTAACCCAAATAATCCTTACAACAATCCCATGGTTATCATCCCCATTTTATAACTGAAGAAACTAAGACACAGAGAGGCTGAGTAACTTGCCCAAGGTCACACATCTTGTCCACGTGGGCAGATCTGGGATTCGAACCCAGGCAGTGTGACTCCTGAGCCCACTGTGTAGCACTCGACCCTGCTGGTGGGCTGCCTTTCTGTTTGCTGGTTAGGAGGTGGTGTCCATTAGCCCAGGGCACTGAAAGAATCCATTTCTTTGCCCACTCAGGGCTCAGGCAGAATGGGCAGAAGGTGGAATGTAGGTTACCATGGCAACCAGGTGGCTTGGGCACACAAACTGGTAAGCCCTTGGGGCAGAGGTTCTGCTGCCAGCAGAGAGAAAGGTGTGGCTGGCATGGGGCAATGTTTGAGGTACCAGATACACTGGGAGGACCTGGAAGAATACCAGGTGGGTAGATCAGGCTGGAGATTTGGGGCAGAGGTGGGAGCATCCTGAGGCAGGCAGGGTGAATGGGAAAGCGCTTACCAGAAGCTCTAGAGTCAGAGCAGTGGTGGCCCTCCCCTTTGCCGAGGTCCAGCTCGGTCCTGCTCGCCTGTCTCCTGCCCATGTGTCTCCTACCGAGAGCCCAGTTTTCAGTCTTTCAATAGGGGAGTGGGTCCCCTCTCCAGGCCCGTGCCCACCCCCCTTCCCAAGGCCATCAGAGACAGTGAGGGGGGAGGGCACCGTTTCCTCAGTGGCCACCCCTTTAGGGAGCTACTGAGGGCTGCGGTGCCCCCATTTCCCAGGCTGTAGGATGAGAGCAGGCACCTTTCCACCCCAGCCCCGAGCCCTGGAAGCTCCCCGCCCCGAGGGAGGTCAGGGCGGGGCTGGATGGAGTGGGCAGGTCTCCTCTCTGTGGTTTGTTGTAGGCCCTGACCTTCCTGACCAGGAATGAAATCCTGAGGTGAGTAGCGGGCCCCCCTTTCCCCTCCCCCTGAACTGGGACTTGGCCCCATGCCCTAGTGGGGTCCCTGCTCACAGCCACAGAGCTCCGGAGAGGAGGCTGCACAGGGCAGGCGGAGGTGGACCCCAGCTCCCAAGGGTTTGAGGTCACGAGTCCCAGGCCTGGCTGAGTCGAGTGAAACATCAGCCTGCTACGGGATCCATGGTGGGGTTTCTCTGTAGACTCACAGGGATGGACAGGGCCTTCTTGGGATAGTGGAGAAAAGGAGGAAGGACTCAGGAGACAGGTCTGAAGCCCGTTTGGACCATTCACCCGCTGGGTATCTGTGATGCACTAACTGAATCTCTCTTACCACCCCCTTCCCCAACCCCCTCCTCAGTGCGGGCAGGGGCAGACGCTGTGAGGGGCGCAGTGGGGGAGCAATGGGGAGCAGCACAGTCCCCGCTGTTGTGCAGGTTTCTGTCTGGTGGGGGAGGCTCCAGGCCAACCACACCCATCACAACAGCCCCTCGTGGGATCGCAGAGGGAGTGGGAGGCAGGAGAGATGGGTGAGCGTTCAGCCCACACCAGGTGCTCAGCAAAAACTGGCTAGGAGGGTCAACGAGCCCACTGAGACGTGAGGCGGGGGGAGGCTGGAGAAAGGAAACCGCTCTTAGACGCTCAGGAGTGGAACCCTCTCCCCAGCCATGATGTCCAGCCTAGAAGCCACACTTCCCGCTCAGAGGCCCAGGTAGGTGATGGCTTTGCCACAAGCGAGAGACTCCCTGGGCACCAGTGGGGACCGAGGGACAGCCAGGACAACAGGGAGATGCGGAGACCAGGGGCAGTCGTGGGTCCGCAGTCTTTTCCTTTAAAAATGAAAATTCCCTCATTTTTTAAGCATAGAAAAAAATAGGACAAAACTCCAAATGACTCATATCCTACCACCCTACTGAGATTTTCTAAAAAGTAACTCTTGAGTAAAAATGAAGTAGAATTTTGAAGTGCAATGTGTGAGCATGGCTAGAAAGCTCACATAGCATAGAAAGTTCTACACAAAACAGTGAATGCTTCCCTCCCACTTTTCCAGGCCTTCTCCCCAGAGTGGCCACCGCTCAGTCAGCTTCTCAGTTTGCCTTCCAGAAGAATCTTTCACAGACAGACCTACATATATAGCCTTCAAACATCGCATCTTATTCTTACTGCAGTATTTATTATTATTGGTTTTTAAGTTTCCGTCTGGGCTAGTTTTACTTAAAGCACATGAGATCTGCCTCTTTTTTCTTTTTCTTTTTTGGGTCTCATTCTTTTTTAGTGGCTGTGGAGCATTCCTTCCTGTGGAAGAACCATAATGCATTCTACCAGCCCCGACAATGTACACTGAAGTTGTTTATGGCTTTCAGTTTTACAGATAATGTGATAGTAAAGGTTTAGTACAAAGAGCTGATCCAACAGGTGAGGGTACATCACAGGAGGAGGTTCTAGCCATTGAAATGGGGGCTTTCCTGCTCTCCACGCTCTGTCCTGGCCATCAGCTCCTGGTCTTCCTGGAACATCAGACGGTCAGTGGGTGGAGAGGGGACAGGCTTGCTTCCCGAAGGCCTGGGTTCGAGCCTCAGCTCTGTCCCTCCCTGGCTGTGTGACTGCGGGTGAGTTTCTCACCTTCGCTGGGCCTCCGTTCCCACACTTACAAAAACAGTGTGATGTGAGCATAATGGAACCTGCCCTCGAGTATCCGACATTGGGGCAATTAGAAGGTGACATTTGTGTCAGGAGCGAGGGCAGGGCCTGGCGCGAGTGTCCTTGCCCAGAGTTCGGTCACTGTTATTTTCCTGGTGCTGTCGTCCTCTTGCACAAATGCGGGAACTGTCTCCGAGAATGATTTGCCCAAGTCGCCCAGCTGTGAAGCAGCTGATCAGGGGACTGGAAGCCACGCTTTCAGAGCACTACTTATAGAACACTGCAGGCTGACCGTGGGGCAAAGGATTACAGACCCCACGCCCAGGTCACTGAGCCCGGGATGGGCCCAGAGGAATGGAAATCGAGGCCTGCGCTGGAGCTGAGTTCTCAATCCTGCCTGCACCGTGGAGACAGAGACACTTACAGAATCTGCAGGGGTCTGCCCCCCTTCCGGCCTTGAGTGGAAATATCTGGGGGTGGACACAGACCCTTTCACAAGCCCCTGCATGATTCTAACGAGGCGCCCAGTTGAAAGCCACTAAATGACAGGGCCTCAGAGGCAAGGGGAGCCAGGGTGCCAGAGAGAGGGGCAGACACGGCCACAGAATGCCTGGACTGGGGGGATCACGGAGACACATCTTACACAGGGGAAACAGAGGCCTGAGCGGGGAGGTGGCAGGTTCAAGGTCCCACCGAGGGTGAGCCATGGAGCTGGTCCCCTCCGCTCTGGGCTGCAGACAACCCCTCCCTGTGTCTGGGCTAGGTGTGGAAGGAGCCACCGCCTGGGCTGCATGATTTCTGGCAGGCCAAGTGTGTGAGTTTTTTAAATGACTTTGACTTTGAGTCCATTAGTGATTAATTCGGAGCTCCACTTAGAGCCAGCTGATCCATATTTGGAGGAGGGGAATATTCTGTGGCAGCCGAGTCACAGCCACGATTCATGTGCGGGCAGCCTACCCCCTCGGCGGCCTGGGAAGGCATGAAGTCTGGGCAGGGCCCTTCCCCACTGCAACCCCTCCCCAGAAGGCTCTCCAAGCGGGTGGAGCTACCAGCCTCTCACCTGGGTGGGCGCTAACACTCAGCCCGAAGAACCTGGTTTAGGGGTCGGAGCCCACTCCCTCTCTCCCAAGCCTTCTGACCTTGGGCGTGCCCCTTCCTCTGCCCCTCGGTTCCCCATCTGTAGAAATGATCACTCCTACGCCTCTCCCAGGGTAGGTTCAGTGAGACAAGGTGCTGCAGTGCCCCCAGCACACGGAGCTTGGCAAACGGGAAGAGGGCTTTGGGGCAGGAGAGGGGCCTCCTGTTTCCCCCAGCTCTTCTCCCTTCTGCGGGGTCTGGTGGCGGAGTGGGGAGCTGAGGTCGGGGGGGACCCGGGGTGTCGGCAGCTCTGGCTTTCTCTCTCACCACCGTGTGGCCTCAGGGAAGTTATTCTACCTTCTTGAGCCTCCATTTCTTCATCTGTAAACCAGAGATAATGGTCCTGTCCTTGCAAGACCGGCATGCAGTTTCCATGAAAAATGTCCCTGAGAGCTGGCAGCGTGTGGCAGGGACTCCCAGCGGGACACTGGGGCAGCGGGAGCAGTCCGCCCTGGGCACCAGCCAAATGGGTACATGGCCTCAGAGAACCCTTGACAAATAATAGAATTTACTGAAAGTCGGCTTCCTCTTGGTTCTCCCCTCCCACCTGCAATTCTAACAGTAACGGAGATGAAACACTCCTCTGGGCTGGGGCCCGCAGCACCCACCGCCCCTGCCCTGCAGGACGGCTTGCCTCTAGTCCCAGCTGTCCTTCAGTCCCCCACCCCCACCCCCACCCCACTTTTCGGCTCCTCCCAAACTTGTCAAAGTCTCTGGTGGCCCTTACAGGACTGACGCAGATGGTTCTCCCTGAATCTGGGTGGGAGACCAGAGGAGGTGGGTGTGTCCTCTCTGGGCCTGGGACAGAGTTCCCTCTGGCTCTTTCTTCTCAGCGGTCACACAGCGCTTTACCCTCTGCCTGTCACTCATGAGCAGAATCCCCTGGACCAGGGCGGGGCCTCCAGGCAGAGACACTGATTTTAGGATGGACAAGGACGTCTTCTCTGTACCCTTGTCCGCGGCAGTGGTGTTGCTTGCTGACTGCAGGCAGCTGGGTTCTCACCCTGACTTGGCCACACCCACAGAGGGGCCTCTTTTCTCTGGGCCAAAGGTGAGCCTGGCTTCCCTAAGCAAGGCCCTGCTGGTTTTGCCAGCTATAAATTAGGAGGGACTGGACCAAGTGACGACAGAAGTCCCTTCCAGCTCTGACTTCCCATGACTGACACCTGCAGAGTACGTTCCGGGCTTTACAGCACGTTTGCTCACGTTCCCTCCTGCCCAGCTCACCTCTGCATCCCCCATGGTGTGCTAGGACACTGGAGTCCCAAGGATGCTCCTGGAAGGGTGGAAGGATGTGTAACTGCCTTTTCTGTGTCATTCAATCCTGAGTCCCTTTCCTCCAAAGAGAGTCTGGCAGTGGGGGAGGGGGGCTTTCTGGTTTCTGCTCCCCAGCCCATCATGTCTCTCTTCTCAGCATCCACGACACCTTCCTGAAGCTCTGCCCACCTGGGAAGCACTACAAGGAGGCGACCCTGACCACGGACCAGGTCAGCTCCCTGCCGGCGCTGAGGGTGAGTCCAGGATGGTGGGGTGTCTGGGGGTGGTGTCACAGACACCTGGGGTGGGGCTGCAAGGCCTGGTCTCAGTGTCCTCACGCGTGGAGTGGGTGGTGTAGTGGGCGGGGCTGGAGTGTCCCTGAGCTCACTAGGGATCCCTGTGCTCCAGCAGGCTGTGCTTGCCTGAGCCGGCAGCACCCCACCCACTCCCGACCTTTTAGGGACCATCCCTGAGCCTTTGTCCCTGTTGTGAAAAGGCCTTGCTCTTCCCCCAGGGCACCCGGGAGAGCCCACAGGTGCCCAGTGAAAAGGCTCTCTAATCACTCCTGAGATTTTAATTAAAATTTGTTCAATGCATAGAGAGGCAATGTCAGGTTAACAAATCATGGTGGTGTCAGGCTTCCCGATTTTTCATTTGGATCTCGGCAGAAAAATGCTTTGGATTTGTCAGAGTGCAGTAGAGCAGTAGAGCCCATCTCCATTTCTGTCTGGAACAACACGCTCTGAGAGCTGTGGGCGCTCTGGGAAGAGGGCCAGGGGCCTGGAGCGGAAGGTGCTCTCAGGGGGAGACCGCAGGGTGGAGGGGGCTACAGATGACAGGTCTTGTTCTAGGTCAGAGACAGAGAGAGAACACGGGGCTGGGGCTCGACATGGAGGGAGGAAGAGAGAAGACAAGGTATGGGAAGGGAGGTGGCGGGCGGCAGGATGGCTGGGGTTTCGGAGAGGAAAGGAGCAGAGTCCTCAAAAGGTAGAATGATTGGATAATGTGCCCGTGCCAGGTACAGAATGGGGACCCTGTACCTCTGGCCCCTCCTACTCACACGCAAACCCCTCCAGACCCCCATGCTCCCACATGCCCCCCCCCACACACGCATGGGCTCAAACACACACACACACACACACACACACACACACACACAGTGGCTGGGACTTCTCTCAGACCTGGACACCCCACTCAGGGACCCAAGAGGCAGCCCAGAGATGCAAGGGCAAATGGGTAGGGGTGATGTCCCTGGTCAGTCCCAGAATGTCTGAATGTTAAGCCTGGAAAGAAACTTAGAGACCACCCAGTCTGATGTCCATCAAAGGCTCTCCATCCTGGGCTTACGGGTTGAGTCTCTGAGGCCTGGAGAGGGAACCAACCTGCCCACCTGATGGCAGAGCTCGGCGTGGCGCTCAAGACCGACCCCTAGGCTGGGCTCTCCACTTCTGACCTGGGCAGGCGGGCGGGATGAGCCTGGGTGGTCTGGGTCTGCTTGGCTGTGGGCTCCCCATTTGGCCGCCAGGCAGGGGGGCGGTGCAGCAGGAAGGTCAGGCTGTGGTGAAGCCCACCCCTGCAGGGTGGCTGGGATCTGGGCTGCCTCTGGAGCGCCGGACTCCCTGGAGCTTACTCGTTCGATGGGAAGCTGCTGGAAACTGAGAGGGGGGTCTTGGGATAAGGTTTCGTATCTCATCTTTCTGAACGGTCATTATTTTATTTTACCATACAAATAAAAACCAGGTCATTTTAAACAAAAACAAAAACCCGGAAAACAAAGACAAGCCAAAATACGATAAAAATCCTTGGGTCGCCCACGGCAAAGGATCACTGCCACGGCCATCTTGCCTGATTTCCTTCCATACTTTTTCTGTGCAGATGTGTCCCTTGGGATCACATTGCCTACTTTTGTGTGTGTGTGGGGGGTCCTTGAAATTTTGGTTTCTTTGTTGCTTTTCCAGCTGGTTCTGAACACCCAGAACCATCTCATCAGTTGAGGACACTAAGCCATTGTCACCTCTGGAGAACTAGGGGACAGGGTGCTGCGTTAGGAGCAGAGGACCTGGGTTTGAACTCACTTGCTAGCTGTGTGGTCTTAGGCAAGTCCCTTCGCAAGAGGAGCGATTGGGACTTGGGGGGAGAAAATAGACCCTAACCAAAGAAAACTGGGGTGAGGGGGGGGGAGGCACGGAGCTAATTTTTCTGCAGGAGAAAGGCTGTCCTCGAAAGGGGACAGGCCTGGCTCCAGGTCCTTCCAGGCATACGGCTGGGTGCAAGGACACAGTGTTTTGACAATACAGGGAAATACTTTCTAATCGTCCGAACGGTGCACTGAAGGAATGAGCTTCCTGTCACCGAAGGGCACCAAGTGGGGCCATCCAAGCAGTTAGCTGGCGTGTTCTGGCACACACTCAGGTAACAAAAGGAGAACGGACCACGTGTGACGGTGCCCTCCTCACCTCCTCGTCCGTGGTCTGGACCTAGGGCTTGGTCCTGCGATTCTTTTCTTTGAGGAAGAACTAGCTAGGGGCGTCAACTTTCCATTTTTCCAAGTAAGGACATTAACAAATACTTCAACCATGACCACCGCCATTTTATTTTTTAAAAATGTACACTTTAGAACAAAAAAGGTAAAAAAGACCTAACCCCGGAAGCAAGAAC
Source organism: Tonatia bakeri (assembly GCA_004024845.1). NCBI lineage: Eukaryota > Metazoa > Chordata > Mammalia > Chiroptera > Phyllostomidae > Tonatia > Tonatia bakeri. The sequence goes on along the minus strand of PVIA01000582.1, from coordinate 51,021 downwards.
AGTTCTTTCCGTACATACCCCTTCCTGTCCTTATTGTTCTCCCCTTGTTCTGGTTGTCAAGCAGTTTTTCACGAACCATCACTAGTCCTCAGATGAACTTTTGTGGGTTTAGATCTCGGACTAAAATTTCTATGTTTTTCCAATCCTGGATGAAGCAGAAAACTTGCTTCCCAAAATGAGCAAGGAGAGGCTTGCTGGGTGGTGGGGGCTCAAGCGTCCCCACGTCCCCGGAGGCCCCAAGGACAGATCCGTGTGACTCACACTGCCCAGAACGCTTCTCAGGAAAAGCGTGCCTTGGAGATGGTGCCCAGGCAGCTCCAGGCCTGCTGTCACCAGGCTCAGGGTCTTGAGTGGTCTGGGAAGAAAGTTCTGTTTTTGTAACTCGGTTTTGCTCCTGGACAAAGCGGGTTGGTTAATATTGGGAAGGGCCTGCCTGCCGGTGGAGAGCAGGGGAGACAGCGGCCTGGGCAGCAGAGGGTAGTGGGATGAGCCTGCTGACCATGCCCTCTCTTTTCCACTCAGAAGGACTCTGTTTTCTTTTTGTCTGCTGCTCTGTTTGGTGTATTTAACAGTGAATTAGCTCAGTGTTTCTGTTCTCGTAAATAACAATCTTGCCTTCTATAAACACGGATGAGTAGTGGTGTGGCGTGACCTGGTTTTCTAATTTCTGGGCTCAGGACTGTGGGTGGCAGGACCTGTGGGAAGATTCAGGGCCTCAGACGGGGTCTGCTGGAAGAGTGCACACTGAACGGGGCCACCGAGCTCCTCTGGCCTCTTCCCGCCTTCCCCTCCAGGGTACCTGCAGGTGGGTGGGCTGTGCCCAGCTCCTTGTCCCCTCCCCCCACCTACTATATTTTATCCGGGCATCAGCTCTACAAACATGGAGTGGTTTGGAAACGTGCCTGAGGTGTCAGGAGGCTTTCCAGGTATGGCTCCTGAGGTTTCAGCTCCATGTTGGGTTCCACGTATCCCCAGTTCTCTGAGCCTTTCTGGACCCTATTTAAAGGGTCCTGCTTAGAACAGCTTGCAAAGAGCTCACTGCTGAGGCTTTAGGCAATGAGAAGTCTTCATATTTACTTAGTCTCTTGAGAAGTCACCAAAGTAGGAGGGGCAGGGATGGGAGTACATTTTTAAATTATTATTATCATGATTATTTTAGATTGTAAATAAAAATTATTTATGCACGCCAAGAGTCAAGTTACTATGTGTAGGTTAGCCTTATCTTCCTTCTCTGCAGGCAACCATTTTCAACTCTTAGCTGATTCTTGCTATTTGCCTCTGTATCACTAAAGAACACACTTGCATTGCCCCTTCTTGATAGCTCAGCCTTGGACTTCCCCTTAGAGAAGTCTAGCTCACCCCCACCCCACGATCCTCCTACACATCATTCCCTCCTGCTGTCCTCCCAGCATAGTTATATAATAATTTTGGTCAGATTGATATGCATTGCTACATTATTATGACTGCATGCCCTACGCAGAGCTGAGCCATGAAATAGACTATGGTTAGTTTTCCCTTTCTGCACATTTTTTTTGTTGTTGTTGCCTTTCCTGGTGTAACCATTGTTTTTGCTTAGTTTTCTACGTTATCATTAAGTCAACACCAAACCTCTGCCAACTATCTGAATCTCCTCTGCAGGCATTCAGGAGTAAGACATTGTTCAGGCATTCCATTGTCTTGGCAAGTTTTCTCTTGGAGCCTTCAGGCCCGCTCGAATCGGGGCTGGGTGGCCCGCCGAGGCCGGTACAGGTTGTCATTCTGGGATCTCCTTCCACCGCTGCCCAGATTCTTTTCAGCGCTGCTTCGATCTGCCGTCTCTCATCTTCCCCTCCCTCCGTTTACTCCCTTGTTTTGGTGGAGCACACCCTTTAGTAGCTTCCCGATAAAGGGTGCATGGAGGTAGATGCTTCGACGCCTTATATATCCAAAAATGCCTTATTCTCCTCTCACACTTAATGGAGAGTTTAGAGGGAGTTGAATTATAAGTTAGATGTCAATTTTCTTCGGAATTTGGAAAGTATTATTCTATTGCGTGTTAACTTTTGCTGTTGTTTTTGAGAAGTTTCCTGATCTTTTTTGTGACCCCCCACCCTTTTTTTTCCCTGGAAACTTGTAGGGTCTTTGCTTTGGCACCCACTGTTCTGCAATCACCAACAACTCGAGTTAGTGTGGCTCCTGCTCTCCACACGCCGGCACACAGAGGGCCCCTTTGGCCAGAGCCATCTTTCGGTTCAAGGACGTTTCTGTGAATTCTTTCTTTAATAACTTCTCCCTCTGTCTCCTCTGCTCTCCCTTTCCGGACTCTGATATCCCGGTGCCGTACCTCCTGTGTTGGTCTTCTACTTTGCATCGGCTTCTCTGTTAATTTTCAGCTTCGTCACGTGGCCCTTCTTCCTGGGAACGTTCCTCAACTTCGCCTCCACCTCTAACTCAGTTTGTCACTTCTGCCGTCACCCTTCTGCTTGCTTAGAGCTCAGTTTTACTCTCTGTCTATTCCCTTTTTTACACAGTGCCCCCTCCTTTTTCCGGGAGGCGGCGTTTTCTCCGACCTTGTCTCCCAGGCGCCGTTCCCTGCTAGCTGGTTGGGCCTCCGCCGTCCTCCCCATCAGAAGCCTCCTCGGCTCTCTGGTAACTGTCTGCTCCTCTTGAGGTGGGGCGTGCTCGCTAGAAAGCTGTTTCCAAGCTCAAGTCCCTGGGTGGGGTTTACTGCCGGGAGCCGTCCTCACGGGTGAACCGAGGGGCCATTTCAGGAGGACACTGCAGAGAAGACGGGGGCACAGTCCTGGCCGCCGGTGCTCTGGAGCGGAGTCAGGAAAGAGGGCCGAGGTGCCTCCGACTGCGCATGCGGGCGTTCACCCCCTCTCCAGGCCAGCCGAGGCGGACCGCCCCAGAGCAGACCGCCTCTGTTACACTCACCCCAGAGAACAGCTTTCCAGTCTGCTGCAGGCGCAGGGGAGGGACAGTCGCCCCACAATGCCGAGTAGCCGTGAGGCCTAGGACTCCAGCTGCTTTTCCAGACTTTCAGCCTCTCCCCCTTTTAGATGGCCTCTATGCCCAGTGCGACCTGGTGCTTTCAGTTCCAGAGCTTTTAGAGGGTTTGGGGTGTAGGACAGGTTAGCACTCACCTCTCCCCACTGTGGGCGCAGGGACCTGCTCTGTCCTGTCTGCTGGCTGGTCCCCACTCAGCCATCTGCTTCCCTGCATGTCCCTGTGTGACTGTCGCTGTTCTCTGGTGTTCTCTCTCTCTCTGTAGGTCAAGCCCTAAAGACTCCCTTTACCTGAGTTTCACTGAGTGTCAGAAAAAAACAGAAATAGATGCTAGGGTTCAACCTGTCATCTTTACAGAGGAACCACACCCGAATTCCCGGTGCTCAGGAAACACCCTCCCGCACCCCCGCACCCCCCCCCCTCGCCCCAAACGCCCTCTCCTCGTCTCTCGCTGCCGTCTCAGAGCCCTCCGCACAAACAGCAGCTGCCCCGGGCTTCTCCGTGGTACTTTCCACTCTCAGCTTCCCGAGTGCTTCGCTTGGCTGCATCCTCAGAGCCTTGCTCCCTGCTGACCAGTCCCCACACCGCACTGCGGCCCAGCCAGGCTTCTCTGGGAGCTCCTCCTTCCCTGCGGGCCCTTGGGAAATGTCGCCCCTTGTCCTGTTGATTATCAGAAGGAAGGCCCCAGGGATAAGAGACACTTTTTTGAGTCTGTTAAATAGGGGTTCTCACACCTGGTTCTCATTCACTCACCCCATAAGTAGTTACTATGCACTTCCAATGTGTTGTATGCTGATGGAGGTTTTGGGGGCTCATAAGGCCTTTTCTCAGGAAATTCAGGGTTGAGAACAAACAGGGGAATCACAAGCCTTGGGGCTTTACAGGGTTTATTCTTGGCCCCAGTGCTTGGCAGTGCTTGGCTGAGAGGCTCACCCAGGCCACCTGGTGCGCACAGCCCCTCCTAGAAAGACACCTTTGTCATGCTCTGCCAACATCTCCTCCCCACTTTTTGGGATGCTGAGTGGTAGGTCAGGGAACAGCACCCCTCCCCGAAGGCCCCAGAAGGACCCCCCTGTGCAGTCCTGCAGCTGAGCCAGGCCAGCACTTGGCGGTCAGGCACCTATCTGGACTCTCCCGGCAGCCCTTGGGCAGCTGAGTTATTATCCGTGTTGACAGCTGGGGAAGCAGAGGGTCAAAGGGGGTAAAACAGTCTGGCCAGTGAAAACTCTGCTATTGTAAGTGACTGTCCTGCTTTGTCTTGGAGAGCCCTGGGGTGGAAGGGGTCCCAGAGGCTTGTGGGCTCCTGAGCCCCTTCTCCATGGGTGAGGCCACACCTGGAGAGACTCTGGGTCCTCCTGTCCGTCTGAGAAGAGGTTGCGGTGGGAAGAGGGCAGCACCTAGACTCCAGGCGTCTTCCCATGCATCTTTTGATTGGTTTTGTCAGAGCTTGTTTATGCCACCTGCTCACTGCACCTCCCAAGAGTGGGCAGGTTTTTACAGATGAAGAAACTGAGGCCCAATGACAGGACATGACTGCACAAAGTCACAGGGCCCATCAGAGGCTGATGGAGGATGGAGTTCAGGCTTCCCTCTGCAGCCTGGGGTGTTTCCACTTCCAGCACGTCCTGAGAGAGCTCTGAGGTTTGGTCCCTGGTGAAGAGCCAGCCTGCCCACTCCTAACAGCCACCTCTGGGCTCCCACAAGCTCAGGGTGGTCCTCTGAGTGCATCATATTCAGCCAGTGGGCATAGAACCAAGCATGCAGGGAAGGCAGCATGCTAGGAGGGGATCTTTGATCACCTAGAGCCCGGCCAGGATAGCTGGACCCAGAGATAATCCTCATGCTGTATGTAGGCCACAGCTGGGGCCCCTCCCTCACCCTCAGACACTCTCCCTGGCTTGCTAAAAATAGAAGCAGATTGCATGGTTGTAGCAATTCTACTTTCCAGTCCCAAATGTCCACTGCCTTTAGTCATGTGCTTCTTGGTTACGAGCCCTGGTCATGCTCTGCCTCATTTGGGCCTCACTGCAGGCCTGGACAACACAGTGGTGCTTCCCCACTGACGGATGAGGAAACTGAGTCTGTGAGAAGTCAGCAGCTCTATGCAAAGCCACAGAATTGCAAAAGTACATTTGCACCCAGCACCTGCTTGCTGTTCTCTATACTTCTCCATCTTCGGAGGAGAATGAAAGGTCCCTGATCAGATGACATGTGTGTGGATACATGTCTATGTGTGTGTACCTGTGTGTAGCCAGGGGGGAAGGAAGAGAGGAGAAGGGTGTGGCCTGGGCTGTTGGTGATTGAGGGGGAACAGCTTTTCCCATCTTTAGCTGGGACACCCACCTGCACCCACCCTTGGGGGAGCAGATCTCGTGTGTGCATGTCTCGTGTTTGGGGGAGGCCTGTAGTCAGGCCAGCTCATTTTGGGAGGGTCCCTCTCAGAGCTCAGCCTCTCAGGCTTCTGTGGCAGGCCTGGGAGTTGTCTGATTCCCCAGTCCCCGGGCCAGGCCCCGTCCCTAGTGCCCAGACTCCTGAGCGGAACAAACGTTCACCGAGAGGGGAGAGAACAAAGGGTGAGGCCTGCCAGCCTCCCAGGCCCCCGCCGAGGCCCCACCTCACAGGCGCTGGGGTCAGTGGAGCCTTTTATCCCATCAGAGGGAAGCCTGCTGGCTCCTTGAGCTCCTGCTGCCCAGACACTGGAGCTGACCCAGCACTTCCCCAGATGGGGCTGGTGTCTTTGGCTGTCACTCTCCCAGGGCTGCAGCCACGGCCACCTCCATCCTTTCTCCTTTCGGCAGATTTAAGTCAGCTGGCCTCATCCCGCCCTCCCAGCTGGCCCTGACTCTGAACTGTGCCTGGCTCTGTGCTGGAATGTCACACACACACATCATCTCATTTAACCCTCAAAGTAACCCAGGGGAGTGGGAGTTGTTGCCCTCACTCACAGCTGGGGAGCAGGGGATCAAAGGGGTGAAGCAGCTCACCCACATCATACAGCTGATGAAAGGCAGCGGAGTCTCAACCTCCAGCCCGCCGCACCCCACCCCCCACCCCAGTGGGAGGGTCCCCGATTCCCTGATGCAGAGTCAGAGCTTGGAGGGCAATTTGGCAGCTGGCTCACTCCCTGCATTTTCAAGCATCATTAGATCTTTTTCTGACAACTTCATCAGTTAGCAGGGCTCAGAATTGGCAAAAATCCTTATTTAGACATTCAGCCAAAGAATTAAGAAGTGGCTGGTTTCAGAAAAAGCTCAGTGATGTAGGACGCAGTCTCAGCTCTGGCCTGAGCAGTCAGCAGCAGAGAGGTGGGGTCTGGCCTCCAGCCTCGCCTGCTCCACGGACACCGGTGGCCTCAGGCACACTGCTGTCTTCGGGGCCTCAGTTTCCTCATCTGCCAGGTGTGTCGTGCCTCTGGGACAGGTCATTAGGAAAGCCTGGGAGGTGGGCAAGAGCTCTGGCTTCTGGTTTTAGCTTTCCCCTCCTCAGGCTGAGTGGTCTTGAGCCAATTCTTTCCTTTTTCTTGGCCCCCACCTTCTATCCGGATGCCAGGGAAAGGCTCAGTTGACCTGTGGCTCTGAGTTGGGAGGCAGCCCCTCCTGCAGTGCATCCTGGGTGGGAGATTCTGCACTGCGCAGTGGCTGCCTCTGTGTGGTGTCTCTAGAAGGAGGCAATGCATAAGGACTCTCCACTGCTCGCCTGGTGCAATTTGCTCAACCCATAGTCCACGTTGCTGTCCAGGGCCAGGAGCTAGAGGGCCATTTGTCATCATTTGTGCAGAGCTCCAGCATCGCCCTGCTGCCTCATCTGTCAATCCTAAACCAGACCCTCTTGTTGACCTTGGGAGGTAGCTCCATATTGACTTCGGTTCACGGGGGAAATATTTGGGCCTGGAGTAACCCAGTGACCTGCCCACAGCCTCCCAGCTGGTGTCCGGGAAGGGCCAGAATCAAACCAGGACCATTCAACACCAGTCCAGCTCTTCTTGCTTCTTACCACGCTTCTTACTTCTGGGAGGCATTTCTCCTCCACCCAAATCCACGCGGGCTTCTAATGGACTCTGTGCACGAGCGATGTTTTTTCTGAAAGCTCCCAAGAGCATGACGCATCGCCCTTGCCTGGAGCACCTGAGAGGCCGCTTGGTGCTGTGGAAGGGCAGAGGCTCTGGACCCAGGTGGGCCCGAGTCTGGATGCTCCAGGCAGGCGCCTCCCCTCCTCCAGGCCTCAGCATCCTCACCTTTAAGATGGGATGCCAAGTTCCCTCTTCAGGGCCTCTCCAGGACTCAGTTAGTGGGTGTCCCAGCCCTCCCTTGGTGCACCCATCCTCCACTGCTCCTCCCGGTGAGAGGCAAGAATGGCCAGCTCAGTGCTGGATGAGGAAACAGAGGCTCTGGCAGCAGGACAGGGGACGGATCCTCCGGCAGGCAGCAGAGCCAGCAGTGAAGGGGCTGGGCTCCCTGGGGGCAGTGGCTCCGCTGGGAAATGCTCACACGGCTGAGGTGAGAAGTGAACCCAGGCTTCCTTCCAGAAGTGGAACCTCCTCCCCCGGCTGCAGATGATGACACTGATGGAGTCATTTAAAAGTACCGCTCGCGCCCAAACTCCCCAGCGGCACCAAGGGAACAGGCTGCAGGGGGCTTGGGGACATGCTCGTCCAGCACCATGGCCCCAGCCCTGTGCTCTCCGAGCGCAAGACAAACAAACTCCATCTCAGCTTTTCGAGGTCCTGGTCCCAAGGGCTCTTCCCAGGCTGCTGGCTGAGGCTTTATTCCACTCACGTCTTTCCTGATAACTTCATCTGTGCCCCCAGAGACGTCAGGCTTGTTTAAAAATAGAAAAGTCAGCAACGTTGTTCCTAAAGTGCCCCTCCTGCCTCAGGGCCTCCTGACGAGGTGCTGGCCAGGGCTCTGTTCCCAGGATTTTTGACCCTCGACAGGCCTCGGGCACGCTGCCGCCTCCGCAGGGACACAGCACCCTGCAGCTCCGAGGGCTTCCTGGTGGCGTGAGTGGCTGGCGTGGGGGCTGCGTTTTCTGCCTGCCTGGAGCTGTGGGCCACTGGGGCTCCCCACAGCTGGGGTGCAGGGATGCAGTCACCCAGGCCCAGAAGGGCAGGGCAGGGGCAACACAGGCCAAACCATGGAGAGGCCTTCCTGAGACCCTCCCCTCCTCTCGGCTCTGGCCTCAGCCCCTAACAGAGCCAGAGGCCCCTTCCGTGTGCTGGGCACGTGGTGAGGCCTCTAGGACTCAGCCCCTTGGGTCTTGCAGGCTCATCAAGCTTGTTGTTGAAAGTCCTAAAGTGGAGTTTGTGGTGTGTATACGACCTCAGTTTTCCCCTCTGAAAAATGGACCTGATGAGGGCAGCCCTGCCTACCTCAGAGGGTTCTTTCGAAGACTGGATGAGAGCGGGTGTGAATGGTGGAATACTACTTGGCCATAAAAAGGAAGCGTTTTACCCTTTGTGACGGTATGGATGGACCTGGAGAACATTATGCCAAATGAAAGAAGCCAGGCAGAGAAAGACAAATACATTTCACTCACATGTGGAGTCTAATGAACAAACTGAACCAACAAGCAAAATAGAGACAGACTCATAGGTGGAGAGCAGGAAGACAGCTAAATGGGGGGAGGGTGGGGGGGGAGGGACTGAGCAAAAAGGAAAAGGGACTCATGGACATGGACAACAATGTGGTGATTGTGGGGTGGGGGGTATAAGGGGACTAAATGGTAATGGGAAAAGTACAATGAAAAATTTTTAAAAAAAGAATGGATGTGAAAAAGCTAAGATGCTTCATGAAGGTGATTTCGGGCAACATTCTCAGAGGAAGAGCAGGGGGCTATGCGCTCGGGAATGTGTTTGGAAAAGTACAGACACCGACCAGGAGATGAACCGCAACCTTCTTCCACTGAATGCCAGCATGTTCTGCCCGGCCGAGCAGGACGAGCTCATCCCCCAGCCCCTCGCTGGGTCTGGGAGCAGAGTCCAGCTCTGCCTGGGGCCCAGGCTTTGGCGAGCAGATTACAAAGCAGAAAAGAGAAGTGAAAACTTCTGCTTCCCACCCCCTTAGGAGGAAAGCTTGTCTGCTTGGTTAGCAAATTGTCTCTGGAGCTACTTTTTTAACTTGCTTTTTATTTATTGTTAAAATAGCATGTCAGCATTAAAATACATTTTCTAAAAGTGATTCCTTAGCACCCAACCACCCTAACAGAAGTTGTCATTTTCTGTTTTCTTTTGTCACATGTCCCCTGAGGCGTACTTTCTTTTACATCACTATAGATAGAAATATAATTTTGTTTTGTGCTTTTTTTTCCCCATTAGGCATAGATGTGTTTTTAATGTTGCTACATGGTCTGTGTAATTATCACTTTAATGGTTGCATAATCGCATTGCGTTCTGATTTACTAAACCATCCTGTCCTGGCTGGACGTTAACATTGTCTCCAGTTTGAGATTATTATTATTTTTGCTTCTATAAATAATTCTGCAATAAACATCCTTATATGTTATTATTTTCTCCTCCTCCTCCTCCTTCTCCTCCTTCTTTTTAGTTTGGTTTCCAGATTCTCCTTGGAGGCATTAGAAAGACAGGGTCATCCACTCTGGGAATTTAACTATGTAACCATTAAAGATAATAATACCGACTATGTAGCAACATGGAAAAACATTTATGTCCCAAGGGGGATAAAACAGCACAATATTTAAAAACCTGGCCTCTTAAATGTCCTTAATGCACAAGAATGATAAAAGGTAGAAAGTGTGTGACTCTTGACCTCTCTGCAAGCCAACTTTGACGCTTACATCCATTTGCATGTGGTTTTGCAATCTGTACTTGCGCCTGGGTTGTGGTCCAATCCATTTCCTCCATCCTCCTGAGGGTGTTGCTGGGGCTCGTCCCCAGCTGTGCTGTGCTGTGCTGTGTGGCAGGGGCTGCTCTCTTAGCATCTCCTACCGACTCTGTGGCCTGCCCAGCCCCAGGCGCCTCCTCCTGCACTGCAGTCCAGCCGGTTCCATCCTGGGGGAAGCTGCCGTGGACCGGGGCGCAGAGCTCCACATCACTTCTATGGCCCAGCCCCGGCTCATCCTGCCACCCCAACCAAACACCAGGATCTGCAGGACGTTCTTCACTCCTGCCCTCGGTCCCCTTGGAGCTGGCACGGACGCCCGTCACAGCACATGCCTGGGCGCTCAGCCTGGACCTGCCTGCTGACCCCGGAGCTCGACACCTCCGTGTGCATTTATTTTTCCCACTTGGATGCAGCATCTTCCTGGGACACACTCCATGCCGAGGTTCAGGTTTGAGGGGCAGACAGCTCTGGGGTCAAGTTCCTGCTGTTTCTCGGATTGAGTTATTTAACCTCTCTGCTCACTGCTCTTATTCATCTACACAATGAGCTCGCTGATGCCTACTGTTTGGGTCGACAGGAAGAGTAAATGGGATGATAACACGGTAGCTGTGGCTGGCACGGCACTGCATATACAGTGTTTAACAGCACCTGTTCCTCTCCTTCCTGTCTGACCCCCTTGGGCCCAAGGGGAAGTCTGAGTCAAGTGTGACTCGGAGGTCTGAGCTGCCGGTGGGTGCTTATTGGGTGCCTAGGTAGTGATGCGTCGTGGCTGGCTGGTGGGGCCCTCAGCAGCCAAGGGCACCCTGCTGCGTGTGGGCCATGGTTTCCAGGACACAGGGGAAAGGAACGAACAGGAAGTTGGAAGTTCGAATCTTCAGTCATTTAAATAACATTGGGGACAGAACCAAAAAGCGGAACTTTGAATTGTTTCATCCATTTTATAGTGTTTAAAGAGTCACTGGGAGAGAGAGAGAGAGCACATGAGTGGTCGGTGACGGAGGAGCTGTGGTGTGAGCCCATTTTGGTCCACATCAGCCGACAAGTGCAGGGCGGGATGAATCAACTATTGTTGCCGAAATGTGTTAATGGAAGAGAATTTGTCCTGAGGCAAAGATAGACATCCTCCAGAGTTCACAGGGGACACGTTCCCAGAGTCCTCTAGGGTGGGTGTCCCCAAAGAGCTGCGAAGCAGCCCCAACACCATCCAAGGGCCCCTCCTGCTTGCAGACAGGAGGGCAGCTTCTAAACAGCCAGCCAGGCCACCGGAACCAGGAGGGCCAGGCCCTGCCACTTCGCTTCTGCTCCCGCCGCCCCTGCTCCCCCACCCCAGTAGCAGAGGAGCTCCGCTCTGGGCAGTTCCCTAAACTGTCCCCTACCTGGGCTGCCCCAGGTGACCTCCTCAGGCTAGTTACAGTTTCCTGCTTTGCACAAACTGCCTTTAAAATACACCTACAGATTGTGTTTTAACAGGTTTTTATGTGAGTGGTTCAGAACGCTGTTTGCATTTTCCACAGAAAAGCATATAAACTGTTGCTAGGTTCTCAGCTGGAGCCATAAGTCAATGGTGCCCTATGTCAAAATAGAGAAAATAATGCTCATGAGCCCAAAGGCACCTGGGGGCCTTCCTGCCCTGGAAAACCGAGAAATCAGGCTGAAATAGTTGTGAACTGCCTTCCCTCTGAGTCTAGGCCCTTTGGGTGCAAAGAGCCCTCCCCTATTCTTCTGTTTTTGGGGGACGGGAAGGGTGCTTACAAGGGACAAGGACTACAAATTCCAGTCCGCACTGTCAAAGGCTGGGGTGGGGGAGGTGGGTATTGGGAAGGGTCCCATCTTGGAGCATTTGTATCCACCACCTCCTCTCCCTCTTCTGTCTGTCCTCCTTACCTGTCCCTCCGAGGATGCCCCACTGCACCCTTCCCGGCTGTGCACAGAGCTCCTCTCTCTCTCCTGGCCAGTCACTAAAGCGACAAAGCTACAGCACCGAGCTAGAGAGCTCTTCAGCCAACAACGGCGCTTTGTCTGGTGCTCCGGGAGAGGTGGTTTTCATCAGAATGGCCAAGATGGTGAACAGAAGCATTGCCTAAATAAATCTGGCTGAAATCGGAAGAGGGAAGCAAGGGGGGAAGAGCAAAAAAGGGCACGTTTGTAGGCGGGAGAGCTCAAGGAAGCTTTGTGAGGTGTCTGTGCGAAACCAAGGTTTTTGGGTTGGGGTCAGCTCGGGGGTGAGGTTAGATGTTGGTCCGTGCATACACCCCTTCCTGCACAGCCCCACCCCCCGTCCCCACCCCTGTCCTTGCTGGGTGGGAGTCTGTGTCCTGGAGGGGACAGTGTGGCCAGGAGTGGAGGGAGTGTGTGCAGCGTTGTCTCTGCCATTTGTTAGCACCACAACTTAGTGTCATCTAAGGATCAGCTACATAAGAACCACCTGGGCGGCTTGCTAAGATGCAGATTCCTGGGCCCTGCCCCCGAAGGTGCTGCTCAGAAAGCCCAGGGTGAGGTTAAGGGCTGTGACGTATGATTAAAGCTCCCCGTGGGGCTCAGACACAGTTGCTTCTCTGTGACTGGCTCTCCTCAGCTTCAGAGTGAGGCTGCACTCTGGCCCATGTCAGCCCCTTCTCACCCTCTTCTCAAGTGAGCTGCTCTTCGGAGTCCCCTGGAGGCTTCCCAGGGAGGTGATGCCTCTGGCCACAGTCTGCAGCTGACCCTGCAGAAATGCTGGGCCATGGGTGCTCACTGGAGCCAGAACTAACACTTCTGCTGCCCATCGGCAGGCAGGGTGAGCTCCTGGCAACACGTAGGCCCAGGTAACAAGTTTACTAGGGAGCTCCAAATCTGTCACACTGCACAGCGCCTGGGGGATGCCAGTGGGAGGACAGTGAGTCGAGCATGTGGGATTGCTAACTGTAGCTGTGTTTACTGGGGGCCTGCCAGTGCTAAGTCTGATCTCATCGGATCCCCAGAAACTTGATGAGCAGAGTTATAATTCTGCCCATTTTACAGATGGGGAAAAGGAAAGGCTCAACTATCTGCCCAAGGTCACACAGCTTGTTAGGTTGCTACTCTTGTTACTCAGGAACCTGAATATTGTTTAAGGTGCTTCCGGACACTGTAGAGTTAGCTGATCTCCAGCTGTTACAATGGTAATGTACAAATGCGAACAGACACTGATCTATCGTGTAAGTTTTGTTTCTCCTGGAATAGATTCGATTAACGAGTGAGGGGACAATTGGTCTTTTCGGTTCCTTTTGCTTCCTTTTTCTTTTTCGCTTTGGTATGTTGCACTACTGAAAAATTGAGATTGTCTAAAATTCAAAGGCTGCAAGATATCCAAATCTTGTGACTGTCAAATAAAAACGTATTATACTAACTTTTTAGAGTCCGTCTGACTCCAGAGCCTCTGCTCCTCCCACTCCCCACCTCCACTCCCCACCTCCAGGCTCAGAAGCAGGACGCCCCCAAAATCTCAGGTGCGTGGGCCCCTGAGCTCCTCTGTGCTAACAGGTAGCTCTTCTGGAAGGTCCCTCGGGGCAGGGGCAGGGGCAGGAACATGTGGCCCTAGAATTCAGGGAGAGACTGCTCTGGTGGGTCTGAGCCAGGTTCAGGACACGTGCTTCTGTGGATGTTTAATAATATTTAACATTTTTACTGCCTTTCTCCCCTGCTTGTTCCATTAGCAATCCGCTTCCAGCTGCCGGCAGGACACATCCTCAGCCTGTCCCTGCCAACCCATCTGTCACTGGGAGACAGCTCCCATAGGGGCCTCTCTGTTTTTAGACTTCAAGAAGGTAGTACATCTAGAACACCGAGACTGTCCCTTTCTTATAAACAACTGGCAGGAAGAATGCCTCTGAGGCCTGGCTGAGAGCCGCCATGAGTCCCCCCAGGTGAATTTCTCATTCTCCACGCTCCCTGTTCCCAGCTCCCCTGCAACGAAAATGCCACAGACCAATCTGGGCCTTGGAGGAGTTTCAGGTTCAAGTTAAGCCTCACTGCTACCCACTCCTACTCAACAATTGTATTTATCCAGATAAAACCTGGGCAGCCTGGAAGGGGAGGGGAGCTGGCAGGCATGTGAGGAAGGGAGGGGAGCCCTTGCTGCCGAACCCCATTTCCTGGCCCTGGCCCGCAGCGTCTCCCTGAGTCCCATGCCATCTTATCCCCTGCCTGAACTTGCCCTTGGCTCTGACTTTGCCTCTGTCCTCGAGTAGGTTTTTCCTTCCAGGCCCTTAGTCGTCCTGCCTTCCAGCAGCTCTACCCTGTCCCAGCTCTTGTCATTTCTCTTTGCCTGTCCTTAATCCAGACACTTGTGCCCTTCCACCAGTTGGTGCCAGGGCTGGAGTCCCACGGAGGACAGAGGGGTGTCTCCATCACTTGGGGGCCCCAGGGCCCCCAAATGCCCGGCACACAGTAACTCGCCTTATGCATTTGCTGCAAGAACGTGAAGTTCAGGTCACGAGCTTTGTGCCTTTCATCCTTCACTGAGGAAGCCACATCCTTCAGCTCTACTGGTTTGTTCTCTGAGCAGCTGCCTCAGGGTAATGCCTTGAACCTGACTGCTCTGGGTGTGCAAGAATGTGATTTCTGAGACATTTTCTTGGGAAAAAAAAAATCAATTAAATACCCAGTGGAGTCCAGCACAATGCCATAGACAAAGCACTGCCTCGGGAGTTTGAGTCCTCCTCCTCCTGGGCTCTGGTAGAGTGAAGTGACAATACCTATCCTGCCACCTGCCCACGAGACAGTCACAGGCTAACCCAATGTCCCGCACACAGTAGGTTCTCAAGCACGTCTGGTTGGCAAACTGGCTGAATGACTCCGACTCAACACTGCCACCTTCTGGTAGAGTTTCTCTAGTGCTGAAGGGGGGCTGGGGCTACCCAACTAGGAATTTCTCCTCTGCAATGGGGTGGAAGAGGCGCCCTGCTCATCTCTTCTCAGTTTAGCCCAGATGCTCCATCCACCTCTGCTTTCCAAGCCACTGCCCCAGGGACAAGCTCATCGATGTCCCCGGGGCAGCCACTTCCTAGGTGCCAGTGGCCCAGGAGCACCCGGTTAGAATCAACCCCACCAGATAGACCTGGAGTCCTGCTCTTTCCCCTCCCGTGATGCACTCCCACCAAAGGGCAAGGGACATTTTTTAAAAAATTAAATAAACATTTAATCCCTTTTTCTCTAATAAAAGCACTTAATGCTGTTCATTTCCCTGTAGTGTGTGTTTATGTATACTGCTTTTCCTGAATACCACAGATTTTGATATGCTCTTTTCATTTTCATTTAGTTCAAATTATTTTCTACTTTCTTTGTGATTTCTTTGACTGAGGGTTTTCAAGGTATCTTTCTATTACTGATTTCTGATTGAATTTTGTTGAGGTCAGTGAACATTCTTTGCATGATTTAGATCCTCTTCAGGTTACTGAGACCCAGCAGACGGGCCGTCATGGTAAATGTTACAAGGGTGCTTGAAAAAAGTGTGTATACCCCTATGCTGGGTGTTCAGGGGAATGTCAAGTAGCTCAAGTTGGCTGATAGCCTTTTTAAGCAGTTTACATCCCTAATAATGTTATGTTCTGCCCTTCTACCAATTATTGACAGAAGGATATTAAATGTCCAGCTATACATGTGGATTTGTCTCTTTGCAAGAATTTTTAAAATGAGAAAAAAGGTCTGTGTTTACTCACACGTTTATCATTTTGGGTGTTCTTCATTCTTTGTGTAGATCTATGTTTTCTTCTGGTATTTTCCTTCTCCCTGAAGAACTATTTTTAAAATATATAATTTTTTAAGCTCTAGTTTGCTGCTGAAAAATTCCCTTAGCTTTTGTTTGCCATAACAATAACAACAACAACAAAAAAAAAACAAGCCCCCTTTGCCCTTAGATTTTAAAGATATTTTTGCTGGGTATAGAACAATAGGATGAATAGTGTTTTCTCTTTTGCTCTGTTTCAGAGAGCGAAGGACATTGCTCCATTGTCTTTTGACTTGTTCGGTTTCCGACAAGAAGTCTAGTGTCATTTTATCCCCTCCTCCCTCCTGAAAAATAGTTTTCTCTTTACTACTGGTTTTTAGCAACTTATTTATGCTGTGCTGTGGTGTGGGTTTTTCGAGTTTCTTCTACTTGGGTTTTGTTGAGCCTCTTGCATCTACGGGTTTATAGTTTTCTTCATTATGCTTTTTTTGACTTCCTTAAACATAGGTGGTGCATTTATGATCATTTCAGCATGTGTGCCTAATTCTTCTATCATTTGGGTCCTTGTTGGCTCTGTCTCTCTTAATTGATTTTTCTACTGGCTATGGACCTTGTTTTCCAATTTTTTTTTGCATGACTGGCAATTTTTTTTTTAATTTTTAGAGAGAGGGAAAGGGAGGGAGAAAGAAAGAGAGAGAAACATCAGTGTGTTGTTGCCTCTCACACTCCCCCAGCTGGGGACCTGGCCCACAACCCAGGCATGTGCCCCAACCGGGAATGGAACCAAACCTCTTGGTTCACAAGCTGATGTTCACTCCACTGAGCCACACCAGCCAGGGCTGCATGACTGGCAATTTTTTACTGGTTGTTGAACACTGTAAATCTTATATTGTTCTGTACTTAGTTTTGTGGTATTTATTTAAACGTTCTCGAGTTTTGTTCTTGGATGCAGTTTCGTTACTCAGAATGAATTTAATCCTTTGAAGGCTGGCTTTTAAGATTTATTAAGACAAGTACTGTATATCTTTCTTAATAACCATGGTACCTTAATTAAGACTAATAATAAATTAAACCTGGTGGGACACTACTAACTAATTACAGACTTTCTTTGGATTCGATTACTTTTCTCGCTGACGCCCTTCGTCTGTTTCGGGACCCCCTCCGGGATCCCACACTGAGCTCGGTCCTCGGTCTCCTCTGATCTGCCGCAGTTTCTCTGCCTCATCTTTCCCGAAGTTTTGCAGAGTGCTGGCCGGGCGTTTTCGTAGAACACACTCAGTCTGAGTCTGTCCAATGTTCTCTTGATTAGTCTGGGGGTGTGGATTTGTGCGGTAATACCACAGAGCGGAAGTGCCCTGTTCCTCACCTCCTGTCGGGGGACACAAGACGTCAATGTGACTTATTACTGGCGACATTACCCCCAAGCACTTAGTTAGGGTGGCATTTCCAGGCGTCTCAACCGCAGTCCCTTAGCGGAGAGAGCTGGCAACACACTTATGTGCGCTCACCCATATACAGCACACACCGGCACATATGCCAGTGTTATCTACACGTGGCTCTGAGTACCGGTGCCCATGACAACGCACTGATGTCTCCGACCAATCCAGCACCAGGTCTAGCCTTTCCCCCTTCCTGATTTGTAACATCTTTTTGTGACCATGAGAAACTTGGCTCCTATTATCTGTTATTTATCTGCCTGTTCGTTCAACCCCAGCGTCCATGTGGTTTCGGAATTGCTAATACAGATCCCCGCGAGAAACAAAACTGCCGGCTGGAGTGCACTGTTGGTTTATGGTTCTTTTTGGCTTTAGACTTAAGAGTACCCTGTTGAAACACCGTTTTCCAAAATTACTCGGTCAGTTTCTCTTTGCCAATTCCTTCCAGGGAGGTTGGCCGTGCATTTACTATTACAGTTACTATTATTCCTCACGGTCTGCATCTCATCCTGGGTTCACTAGCATCCTGGGTTTTTTCATTTTCATTTATTTATTTTTTGTATCCTGTAAAGCCCATCCATCGTAGTGCAGAGTTCTATGGGCTCAAACAAGTGCGCCGTGACATGGATCTGACCCCAAAGCACCTGTTCCTGGCCCTTTGTATTTCCATATAAAGTTCAGAATTGGCTTGTCAATTTTCACAAGAACGCCTGCTAGAGGATTTTAACTGGAATCACATTAACTATGCAGATTGATCTGGGAAGAATCAACATCATAATGTTGAGTCTTCCAATCCCTAAACGTGGTGTGTTTGGGGCCAGTGTCCTGAAGCACTGAAACACAAGAGACCTTGTGACATCCTTCTCCCAGGACACGGGGCCTGGCCACCCAACCTCGCACAAAACTGTGAAGGGTCTTTCGAGCCCCTCCCCCGGGAGCCTGAGGTCTCTCCTCCGGACCGGGGGCCGGGGGGACTGGCCTCTTCCACACACCCCCTCATCCATTCCTTCCCCGGACAGGTACTCCACATCTGTTTTAAAAATTTTAAAGCATAAACATTAATCATATTATTTTTAAAAATTGGTCACAGCTAAAATGAACAAAAATAAAGCATTATTCAAAAATAACAAGCATTAAAAATGAAGAAAGCTTCATTAGCAATGAGAAATTTGAAACGGAATGATGCTATTCCGTTTTTTTTTTAAACGAGACCTTAAAAAGTGAAGTGCATCAGTGACGTCATTATTGAGTCACTGGCGTATTTTTGTGTGGACTTTTTCCAGCAACTGTCAAAAGCTCTTTTTTGACTGTGTGCTAGTTGGAGAAATAGAGAGGAGATATTTTTAAGCTAAGTCCAAATATTTTCCCTCTGACTTTCATCTTCGAATCAAATCTCTTGTTCAATAACTTTGAGAAGATCTTTAAAAAAAAATTCAGGGTTTTTGGGTTTTGGGGGGGCTAAGACTGCAATCATTTTATTGTCAACAAACCAGTTTCTGTTGCAAAAAAAGAATCGCCAGCCTTTGGGGTTTGTTTTCACTGTGTTTAGTTTCATCACGTGCAGATGGAGGTTTGCACTACTGAGTTGCCTGCGTACATGGCCACACTGACATGTTTACGTTCTCTTGCTCAGGACGCCTTCGCACTGGGGTGCGTGTTATTCTTCAGAGGAAAGCGTTGCTGCATCGGTTGTCATCTTCTTCCTTCTCCGGAGGGTTGCAGACTTCTCAATGAGTGTGAAACTGAATGCAGACTGTCACTCTCTGGCGAGATCCCAAAATTTATTGGTTCAGATTTCAGGTTGTTAAAGTAATAGCCGCAAAAGTCTGGGAAAACCTATGATTACTAATGAGCTCCCGCCCTTGCCTGACTCGTCCCAGCTGTTCTTCGGTCTGCTGGTGGCTGGGCTGGAGCCCAGGACACTGGCAGGGCTGGCATTGGCTCTGGACAGAGGACAGGGTGTGGCACCGAGGTAGCATCTCTCGGACCCTTAGAAACTCCCTGCGGCAATGCTGGTGACCCTTTGCGAAGCTGCATCTGCACTGAGGCTGCCTCGACACTGTAGTGTCGGGCCCCGGGGCTCCCTCCTGGAAGTGGGGAACCTGGAGAAGAGAGACGCTGCTGCCATTGGTGGAACAGAGACAGCCGCTGGACCCTCTCTTGGAAGGGCCTGCTTGGTCCCAGGGTCTGCACCAGCCATCCCTTAGTCTCCAGAGCCCAGGCATGGCTCTGGGGACCCAGCCTTAGCCCTCCCGGCAACAGGGTCCCCTGCTCCTCGCTCTGGCTCCTCCATCACTCTCCAGCCTGATGGCTCCTTGCGGCCTTCACCTTGGCCTCTGGGCTTCTCTCTCACACAGCACGGGCCCTCCAGGGTGCTTGCATTTGTGTGGATAGCCGCCGCCCACCAGACAGAGCTCTCATGGGCACCAGCCACTCCTTCCACTTCCATTGAGGCTCTGTTTCTGCGGTTTGTGTCAAAAAAAAATTTTTATGAAAGTAAAAATTTGAAGATGGTTCCACTTCCAAGGTGTCCACATTTTGATGGTCACATGCTCTGCCTCCATCACAACCTTTTTCTTCTATGTTTATTTGCCACAAGGCACTAACGGGGAAACAGTTCCAGGCAGACTTGGGCGACCTGGGTCTGAGGCAGAGTGACCTGGGGCGGGTCACTCTCTGCCCCCAGGCTGTGTTCACACACCTGTGACGTGAGGGGGTGCATCCCGACCAGAGGTCTCCAGTCGTTTTTGATCATGCATTCCCAGCAATAAAACAATGTGGAGCTGCACTCATAGAATACCTACGTTCATTCATAAATTATGTGCCTTTACTACAATGCCAATGTGTTAACATATATAAGCTAAAGATTACATACAATAGTTTAAGAATAAATTCTCTTTTATTTTATATAGCAAAATTCCCTCTGCCCACGATGTAATTGTTCTCTTATAATGAATAACACTAGTGTGAGGGACAGCAGTGGGATGGGACGTGCCTCCTTGTTCTGTGAAATCTTGCTTCAACAGTTCGACACGGAGCCATTCCAAGGTCTGGTTGTAGCTGAGTTTATTTTTAATGGCTGTCATAACTAATCCAAAGAGAAAAAGTATATCATTGGCTGTATTAAATTATGGTTCTCATTATCAGTCTCAACCACCGATTAACGGCTCTTTATTGAAATTAAGCTAGTAGATGTCTGTCTTCGCTGACGTCAGTCAGCGGCTCTTTACGAGCTAAATGGAAAACATTGCGTTTTCATATTTTTAACAAATGGACTCCAAACCCATCGACGTTCGTCAGCCGGAGGACTTGCAAACAGATTCTAACAAAGCTGTTCCTAGTAGTTCTGGGTGCGCGGCTGCAGGCGTCTTTTGTGGGCACCACCACCTGCATGCAACAACCGGAGTCTCGTCTTCGGAGCATTCTCTTACTCACTGTTGCTCGTCTTCGGAGCATTCTCTTACTCACTGTTGACGCGAGTCCCTTCTACCCGGAAGAGTCGGGACAACCGGAGATCACCTTTCAGTAGGTGTCCAGCAGATATCAAACTGCCAAGCGGCACTTGTCATCACAAAAAGCGCAGCACACTTGGGACACCTGTCTTGCTGGACCAGGAACACGCAAAACCAACTCCTCTTGGAGTCTGATGGCTGTTATAAGTGCTCTGCCAAGGTAACCAGGCACACCTCGGGTGGTTCAGAAGATTTTCGTAGTGACTTCCCTCTGATTACAAATCATGGTGTGAGGTTTACGATCTTTTAAACTCTTAAAACAACAACAACAATAACAACAACTAACCGCATCATGCATCCTGCAGCGCTTTGCCTGCTTCTGGGTGTGAGCCTTGGCCGCAGTGATCTGCAGGCAGCTAGTTCCACGGTCTCGCACCCCGCACCCTTACACAGAATCCCTTTCGCCGTGGAGCAGCCCCTCCATCAGTGACGGCACTCAGACAATTTCCCCCACACATGGCGTTCTTATCAAAGCACTTAATGTGCTGTTCAGTCCACATCACCCCTGTCCTGTGGCTCCCAGAAATTCGGTTCTCCATGCATTCCATTATTGAAACAGAGTCTAGGAACTCCATGTGAGAAACGTCTATTTTTTCTTCCACCGTTTAGCAAACCTTCCGCAGTGTGACATTTGTTCGGACGCTTATTTCTCTGCATTGTCAGCGAGGTCTCCACATCTTCCAACTGTATCTCTGTGGTCACCACGTTGTGTTCTATTTACTGTTCTTGCTACCAACGGCAGCTGCACCTGCTGTCCCCTCCCTCATCTCTGTAAGACAAGGTGCCTGTGTGTGCAGATTAGTCACGTGACTCGGGCCTAAGGGGGAATGCGTTGGCTTTCTGACAATCTTCTCCCCTCCCGTTGCACTACCAGCAAAGTCAATCTTGGGGGTGGCCCCCCAGAGAAGGAAGATTTCTGTCTCACTCCCCGTCAGCGAGCTTGTCGCTCTGCCTTATGCCTGTGTGTGAGCAGGGCGAGAGAACGGAAGCCTGCACTACTGGTTATGGCTGATGGGATTCTCAGTCCGTTTCTGCCTCACAGAAAAAAATAAAAATAAAAAAACACTTGTGTTTTAAGTATGAGAGGTATCTGCCCTGACCTTTTCTTGTTGTTCACTTGCATTTGCATTTTAAGCATTATCTTCAATTGCGGGTTCCTTACAGGAATGTTGTTAGCCACCTATCCATTTGTGGGAGTTAACTGAATTAACATTTGATGAAGTAATCTGTAAAGCTACTTAGTTGGGTATGTGTGACCTGGGACCCACCACAGCAGGTAAGTAATATTAGCATTCATTAGAGGCCGTCAAACCAGAGTTTCCAGGGGGGTGTGGAGGTGAAAGTGTGGAGGGACCAGGCTGGGCAGGAGCTGGTTTGGAGGTCCTAGCAGGCTTCTTCTGGACCCTGGCCACTTCTGGGATGTGCCTGCGTGTGTATCTGAGACGAAGCCTGTCACCTGAGGACGTTGTTTACAGTCCGGATTCCTGGGTGTCTTTGTTTGCTAAGGCTTCGTAACAAAGCACCACAGCTAGGTAATGTGAACAACAGAAATGTATTACCTCACTGTTCTGGAGTCTGGAAGTCCAAGATCAAGGTGTCAGCAGGCTTGGTTCCTCCTGAGAGCCGTGAGGGAGAATCCGACCCATGCCTCTCCACTGGTTTCTGATGCTTGCTGGCAATCTCTGGCCTTCCCTGGCATGTAGAAGCCTCTACCTGTAGACCTCTGCCTGCGTCTTCATGTGCTCTTCTCCCTGTGTGCCTGACCTGTGTCCAAACTTTACCCTAGACCTTCTCAAGTGGGATCTCTGAGGATGGGAGCTTACAATTCACGTTTTTAATGGGGACCTTGGGTAACTCGTATGTTCACTAAAGTTTGGGACTCCGTGGCCACCCGAGGTGACACAGAATGTCCTTTCTTCTACCTCAAATACATAGGAATACCAAATAAAATTAAACCATAGATTTTAATAGGTAGCTGAGTTCAAGAGAAACGAAGAAATTTTCATGTGCCCAAAATGGAGAAATCAAAACTCGATTTCTGAGGCTGGGGCAACCATGAGGAGCATAGGTTGGGAGGATATAGGACCCTAGACACGGGGGCTGGGGTTTGAATGTCCATGAGGGAGGTGACTGGGCCATTGTGTGCGTCCAGCCGAGAAACTAACCCTTTTGCACAAAGCCTGAAGCCTTGAGGAACTACTTTGTCAGTGAAAAGGGGACCAGAGATTTGTTTCAACTAAATAAAAGTTTGGAAGATTCAAGAACTATTGGCCATTCAGATCTGCTGTGTGAATTCACCAAGTCAAATAGCTTTCTTAGCTGAGGTGCATCCAAGGGAAGGGAATCTTGGTTGGGGGTGAGGGACGGATCCAGGTCACTTTGGAAGGCTGGAGCAGAGGCAGGGTCCGATAAGGCCTGCCAGCGGGCAGGGTGAGTTTAGAACAAGCAAGGGCTGAGTCCCTGAGAAACTGAGGCGGGGGGAACATCCTAGTAGGTAGGGGCTGCATTAGGGACACGGAAAGTGGAAGGAGGTGGGTGGTGCCAAAGATAAACTTGCTACTTTTAAAGATGTTCAAGCTTGTTCGGTGCAGTTTCCCCTTTAACTCCCATCAGATCTGCTGGTCTCACCCATAGCCCACCCAACCTGCCCGTTCCTGGGGGCCAGAGGGGAGGGGCACAGCAGTGATAAGTTGCCTCAGAGCTGGAAGAGAAGTGGCTGCGTGTTTGCTTGGACCCTGTGGTGGGTGTTGGCATCAGCAGGGCCCTGTCGGGCGAGCCCCTGGCCAGGCCTGGGTTAGGGAAACCAGGGGCTCCTACAGTCCCATGACCCTTGCTCCTATGGGCTCTAATCTGAGAAATAGTTTGGTTTCAAAGGGAAAATTGTTATCTGTGATAGTCAGGTGGCAACAAACAGTTGCCCTTTGTTGAGTGGTACTTACAGTATCAGCCAGTCTGTGACTTTAAAGCCATCCTGTTTAACCCTCACCACCCTCTGACTAGGTAGATAATTATCCCACCCTATGTAGTAGATGAGAAAGCTCAGGCTCTGGGAGGTGATACTTGTCGAAAATAAGGTCCCTCACCAGCAAATAGTGCAGCCAGGACTTAAACCCAGGTATGTGGGACTTTATGCCAATATGTTCACAGGGGCTGACACTGGGGAGTGGATTGAAAATAACTTTTATCCCATTCTTTCTTTCTTTATTATTTTTTTTGGTATTCTCCAAGTTTTATACATAAAGTGGAGAAAAATCAGTAACTGTATAAAAGAACAACAGAAAAACCTTTGGAAGGTGCGTGCAGGAGGAGACGACAGTGGGGAGAGTGATGCTAAGGGTGTGCCCTCATCCCAGGTGTCCTCTCTCACGGCCTGGGTCCTAGCTCGCTGACCCAGCATCTGCCCCAGTATTGAGCTTGTTGCCATTACTTTCCTCTCCAATGCAGGACGCTGTGCTTCGGGAAGATAAGCCAGGCCTAGGGAGACACGAACTTGACGTTGATAAACCCCTTGCCCTCCCCACCCACAGGTCAACCCGTTCAGAGACCGGATCTGCAGAGTGTTCTCCCACAACGACGTGTTCTCCTTCGAGGACGTGCTGGGCATGGCGTCCGTGTTCAGTGAGCAGGCCTGCCCCAGCCTGAAGATCGAGTACGCCTTCCGCATCTACGGTCAGTAGTGCTGTGGGGGGCTGAGTGATGGGACGGGAAGTGCTATGGAGTCCGTGCCACACTGGAGTCTGCCAACATCACTGCATGGGTGGGGGGTGTTAACTGGGGGCTACCTGAGTGTGTAAGGACATGATCCTGTTTCTCAAGGACTGCAGATTTTTTAAAAATTGAGTTACTATTCCAGTGGATTGGTGCATTCTCCTCTATGTCATCAGAGGCCATTGGAGTCATTGATGTTGCTATGGTCATGGTCATGGTGTGGGCAGATGACAGACAGAGATGGGGAGAGAGAGAGGGAGGGAGGGAGAGAGATAGGCAGACAGACTACATTATTGGTATAAAGGAGTTATGCTTGTTTTACAGAAGAGATATAAACAATAAAATTCAGCCATTCAATGGCTGAGCAATCCTGGACAAATCATTTCACTTTTCTCAGTGAAGGGATCATCTCTGAGGTTGTATGATGTTTTTGGTCTCTGGTTTTGTCTTGGGTAGCCATTGTCTCCGAAAAACCTGTGTTCTTCAGCAGGCCCCGTCCCCTTAGCACAGCCAGGATGCCTGCGATTCTCAAATGGAATTAGAAGGAAAGAAGAAAAGAAACCTGGGGAAGCCTTCAAACAGACCATGTGCAAAGCTTTAAGTGCCTTGTGACCACTTCTCAGCCTCAAAGGACTTGTTCATTTAGGCTTACACATTTTGGCTTCTCACCTGCCCTCCATTCCTGCCAGCTCCTCCCATCTTCATGCAGTAGACACCATCTCAGTCCTGCCTCACCCAAGCGGACTTGGATAGGGTGGAGTGGAAGAGCTTTAAGCCAGATGGACCTGTGAGGACTCAGTTTTCTTATCTATAGGGAGGACTTAATGTTATTTTTGCATCCTGTGTGCCCTCAGGCTCAGTGTCCGGTTAAACTCAATTGCAATCACAGACTGCTTGACTGAGAATGGCTGAGCAAGCTCCTGTCACCCTGTCCTTTCCAGAGATAGCAATCATAAACTCTAAATAAGTACATAGAAAGTAACTACTTGATGGCACTGGAAAGCTATCAAAAGCAAACAGATTCCAGAGGCAGCTGACACTTGAAAGAAGGGAATGGTACTAGATGGCCTGCCTCCCCATCCCCAACTTTGAAAAAAAAATACAACTTTTTTTAGCTTGAACGTGGGTTTCAGTGAGTAGCATCATGCAGGACTGGTAGAAACTCTGCACTTTCTGACTTGAAGGATCAGAGAGGTTGGGGTGCTTTTCCCTTGAAAAACAAAAAGAAGGGGAGAGTCCATGAAAGCCAGAGAAAGGGTGCCCAAATGTTGTATATGAACTGTGCAAAACTCTCTTAGTTCCCTCTAAACCACATGTATGAGGACAGGCTCACAGCAGCTTAGGTAAGGACCAAAGAACTGAGCTGAAGTTTGAGCAGCCACTGCGTTTTCATAAGGACCCATGTTAGCAGTTTGAGTCCAACCAATTGCCTGTGAAAACCAAACATTTAGCACTCTTTGGAGGAATATAACAGAATCTAGAATTTCCACTGGAAAGTATTTATAATGTTCAAGATGCACTCTGAAATTAGTCAACACATAAAAATTTAGCCCTGACCAGTGTGGCTCGGTGGGTTGGGTGTTGTTCTGCAAAGTGAAAGGTCACCAGTTAGGTTCATGGTCAGGGCAGTGTGCCTGGGTTGTGGGTCAGTTCCTGGCTGGAGTGTGTACGAGAGGCAACCGATGGACATTTCTCTTGCACATCAATGTTTCTCTCCTTCTCTTTCTCCTTCCCTTCTCCTCTTTCTAAAAATAAATAAATACAATCTTTAAAACATTTTTTAAAAATCGTTGCGTTCTCAAGAATGGAGACTGACTCTGACATGACCCAGGTGTTGGGATTGGCTGATGAGCATCTTAAAACAGCTGTTAAAACCATGCCCACTGATGTAAAAGACAGTATGCTCACAGAGAATAAAGATATAGAAAGTCTCAGCAGAGAAATAAAAACTGTAAGAAAGAATTAAATGGAAAATATATAACTAAAAAAATACAATATCTGAAATAAAAATCACTGGATGGGCTCAACAGGAGAATCAAAATGACAGAGAAGACAGCCAGCATCCCTGAAGATAGGCCAGTAGAAATATAATCTAACCTGAACAGAGAAAAAACGTGAAGAGAGAGAAGGAACAGAGCCTCAGGGACACATAGGGCAATAGAAAGGGCTAACACATAACCAGAGTCTCAGGAGAGGAGAGAATGAACAGAGCAGAAAAGACATTTGGAGAAACAATGACCCCAGGTGTCCCAAATCTGATATGCGACACACATTTACAGTGACCTTCAAGCTGGGTCAGTACAAACGAAGTCACCAAAATTCAGTTGGCTTAATAACCCCCACCTCCCATCCACTTTATCCTTCCTTATCCCAAGTATTGGGTTGGCCAAAAAGTTCATTTGGTTTTTTCCCATACGATGGCTCTAGTAGCACTTAGTTGTCTTTAACTTCATTGGAAATGACTTTGTTAGATTGTATTGTGACAGCTGTCACATCAACATGCATTTTTGAAAAAACTTAGAAAAATTGGTGAATTTTTGTGTAGTCATTTTAATATTGAAGATGGAAGAAAATCTATAACATTTTCATATTATGCTCTATTATTTCGAGAAAGGTAAAAATGCAACTGAAACAGAAAAAAATATTTGTGCAGCGTATGGAGAAGGTGCTGTGACTGACTGAACGTTTCAGAGGTGGTTTGTGAAGTTTTGTACTGGAGATTTCTCACTGGACGTTGCTCCATGGTTGGATAGACCAGTCGAAGTTGATAGTGGTCAAATCGAGACATTGATTGAGAACAATCGACATTGCACCACATGGGAGATAGCTGACATACTCAAAATATCCAAATCAACAAAGTTATTGGTGAAAGGAAAAAATGTGTCTCTTATTTTATGGAAAAACCATACGGACCTGTCGGCCAACCCAAGCATTTCTGGGAGTCCCCAGGAAGTTTTCAGTGGATCCAAGGGGTGCAAGTCCGCCAGCCACTGCTACTTTCCATCAGGCCTGCTGCCACTGAGGACTTGCTGTGCTGCCTCTAGATGCTCCTGTCTCCTGTCAGTATTCTTCTAGATGGGGTAGCTCTTCTGAATGGAGGATGCTGGCCCAGACTGGGTGCTCTTGTCTTATCCAAGAATCTTCAGGTTGCAAGTAACGGGAACTTACCTGTGTAAAAGACAACTGGTGAAGAACAACAGTATGTTTTCCATTGCTGCCTAATAAATTAGCACAAATGTAGTGGCTTTAGGTGACACACATTATATTCTCACAGCTTCTGTGGCTCAAGAGTCCAGGCATGGCTAGGTCAGGTCCTCCTCCTGGGGTTCCACAAAGCTTCCGTCAAGGTTCTGGCTCAGCTGCATTCTCACCTGGAGAACACTTGACTCGGGGAAGAATCCACTTATGAGCTCACTCTGGTTGTTGGCAGAATTTATTTCATTGCGTGCATAGAATTTAGAGCCTAGGCTCCTTGCTGGCTCTGGGCTGGATGCTGCCAGTTTCCAGAGGCTGATCTGTGCTCCTTGCCACCTGGGCCTCCCAACACAGCCACCTGCTTCTTCAAAGACAGCCAGGGAGAGAGTCTCTTCAGCCAGTGTGCCAGCAAGATGGAATCTTATATAATTTGTTACGATCACAGAAGCCACACCCCATCACTCTTGCCAATCCATTGGTTAGAAGTAAGTCACAGTTCCGGCCCACATTAAAGGAGGGGTGTGGATTATACAAAAGCATGAACACCAAGAGGGGCAGATCACAGGGGATGGGGGCCCTCGAGCGTGTCCACCACAGGAGTCTGGTACCTGTGGTAGACCTGAAGCAGGCCTCCTGAGGGCCCGGGATGCAGCCGGCCGGTGGTCAGGAAGTGAGACAGCTACTCTTTCGTCTTCTCTCTGTGGCTGCCAAGCCTCTCATCTCTGCTTCTCTCTGTGTACTTTCTCCTTCCGCAGATCTGATTTTCATGCCCCTGCACCTACAGGCCAAAGACGACTGCCCCCACCTCTCCACGGCCTGCTTCACTCTGACTAGCCTCGAGCATCTCTGTTCCTCACTTCTGTTTTCTCAGGAGACACTGACTGGCTCAGCCAAACCAGTGCTCTAGCTACCCCAGGTTGGGTGACTAGCCCTGTCCAGTAGACCCCAGCCAGGAAGAAGCAGAGTCACAGAAACAAACGTGGCAGCAGAGGCCTATGGCTGCGGGTGGGGACACTTCCCGAGATGGCAAAGTGTAGGCTGGGTGGATGTTTCAAAAGAAGTCTGCTTCAGCTGTCTTTCCATGGTTTCCGGAGCAAAACAAACAAAACCACCCAAACCTCAGGGAGCTAGGAGAGCAGTGCATTCTCCTCAGGCTTCAAGGCACAGGCGCTAAATTGTGCTCAGCTCAGAAGTGGGCACAGGTCGCAGACCTGGCTGCACACTGGAATCACGTGGGGAGCTTTGAAGACCCACAGATGCTTGGACCCCAGATGCCCTCGCTCCCAAGAGGTCAGACGGAGTGCCGCAGGTCAGATCAAGGAACAGACACCACTGGTCCCCCACGCTGCCCTTGTGCCCCTCCTCTCCAGGTCCCCTCCACTGGTTTCCTTCCTCCTTGAACTCAAGCACAAAAACAAAAAGTGCAAAGCCTTCATGCAAATCAGCTCTGCAAATAGATGCCTAGGGACTCATAAACTCCAAAGCTTCATCAGACACACCCAGACAATTCCAATTCTCCTTGGGCTCTGAAGATTTCTTACCTTACACAGCCATCCGCAGGATGAGAGATGGGGCCTGTGAATTTCTGAGCCTGGTGCTTGGCACGTGGTAGCTGCTCCATAAATTGAGGTGGTTGTGATAGCAGTGAAGGAGGGGGAAGAGGAAAAAACGAGAAGGAAAGGAGGAGACAGAAAGGAGAAGGTGGTGGTGGTAATGGCTACCGTGATCACTCTTAGCCGGAGTACATGCCCCAGCTTTATCAGCGTTGCCAGGAAGCTTGTTGGAAATAACGAATCTCAGTCCCCCCCCCCCCCCCCCCACCTATTGAATCAGGTGGTTCCTCTGTACCTTAAAGTTTAAGAAGCTCCAGCCCACTGGTTCGCAGACCTGGCTGCACACTGGAATCACGTGGGGAGCTTTGAAGACCCACAGATGCTTGGACCCCAGCTGCAGAGACTTGACATAGTGGCGTTGGGTATGCCCTGATTGGTGGGCTTTTGAAAAGCTCCCTGGGCCATTCTAAAGTGGAGCAGAATTTGAGAACTACTGCTCTAACCTACTCTATAGTTATGAGTAAAAGTGTCCATATCAGAACACAAGAAAACAGAACCCCAAAATACCCAAAACAAAACTAAACAAAACACCATGCTGGATGAGGCAGTCTGGAGCCAGGACACGGTTGCAGGAAGTAAGCAAGGATCCAGCTCCTTCGAGCCTCCGGACCTGCCCCCTCCAGTCCAAAACTGTGTTCCTCCCAGTCATAAGACAGTTGCTGCGCCTACATGCATCTCATCTTCATTCCCGCAGAAAGAAAAAGGGATGGAAGAACGGATTTGGGCACACCGGACATTCAAAGACCCCGATTAAGTCCACTCTCCCTTAGCAAGCTTTCTTGGAAGCCCCACCCCACAACTTCACATTTCATTGGCTAGAACTGTGTCACGTGGCTACGCTTAACTGCAAGGGAGCCTGGGAAGCCGAGTATTTTAAGCTGACCATGATGTCATTCTGAACAAGAATTATAATTCTGTTGTAAGAAGGAGGGAGTGAATGTCTATTGGTCAAGAACCCAGCAGGGCCAGCCACGCCTGCCTGGGACTTGCCTGGGCTCCAGTTTCTGTTCGAAGGGACACTCCTGGCCTCCAGATGATCGATCTCCACCCCCCCCCCCCGCCCCCACCACCGCACCTCTGGGGAGATTTTCTACCTACTAGACACCAACCTCCCAGCACTGCCTTCCTGTTCCCAGCAGCACGACCTCCATTAGAAATGAATTACCCTTAGGCGGGTGCCAGAGCACCAGCGGCAGATCTCCCCGCATCTCCCCAAGATCTGACGCGGTCACAAGGGATGCTAGTGGCTGGGGAGAGGCCAAGGAGGCCACCTCAGTTCTCGGGGGCATAAAATAGTGAAAGTGCCCTGCCTCGCTCCATCAAACGGGCTAATTTTTGCAAAAGTATTTTGTACATTGCAAGGAGTAATATAACAGAGAGGTTGGGATGATGGTGGTAAGAATGTTTTGGTGAGACCTGAAGGCTGAGCCCTACCCCCACCAGCTCTTTAATCTCCCCCGTGGTTGGGAAACAGCAAGAGGAAGTCCCCCCACCCCGAGGGGCCCAAGGCTGCAGGCCCTGAGGCTGTTGAGGCCCCAGGAGCTGGTCAGTGGCCAGAGCTCCCAGCCCCCAGCCCTTTCCCAGGCTGCTCTGCCCTTGTCCCCCCTCCCCCGCCCCCGGCCACCAAAGGAGGGGAACTGTCCAGGACTACACTTTATTCCAGCAAATGACTTTGTTTCCAGATGGCTTAGGACCAAAGCCATGTCACTTTGCTGCAGTCTCTGCATATGGGAGCTGGGCCAACAGGACTCCTGGGGACACTGCGGGGTCTGTGGGAGAGGCTGCAGAGCTTCTCATCAGCTGGGCACTGTCACTGCGGTAACTTACTGCCTCCAGCCCTGGTGACGGGCTCTCTCAGCCATCACCCACGGTGTGTGACAGCAGAGCTGTCCAGTCCCAGGGGACAGCTGCCTGCTCAGGGAGGGAGTCGGTTAATTGTACCTTCCACATCCATGTCCTGCCTCGGGGAACAGAGAAAAGGAACAGAGAAAAGTCTTGGCTCTACCACTGAAGGGTCCTGTGACATAAGCAAACTCCCCCACTCTGGCCCAGTGTAACTCCAGGTCTCCTTCTTCAAAGCAGAATATTGCAGTTTCTAAGGTTTACATCTTTGTATTGAAGAACCATCAAGTGACAGAGAATTGAGCCTCTATTATACCTAATAAGCAACTCTGTTTTCCAAACCCCATGCCCGCTGACTGCCATGTACTTTCTTATTTAATCCTCGCAGAAACTGTGTGGAGGTGCTGTTCTTACCCATTTTACAGATGAGGCTCAGGTGATGAACTGGGACTAAATTTGGTGGCAAACGACAGGAACCCCAAGCAGTTTATGCAAGATGGCTCCCCAGATCTCAGGCAGTTACATGTATCTCTGTAACATGCAGAGTCCCAGAGGCAGGTGCCCACGGTGGCTGTACGATGTGGGGACCCAGATTCCTCCTATTGTGTCGCTCCATCCTCCATTTCCAAAGTCACCTCATTGTCACAGGGGCTACGCCTTCTCTTTTTAGACATTCCCAGACGTTGATAGCACCTCTTCTTCTTTATCCTCATTGGCCAGAACTCAGTCATGTGGCCACATCTGGCTGTAGGGGAGACAGGGAAATGTCATGCTCATTGTAGATGGTCTCATGCCCAGCTACAAATCGGACACTTGATTACAGTAACGGTTACGAGAGGTTAAGGGCAGAGGGTGCCCACAGGGTCATACTGCCTGGGTGTGG
This sequence comes from Tonatia bakeri, assembly GCA_004024845.1. Lineage (NCBI taxonomy): Eukaryota > Metazoa > Chordata > Mammalia > Chiroptera > Phyllostomidae > Tonatia > Tonatia bakeri. The sequence goes on along the minus strand of PVIA01000582.1, from coordinate 19,319 downwards.
TCTTGTCTGCATCGCTTACCAAAGTGTGCGACCTTGTGCGGCTCATTCATTCGCTTACGCAGCAAATGCTCGTTGAGCAGCTGTTCTGTTCTGGGCACTGCTCGAGGAGCCTGGGGCGCAGCAGTGACTAAATGTCAAACTCTGTCCTTGTGGAATTTACATTCTGGTGGAGGGAAATGAACGAGCTAGTGGGTGAAACCTAGTGTGTCAGGTAGTGTTCGGTGCTGGGAGGAAAATAAAGCAGGAAAAAGGCCAGGAGGTGCCATTCCGATAGGTTCTGCGAGGGATACGTTCTGGCTAGTGCCCCGGTGAGAAGGTGGCATTTGAAGGAAGACTCGGGATCTCTGGGTGAGAGTGTCTGGGGAGGGGAACGACTCCTCGTGCAGAGGCCCTGAGACCAGGGCACGCCTGGCCCCGCTTGGCCCCGCTTGGCCCCGCGGGGGAATGGCAGGCCAGCAGAGTGAGGGCAGGGCAGCGCTCAGGGTCTACCGGAAGGACTGAATAAGGATCCACAGCATCGCTGGCTGCTGAGATGAGAATAGACTGAAGGGGGCAGCCGAGTGTAGGGAAACTGCGAACAGGCAGTGCGGCAGGGGCAGGGGTGGGGGCGGGGAGAGGTGAAGAGGCTGGGTTTACTGTCGTTTGAAGCTAGAGCTGGGAAGATTTCCTGACATGTGAGATGTGGGGGAAAAGGACAGAAAACTCCAAGTTTTCTGGAGCGACTGGAGGAGTAGAGTTACCCATTTGCCGAGAAGGGCACAGCTGTGAGGGCGGCAGGTTTGGGGGCAGGGTGAAGGCGGGCCGTGTAGGGTTTGGGTTTGGACAAGTTGAATTGAGGGACGAGTTAGACCACGTGGAGAGGGCAGGAAGGCAGGTGGGAACATACACACACCTGGAGTCCAGGGAGAAGCCCAGACTGGAAGTATGAATTTGGGGACGTTTAAAGGCAAGAGACTGAAGTGAGATTAAGAAAGTAAGTGTGATTATTTCATCTTTGTGTGCCTCCGTTTCTCTACCTGTCTTATGAGGATTAAATGCAGTGAAATACAAAGCACTCAGACCACTGCCTGGCACACCTGTGCTTGTTGCGGTGGTAATTGTACTAACCTAAGCTTACTGAGTCTACTGCATGGCTGATGAGTGGTTTAGGGACTGTGTCAGGTGTCCTAGGGGAGGGTGGCCTCATTCTGGCATCCAAGGACCTTCAAAGTTCAGTCCGCCTTCCAGACCTAACCTCTGACCTTCTCCCAAGCCTCGCTCCCCTCACACCGGACTGGTCACCCAGCACTGCTCCTTCTCTGCTGCTTACCCCGACACCCTGACACCTTCTCCTATCACCATCTCTGCTGGCCCAAGTCTTTACTGCTTCTCTGATGCCTCCTCCTCCAAGAAGTCTCCTTTCTTTGCACTCCCAACCCCAACCAGGCATGAAGTTGCCCATCTGGAAAGCCTTGAAGTCCTTGGGGTGCCTGTTCCCCTCTCCCTGCAGCCAAGCTGCTTGGGTGCCAGGTGGTGTCCCCTTCACCCCCGGCCTGGGAAGTCCTTTTGGGCAAGAACCGGCCTGGCACACCTGTGCACCCAGTGCAGAGTGACAGGAGCAGGTGCTTGTGCCTCTGTCCTCGGCTCCACATCTAGCCCGGCTCCTGCTCTCCCCTGCCACCCACACCCTGCCACCCAGAGACCCACTGGCTTGTGAGCTCTGAGACCAATGTTTCCACAGCATGGTGGTTGACACGGGGCTCAGGGGCCAGCTGAGCCAGGTCCAAGTCTCTCCCTTTCCACCTGCTGGCGGTGTGGTTGACACCACCGTGCCTCAGTTTCCCTTTGGTCCAGTGAAACAAATAAAAGGTTGATGGTGAAGATTCAGTGACTTAAATCAGGTAAAACTCTCAGGACAAATTTGAACAGGTACACACTAAATCAATGCTTCTTCTTCTTCTTCTTCTTCTTCTTCTGCTGCTGCTGCTGCTACTCCTTCTTGTTTATCATGTTATTAGGCACCACCTTCATCTGCAGGCTGCCCTGTGCAGTAATGCCCTGCTCCCCGGGCCTGCCTGGTCTCACTGAGTGCCAGGTTCTAGGCCCACCAGCGACAGCTGGCTTCTGCAGGGTATCCATGAGCCAGTGGGAGCCTGTGGGTCCTTCCTCTCAGGCCCTGCCTCCTCCTTGCAGATTTTAATGAGAACGGCTTCATCGACGAGGAGGACCTGCAGAGGATTGTCCTCCGACTGCTCAACAGCGACGACGTGTCAGAAGACCTGCTGGCCGACCTCACCAGCCACGTGCGTGTCAGGGCCGCACAGGCGGGGCTGGGACGGGCTGACACCCAAAGCCCCAGACTCACTCTGGCAGGGAGGTGCCCTGAGGGGTGGGCACATGGCTGGAGGCCCTCCCCCCCAGTTTTCTGTCCTTCCTCCAGGATCACCACTTCCTTCCATGATTCCCTTTCAGGGTCCCCAGGGTGGTGTGCCAAGCCACCCCCTCCAAGGGTCTCTCTCACCACCAACCCTGCAGGCAGGTGGCCCAACAGCAGCTTGGCAGCAAATGAATACATCATATCACCCCTTCCCCACATTTTCCCAGCGTAACATAGTGGCCAGGGGTCCTGCTATGACAGTGTAGAGTGTGACAGGACATGAGGACCGTCACATGAACTCAACAGGGCACAGGCCCCCTTGTCCTAAGACTGTGAGAACCTGCAAGGGCTTTTGGTCTGAATGGGAACTAGAAGCAAATCTAACCCCTTGAAGGGTCATCGCTGCCTCCGTGACCCGACTGGGCCCCTTGCAGTGTAGGGCCCCTGCTTGTGGCCGGGTGACAGGAGTGGGTGGTGGTGGGGAGTCACCCTGTTCACTCTGCACCCGTTCCCACTGCCAAGTTTGTGCTGGAGGCACCAGGAGGGCCCTTCCATGACAAGACCCGCCCACAAGGCCCTGGACCTCGTTGCATCTGACCTCGTTTCTCTGCACTTCAGGGTTCTTGTCTGGGGGGTGGTGGCAGTGTGGGGAGGAGAACCCTGCCTCACGGGGGGTCAGGGGACTCTGGGATGTGGGTGAAGCCTCTGGCAGGGAGCCTCTGCAGGTGGTACCCCACCCCCACCCCGAGCCCCATCCCCCATCTCACACCCGACCCCTTCCACTCTGCTCCGTCCACGCTGCGGCCAGGTCCTAAATGAGTCGGATCTGGACAATGACAACATGCTGTCTTTCTCGGAGTTTGAACACGCGATGGCCAAGGCTCCGGACTTCATGAAGTAAGGTGTCCTGGAATGGGGCTGGAGGTGGGGGTATGCCCAGCAGAGTGGGGGACAGGAAGGGCCCCCCAGTCTCCCATCAGCCAATGGGGCACCTCTGTCTTCCCAAGGGGGTCATGAGTTTCCGGGGCATTTCCCAAGTTCTTTGAGAATCAACAAAACTGGAGCGCCTGAGAAATTAGATAACCTAGCACCAGGGAACAGGGCTTTAGCAGGCAAGCGGAGGACTGCATTCCGGCTTTGCAAATGACATGGGTGGTCCAGACTTCAGGTGCTGCCCCCTACAGCCAGCAGCACACCTGCATGCAGCTCCCAAAGCCCCCTGGGCTCCCAGGTCCACCTGGGGAGCTGCCTTTGCCACTGCTAGTCCTCTGTCTTTCCCCACAACGCCTTTCCAGGCGTCACTAGCAGTTGCAGGGTGTGCAGAGGCGTGTGAAGATGCTGGTGGTAGAACTCAGAGGAGAATTCAAGCACTTTCAAACCTTGTTTCAGGAACAAAGGGGTCTTAATAGTCTTGCCCGGTCCAAACACCCTCGAGATAATTGACTATTTCCATATCTGTTAGGAGCCTTCCAGGTATGGGAAAAGCACCAACCCGGAGGCAGCCTGTGAGAGCCCCCTGCAGTGCTTAGCTGGCCTCTCTGGGCCTGTGTCTGCTGCTCCTGGGCCCTATTCTACTCTCAGCCTCATAGTCTGGGGGACTTGGGGGGCAAGAAAGAATGCCCACGCAAAATGATTTAACAAATCAATCGGAATAAAACAAAGACACCCAGACCTCACAGAGCCCGGGTCAGCAACCCGGGATAGCTCAGCGCTCGGTCTCTGCCTCTCTCCTTGGCAACTCCATCCTTGGCTCCGCATGCAAACCAGCAATCCCTGTTTCATCAGACATGGGCCGAATGTGGCCTCCGCACAGCAGTCATCTCCTTGACATCTCCTCAACTTCAAATGACCCTCAGGGACTCCTAAGTAACGTCCTTCAGTAGTGATGCCAGATTTATACTTGATCTTAACCAAAAGGCCGACAAGCCATGTGTGACCCCAAATTTGCAGAGAGAGAATTCCATTGGCCTAGCTCAAGTCAGGTGCCCACGCCTCTTCTCACCACCTGGAGGGAGGGGAGGGCTCCATTCCAACATGGCTGCGGGGGGCTTGCTCGGGCAGACTTTCTGTAAGAGGGTCCGCACTTAGTAGGACCACCCCAACCAAGGATAATTCCTCTTCTTTCATGACAGCCCACCACGTAATCAAGGCCAGAATCCTGTCCTTCCGTTTTTCTGTGAATCTCTTCCATTTCTTTCCACGGCCTGCAGCATCACAAAGTTCTGACGCCCTTTGCACTCCAGCAACACTAAAAGTTGCTTGAAGAAGGCTCTGGGTTGGCTCGAGAGAGCTGCAAGTTGGCCGACACTCAGAAAGTGGGGCACGGGAGGTCAGAGGGGGTGTTAGACCTGCAGGCTTGAAGTGGCTCATGGGTTCTTCCAGCTCCTTCCGGATTCACTTCTGGGGATGCTGACGCAGCCCTAGACCCTGACTCTGGCGTCTTCGACAGGACCATAGAACTTGGAATCCGGCCCCTTCCAGGCTCCAGGGGACTTGGGTTAGACGTATGACTTTGTTCTTGTCCCTCCCTCACTTGTAAAATATTGTTTATTTAATAAAGCAAAAGAAATGTCTTCTCTTTGCCCCATTAGTTCATCTTTTTTTTTTTTTAATGCAGGGTCACATAGAAGTTGTTTTCTTATTTTTTTTTAAATTAAGAACTGCTTGTTCCAGGGTTTAAGTTTGCCAACCATGCCAAGCAAGCTGGAATGTCCTGTCTTTCTGAGGGCAGGCTTCAAACCCCAGCCATTGTCACAGCGGGGACCGGGCCAAATGGGGTGAAATTCACTGGGAAAAAACAGTCCTTCCCTCCCTTCACTGGGGCCCACTGCCCCCGCCCCGGCCCCTCACCTTTCCTCGAGTCTCTCGTGATGCCTGCAGAGAGGCGCTCAGGGCCGCCATCCCATCTTGGCCCCCCTGGCACCCCTGGCCCTTGGGATGTGACAGTGTGTGACCGGGAGTCAGGGTTTATTCGCTTCACTGTTTGGCCAAGGCCTGGAAGGAATTTGGACCCCGCAGGAACTCTTTGGGGTCCAGCTGGCCGGGGACTCCAGGGCACAGGAGAAGCCCCTTCTGGGGCTCTCTGAGGGCTGTCAGATGCCTCTCTGATGGGAACTGGTTTTGCTTATGCATACCATCCTGCGGGGAGGGGTCTGAGTGCTGGCCCCCAGGGCAGGGCCGTCTCCCCCTCTGTGTTGAACCTGCAGTGGTCTCCTTGCCTGCGGGTCCTGACTCGCCATTCAGGGGTAAGAAGGGCTCTGTTGCTGGATGGAGCCGCTGGATCAAATCCAGGAGATGCTGCGATATTGGAGGGCTCCTGCTGGCCTGCAGTCCCCGTCCCAGGTCCTGCCCATTATGGGGCTGTCACCCGCACCCTGTCCCCTGTCCCAGGCAAAAGGGCTCCCAGGAGGTGGAAGCAGCAGCCTGGTGAGAGCAGACACCCCAGACCCTGGCCTCCCAGGCCCCCTCAGGCATGTGACCTCGGAACCCACCCCCAGTGTCCACGTCTGGCCTGGAGCTTCCTGAAACATAGACAGGCCTTGAAGAGTGGCTTAGTCCTGGGTCACTCCCTCCTGTTCCCTTCTAGAAACGGTCCCCGGGTAGATGGCCAGTCAGCGTGTCCATGCCAGTCTGGGCAGGACGCAGGAAGGTGCGCTTCTCCTTGGGGGCATCGCAGGGCCCTTTGGGACCCAAAGGGCTGCATCATCCCCGCGCCCAGGCTCCCTCTGGACCACAACCAGGGCCTGGGGGTCAGAAAGACCTGGGTTCAAGTCCTGGCTGTGTCATTTCCAAGCTGTGTGAACATGGGCAACTTCTCTGGGCGTCAGGGTCTACCAGTAGCACCTCTGCCGTTACAGGGCATTGTGTGGCCTAAATAACGCTGAGCCGGGGCTCAAATGGGAATTCCTTTGCACATGACACCCAGGCCAATCGTCTGGGATCACTGCACCCTCATTCACAGACATGGGACAATGGGGCTTCCTCGGTTACGCCAGTGGGAGGTATCTCTGCACCTGCGTGACCTGCCACCAAGAGTCAGGGGCCCCACAGTCCTCAGTTCTACCCCCTTCGTGTCAGGGGGAGAGGCGGGCAAGCAGGTCACTGGACACTACTTTTTCTTGGCTTAAAGCCCTTGGGCTGAGCTTTCCACAGCCCCTCAGACACTGCTGTGTGACCCTCCGACGCTGTCCTGCTGCGGCCCAGAGCTCCTGGAGCTCAGAGGAGAGGAGTGTGGGGGGTCATGGCTGACTATTTTATTCCAAAGAGCCAACCCAGCTGAGGCCACGGCGCTCAGGCGTCATGCTCTGAACTCGAAGTAGGAGTCTCTCCTCTGCCGCTCCTGTGAGGACACCCTCTTCCCGGATGGGAACGTCTGGTAGGTCTTCAGGTTTTCAGGGGACAATCTTAAAAGGTGCCACTTATCCTTCGGGCTCAGTGGAGGCCTGGGGGTGAGGGTGGAGGCAGTGTTAGTTGGTGTGCCAGGGAGGGAGGGTGCAAAATGCCCCCCCATGGCCCCACCTTCCCCTTCCCTAGCCCATGTGTTCCCTCCCCCTGCTGGCTGAGCATCAGCTTAGAATCTGGTAAGTCGCCCTGCCCTTGACACAGTTTGCATTAGCACTAGGGTAGAGCGTTTAAGAGCAGGGACACGGATGGCAGGCAGACCTGGAATGGATTCGGGCCCAGCTGCTGCTGGAAGTGTGCACACACCAAATGAACTGATGTTGGTACTTCCCTCTTAGCTCTTTGCTGAGGCGTCAATGAGGTGATGCGCATAAAGCACTTAGCATAATGCTCCACGAGGGGCAAACACTCAACCAGTGTTATAAGGAGTGTTGATGGTGATGGTGATGATGATGGGGATGGTGGTGGTGATGGGGATGATGGTCATGGTGACGGTAATGATGGTGTTGCTGATGGTAATGGGTGGTGGTGATGATGGTGATGGTGATGGTGAGAGTGGTCATGGCGATGATGAGCATAGTGATGGTAATGGATGGTGGTGGTCATGGTGATGATGGTGATGGTACTGATGGCGATGAAACTCAGGGAAGGGCAGGAACTTGTTCCAGGCCACAGAAGCAATCAAGGAAAGGGCTGACTGCAGGTGGTGATCCTCTTACTCCCAACTGCCTGGTGGGTCCTCTGGGTTGGACATGGAGCCACCCACACAGCACAGGATGCCCGACAGTTAGGAGAAGACACAGAGCTGGGTGTCCTGGGTGCCCTGCAGCTGTGGGAGATGCAGATCCTGCCCAGAGTGGTTTCAGGAGGAGGCAAGACCCCAGGAAATGCCCCACACTGTCTCTAGCTTTGGGCTGACTCAGAACAACCTCAAGCAGGGAGAGGGCTAACCCAGGGTCCTAGAGGTGTAGAGGTGGCATCAGGAAGGAGGCCTGGGTTCCTCCAGGTTCTACCTCCAACCAGACTTGCCACCTGGCACAAATTTCTGAGGCTATTGCTAAGCCTCAGTTTTCCTATTTATAAAATGGGCTCATCTGTCTTGCAGAGGGGAAACTATAGAGGCAGTTATATGTTTATTTGAAAGAATCATTAAATTCTATGGAAAGCGTTGCTGCTTTATCAACAATGATAATGACGAGGCTTGGGCTCTTGGGGCAAGCCAGGGGTCAGCATGGAGTTGGACACCCAAGACCTGCCCACTGACGTCCTGATGCCCCTGACCCCCCAGTGCTCCTGACCCCACATGACACTTTCATGGCACAGACTTCTGATCTCCCTGCCTGGGCAGCAGGAGGGAAAGTGAGGCAACCAGGTGCCTGGGGCATCTTGCAGGGCCCAGCTGCCCTTCCTTGGGGGAAAGAAAGACCTTCTGGATAAAAGCAGTAAGGTGCAAGAATGGAGGAACTTTCATATTTTGTCAGATGGACAGTTGGACTTTGAAAGCTATTTTCAAGTCCCTAGGAGAACATTTTCCAAGTCCTGTTGGGGTTGGGGGCAAGGGTTCCCTGTTCTATGTAGTGTCCTCCACACCCACCAGAGGGCAGCAGCTCCTCGCTGCTCAGGGCAGCTGCGCCTGCATTTGGGCGGGTGCCAGGGCAAGGGAAGAAACCTACAGATTCAGCCTCACAAAAATTATGGGGTTTGCATCTGGCTAGGAAAACACTCTCCCTGGTTTGGCCCATTCAGGTTCCTGGCATCCTGAAGCTCCCAGAACCCTGAGCCCCTTGCTCTGTAACCATTGCCCTGCAGAGCAAAGGCTCTTTAGGGCAAGATCCTGACTCAGTTCTCCATCTGGGGTGCCTGCATGCCTGGCTGAACCCAGGTGTGCTATGCACTTGTGTTTGCTGACTGGATGGATGGAGGGAAGGCAGGCACTCACAGGTCGGTGGGGATGGGGTACCGTTCCCGCTCCTTCACAGGCAGCACGAAGTAGGGGACCCGGGGCACCATGTCCGTCTTGTCTCGATAGTGCTTCCGATGCTCCTGTGCCATCTACAGTTTCACGCAGAAAGAGATGAGACAATTCGTTAGTGGTGGGAGTGACCTTGGACACCTGCAGTCCCTGCCTGGCTGCACCTGAGCAGGGGTGGTGTCTCCCCTAGTCCCCCTGGAGCAGCCCCCAGCTTGGCGACCTCCTTGAGCCTGGCTTCTCACCCGTCTAGTGGGGATAAGACCAGGCACCACACCAGCTTTGCTACAGAGAGCAAATGACACAAGTGACCAGCAGAGGTGGTGTATGTGAGGCCCAGCTCAGCAGGTGGCACAGGTAAGTCTGTGCATTCCGTCCCTGCTTCCCCTCCCTCCTGGATGGAACACGCTTCGTGTGCCGAGATGGAGAGCAAAGGCCAGTGCAGGCGCACCGAGCTGGTCCCACAGCTCCTCAGATCTGACAGTGTTGGCCTGGTCCTCTCCCTGGAGCGCCTCTGGCACCCATGACTTTGACCAGCCTGGAGGGAGGTTTGCAAGGGAGACAGTGAGGTTGCCAGGAACAGGTGGAGAATGGGCCCAGCCCCCACTAGGGTAGCCCAGCCGCTGTGGCAGCCGAGACGTGTCTGAACCAGGGCCAGAGGAGCAGGACAAGAACGCCGGGCTGTGGACAGGTCCCCTCCACTTGCCTCTAGGGCACTTAGGGCCCAGTCTGGGGCTGAGGTCGACTTGGGGCACGTCCTCAGAGACCTGCGGAGCAGGAGGTGTCGGGTGGGCACCCAGCTCCAGGTGGGCACTTACAGCCAAGAGCAGACTCGGGGCTGGGACCCTTTCTGCACCTAGTGTTTGTCCAGGGGAGCTTTCAGCCTTCTCTCAGGCAGGAGGTAAGCAGGGGCCCCCAGGGCCAAGAGGCTACAGGGCAGCAGCGATTGTGGGGCACCCCCAAAGACTCCAGCTCTCCGGGCAGTGGGGGAGCCAGGACTCAGTCACTGGAGCCCCTGGGGGAGGGAGATCCAAGAAGCAGAGACCTGAGCCCTCTCCTCAGGGCCCTGCCCTTAGCCTAGCTCACTGGGTGCACTGCTGGCTCAGGGGCTCTGTGATAGCAAACAACGGCATTCTAGGGGCGAGAGTCCTCTCCCAGCCCCGGCCCACCTGGTAGAAGCGATAGAGTTCAGTGGAGCGATCGCTGTCCAGGTTGAAGCGGGTGTAGCTGGGCCTGTGCAGCCAGCGGGCCCGGGCCTGGGAGCGGTTACACAGCACGAGGTCGGGGTTTGGGGAGAAGAGGGTTGGGAAGTGGCCGCCTTTGCTGAAGGGGGTGCCGCTGTTCTCCAGGGCTGCGTTGCGGTGGTCCTGGAAGTACTTGAGAGTGGCGTTGCCATAGGTGGAGCCGAAGGAGTAGTCCAAGCCAGGAACATGGCCTTTGTACCTGAGAGGGCAGTGGGAGGTGGGGAGGCAGAGGTCGGGGAGGGCTCCAGGGCCACCTCCACAGGGGGCCCTTAAAACCTGGGGGTGAGGCCACTGGGCCTGTGGGTCACCTCTGAGCCTCAACACTGCCCAGCTCGGGTCCCTGGGGGAAGGACAAATGAGAAACTGTGGACCTCTCCCTCCCCTAGACTTCCAGTCTGGTCACATCTCCGGACCAGAGGCTTACACAGGGGCCAGAACTCAGGGTCCCCGTCCCGACCCCCTCAGCAAGGCTATCAGCAAGTCACTGTTTCTCAACGGGCTGTTCAGCGGCTGATCTGGAGATGCAGGGGTCTCCTGCAGCATCCCCAAGGTGGCCCCACAGGGGAGGAGGGGAGCTGCTCTGCCACCGCAGCATCCTGGGTTTCTCCATTCCAGGGACTCCTCCTGCACCAGAGGCTGCAGGAGACAGTGAGGTCTGTGAAGCCTGTGAGGGTGGTGCTGGGCTCCAGGCTGCTCACCAGTAGAATGGCTGCTGACTTGCAACTAGGCAGTGACGCACGACTTCCTTCTCTTTGTCTTCAGGTGAAAAGCAAGAAAGCTAGGCGCAGTGACTGGCCTTCCCAGTGCTCTCCACTGCAGGCCGAGTGTAAAGAAGAGTCCCTCCCTGCTGGCTGGTCCTCCCCGCCCTCAGCAGCTGTGCCTTCTAGAATCTTGCAGCCCTTGAGTTTGCCTGGGCCAGAGTAGGGAGAGATGGGTCCACAGAGCAGGCAGCGAGGGGGGAACCTCCCTTCAGCCTCACCGGTCTTGTCTCTGGGCGACTCTGCTCTCAATGCCCTGACCTGGATGGTCCTAACCCTCTCCCACCTGCCTCTGCCCTTGTGCTGGTCTCTCCTGAGTTCCTTGCTGGTGGCCCCGGCACAGATGGTGAGCTGCTGAGTGCCTGTGAGCCTGTGGGCTCGCCTTAGCCACTACCAGGACAGAATTCTCCTTGTTGCCAAGGCTCATCCCTCCTGGGTGGGCGTCCCCTACTCCTGCCTCGCTCAAGGTTCCACTCCCCGCATTGGCCCCTCCCTGTGTCACTCCACCTCTGTGCTTCCTTCTGGCCATCTGCAATCTCTCCTTCCCTCTCAGCTTCTCCCCGTCCACCTGCAAGCATGCACATTTTCCTGCATTTTTCCTAGACTGCGGAGGTCTGCAGTGAGCTGTGTTTTCTCACATACCATCCATTCTATTCCTTTGTTTTTGAATTTCTCTAAGGAATCCTCTGGAACGTCTTCATTTCTTCCTCTCCTACTCTTTCCATGACCTCACTCAGTCTGACTTCTGACCCACCACTCAACGTGAACCTGCACATTTTCATTAAAGCCACATGAGGTCCTCCAGTCGCCAAGTCCAAGGTCCTTCGCTCGCTGTAACATTTGCACTGGAGGAAACTCATTTGGAAGAAACATAACCTGAGAAGCAGAAGCAGGGTTCCTGAGCGTTCTCTGTGCTGGGTTTGAGACTTAATAACAATGTGAGTTCAATAAAGCCAGCAATCAAAGCAAGCAGTAGGGAGGTGCCTCTTTCTTCATCTCAGTGAGGCCTTCCACGGAGGGAAGCCCCCAGGAAGAGGGAGCCCCCCACAGAAGTCTCTGTCCCCCACCTGCTCTTCCATGTAGGAGGTGGAGGAACACTGGTGAGTGGAAGGGAAAAAACAGGGCTCGTTGAAGCCCACCCCTCCTCCCCCCTTTCCTTGGAAGCAAAGAAGCCCACACAGCTCCCCCATGCCCTGTCTTGCTTGGGTGGACACGCTCTGCCCTCGGGAGGAAAGCCTGCCACGGCCCAGCCCTGCTGACTCGGGCCAGGCTCAGCGTCAGCCTTGCCCCTCACTGTCCGCTGGGGCCCTCTCCTCTCATCTCTCAAGTGGTTCAGAACACAGAGAATGAGAAAGGTGCTGGTCACTGGGTCCTGCTGACCCCCAATGACGCGGTAAAAAAGCAACAGAAGGAATACGAGACCCTAGAATATCAGACTGGCCAAGTGGCCACTCAGGTACAAAGGCAGCTGCCAGTCCTTTCCCAAGGACTGAGGAAGCAAAGCCCCCTGGAGTCCAGTGACAAAATCCTGCAAAGTCCTGAGAGATGATGCAAAAGAAAAAAAGAACAGTAATGTAGAAACTGTAGGAACTGTTAGAATGACTGGTGGTTGGCTTTGCATCTACTTAAGGACAACAGGAAGGGCAGCGGGTGACGGCTGGCTGCGGAACAGAATGTAAGTGTCACAAACCCGGCAGAGGAAGACAGTTTCAACAACTGTTGGGGGGCGGGCAGGGGGGAGACGGGAGTGCCTCTTACTGCGAATCCCTAAAGCAGAGTCAGCACGTGGCACCTAAAACGGAACCATGTTGTTAAACATACACACACATGTGCACACGCATACATGTGTGCGCGCACACATCATGACTCTAACCCCATGATGGTTTCTGTTCTCTCTCTCTCTCTCTCTCTCAGACAGACCTTTTATGAACTAGTGTCTCCTGCGATGAGTTAGCATTTATCTCAAGTCCAGCCCTTTTCCCATTTTATTTCAGTACCCTTCGATTTGGTTAATCCTCGTAAGATTACATTTCCTTCTCCTCTCACTCAAGCAGCAAATACGTATGACCCTCTCTTTGTAAAATCGCTCTGCCGGTCTTTCTCCCCACCCACCCTTCCATCTCATCCTTGATCCGACTATCCACATGAAGAGAAACCTGGACTGAAGTCCACCACACGCTAACTCTGGGGAGTTCCAGGTGTGTGGATTAAGGGCTGTGGGGTTGCTTTCTTCTTTGTACCTGCACTTTTTGTTTTAGGAGTCAGGATGGCAGTAAGAGTTACTTTGTTGGGAACCTACTGTGTGCAAGCACAGTGCTGGGTGTGCAGGGATCACAAAGGTCCATGCAGCTCAGTCCCCCTTCCCCAAACCTCTCCCCCGATTCAGTGCTTACTGAGCCCCAGGGCATGTGTACAGGGCTGTGCGGATGGTCAAGGCTCTGATGCTGTGAAAGGTGAGGAGACCCATTCCCACACGGTAGGGATGGCAGAGCTCCATGAAGGGGTTCCCACTGGGTGACAATTGGAGGACAGCCCCAGTGTGGAGGGACAGACAGGGGTCTGCCGCTCTTCCTCTGCTCACCTTCTAGGTACTGCTGTGACTCCAGAGGTTTTTTCTCTTTCCAGAGCCCCACTGCCTCTGGGGGGCTCATCTGTGTTAGACACCCCAGGCCACGGTCTCCCAGGTCTGAGTCTCTGGTCTGACCCCCTCCCGGCTCAGATGCACATACCCAGCTGTCCACACAGGGCTCACCCACAGACTCAACACTCACAACGACAGAAAGTAGCCCGCTCCTCCTTGTGGATATCCTTGTCCTGGTTGAGGCCACCCCACCCACCAGATTGCACCAGAAAGCACCAGGAGTCACCCTGCTGTCCTCCGCAGCCAACCCTCCCCGAGTCTGGCTTGTGCTCCCTGGTCAGTGACTCTCCCATGGTCCTCCTCCGCCCCACGGCTACAAGCCTTCCTCTTCACTCACCCAGACAGTCTCGAATCTCCTAGCTGGGGTCCTAGAGCAAGTCCCATCCCTCCCAACCTGTCATCCACACCGACGCCAGGTCACCAAGGCCGATGGCTCTTACCACGTCCCCACGGGCGCCCTAGGCCCAGGACTGTCACTGGCATCTGAGGGGCCCCACGTGCTCTCGAAGCCTCCAGCCTTCGCATGAACTTGTTCTCCTGGTGCCTCTCCCCTCCCACCCTCGGGGCGTTTCCCACCCGGTCCCAGAACCAGGCTCTTTGCCGCCCGTGCCAACCGCAGGGCCTCTGCCACCCTCTCCGCTCCCCGACGGGATCATCCTTCAACCACACCGACCCGTCAGCCCTTTCCTCTGCTGATCTGCGTTCTCCTTTACTCCCAGCACCCGCACAGCGCCTGACACGTGACCCGTGTTCAGTGCACGTTCACCGGAGGAGGCGGGAGTCCAGAAACCTGGGGGCACCGCGTCTTGGAATGCTGTTTCCAAAGGGGCTTGTCTCTGTCACAAAGCGTCCCACCCACGGGACGTTTGCGCTCCTTCGAAGAAAGTAGCTATAGAAATGTGACGTGCTCTTGTGATTCTTCTCTTTGCCACCCCCAGGCTCTCTGCGTGCTCCTCCTCTGCTCCCTCTCCTCCACCTTCCCCGAATGCCAAGGCATTTGCATTCCAATAGAACAGGAGCCCTCTCCTCCGCACCCTCTGAAGCTCTGCCTGGATTCCAGACCCCGCACACAACTTGCTGCTTGGGGAGGGGCACATGTGCACACGTGCAAGTGTCCACACTTATTTAGCACGCCGTGGGCACACCTCGGCCACCTCGGCTGTGTCCCTCGTGCGCGCCTGCGCCTGTGAGCCTGGAACGTGACCCTGTGCAGTGCCGCTGGAGGGCCTTCCAAAGGCCTACTTTGCAGGTCACATGGCAGGGCGAGGTGGAGAGGAACAGAGGGGAACAGCAGGTCTCCTGGCAAGGCCTCAGACAGTCCCTGAGGTACCACCACCCTTCCTCCTTGACGCCTTCACTGCTCCCATGCCCCTCACCTACCTGCACACCACAGGAGCTAGGAGCCCGTGCTCAGCTGGCCCCCAGGCGGCGATTACACCAGCATCCCAAAGTCCACTGTGGTTGGTTACTGTTCGAATTGGGAGCAGCCTCTCCCTGCCACTTAATGGCACTGGGTGGCTAACCTGAAAATTAATTACCAGGAGCCACTGGGGATCCCATGAGCATCCCGATTAACTGATTAACTTGTTACATTTAGTGTGCCCTCATTCCACATGCGCCCTCCTCTCCACAACACTGCCTGCTGAGCACAGTTCCGATCAGATCCTTTCCCTGGGCAAAGCCCCCCCTGGGCTCCCCATTGCCTATGAAATCGAGAGTAGACTGAGCTGGGTGCTCCAGGGCCTGCTGGAGTCAGGCTGCTGAAGATCTTTGCCAACTCATCACCCACTTTCAGCCAAACAGCTTTCCCACTCCAGCCCCACAGGCCACGCGCTCCTGTGGGCACATATCCTGCGGGCACCCCACCCACGCTTTCCTCCGGCCACCCCTCGGTCCAGGAGACACCGCTCTCCTCCTCTACCCACACTGTGATCTCACCCATCCTTCAAGGAGCGTGTCAAATCCCCCCGTTTTCATGGAGCCCCTTCTGACACACTCAGGGAACATGGCAGTCCCCTCCGCTGAACTGTCTTTGCTCTCTGTGTCACTGTCACATCTCAGTTCATGCTCTGCTGTGCTGTGATCACCTGGGCCCTCGGTCTAGTCTTTCCTTTGGAACTGTAAACTCCGTGGGGAGAGAGGGCTGTGAGCTACTCGTATCTCCATCCTTAGCTGCCTGGCACTCTGTAAACACGTTGGTTCGAACTGACAAATGGAGGCACGCATTTAAGGGCTAATGATTCCTCTGGAGAGAAGGGAGGTCCCTGTTCCAAAGCCCAGGGCCTGTGAACCCCGCTTTTAGGAAGGCTCCCCAGTTTCTCAGGGCTGGGTGAGAAGGCTGGTTACCTATCTGGACACACAGGGTCTCCTACATCCTGAGCAGAGGCTTCGTTTCACAGCCCAGGAGGCCCTGGCCTGTCTTCAGGGCTGCACCTCCCAAGCCAGAGCCTGGGCTGAAACAGAAGGGACTTCGGAAACACAGCTGCCAAATCCTCCCTCCCCTTCCCCTGGCCGGCCCCACTCTCACCCCTGGAGCGAGATCTCAGGCCTGAAGAAGTTGTCAGGATCAGGCAGAGGGGTGCTGGGGGCGGCTTGTACCAGCTCATATGGGCTCAAGAGAGCCGAGTGCTAAATTTTCAGGATATTTGCACAGCTGTTGTTAAACAAGCTAGTATTAAAAATTAAATTACATAAAATTACTATTAAGGAAATTATATGAAAACCAAAGGTAATACATACTGAAAACTCATTACTTCCTAGGTATTTTATACATTTCGAGATTGTCTGTGATCTCGAGGTGGTTTCTGCCAGTCGCATCTGTATGGTGGGGTCTGTGTGACGCCTGCTGCTGTGTATCTCTCCCCAGCTCCGTGTGTGTAGTGCAACGTGTCGACAGCTCGGCTTCAGCTGCGGCGGGAGCATTTGTAGCACAGATATGAGTGAGGACCACAGATCAAGGCTTTTTCTCTCCAGAGATTGGGCTGCTAATCGTTTACCAGCACAAACTGGGTTTGCCCATCTATTGTATGGGGATTCTGGGGGAGGGGGCACAGCCACCTTGTGGGGCCACCCTCTTGACAATGGCCAGTTGTCAAAGTCCTGGGGTCCCGGCCCAGCTCAGTGGCAGATATGAGAGCTGTCCCTCCTGGCAAATGGAGGGCAGGGCTGGGGTGCATGTCCTCCTGCCCTCCCTCCCTCCAGGGCAGTAGCTGTGGGCATGAGGGGGGTGGGCAGGAGCAGTCTGGGTGTAGATGAATGCACAGTGGCAGGTCACGTGTTTGCACAGAGCTCCTGGTAAGGTGTGGTGGGAGACGGAGCAAGGGAAAGGAGGTCACCCAGATGTGACCTGCAAGCAGGAGGCACAGAGTGTCACTAGGCCAGTCTCACCCCTTCATAGGCTTTTACAGTCCCAGGGATGCTGACCCAAGAGTTCCCGCAGGATCAGGGATGGTACACAGGCCAGACAGAGGCAAGATGCTCAAGGACCGTGCCCCCCGGAGCAGCCAGGAATGCCCTGACCTCCTGTTCACTTGTTATCACAGTTTCCAGTCTGAAGACCAGCATCCTGTTTCTCACAGTACCCGCAATCAGCCTGTGAACACCACAGGGGTCTGACTAAGGGTGACGGCTAGCAACGGGAGGGACTGAGGAGAGGGGGTGTCAAAAGCATGAAGACCTGGCTGGGCAGCTTGCTGAATGACATGGGGCAAGTTTCTCATTTCTCTTTTAGGTTGCTGTGAAGGGTTTTAAATAAAAAGTTCGTAAAGAGCCCAGCACAGTGCCTGTCACATAGTAGGTGCTCATAAATGAGGGCTCACAGTGCTGCTGTAGGGCCTCAGTGACCTGGTTCCAGCCCAACTCTTCCATCACCCTCCTGGGGCTCAGGCGAGTCCCCCCGGACCTCAGGGATGGCATCGGAAACAGGAGAGGACAGGGTTACCTGATCTCCGAGGCCCTCACCACTGTGGCTGTTCTCTGTCTCTATGAACACAACGGGCAAGGGGGACGATTTGAGTGTCGGGAGACTCTGGCTGCACTGAAAATCCTGTGATTGATGTTAGAAAAGACACACAAAAATAATAA
Source organism: Tonatia bakeri (assembly GCA_004024845.1). Lineage (NCBI taxonomy): Eukaryota > Metazoa > Chordata > Mammalia > Chiroptera > Phyllostomidae > Tonatia > Tonatia bakeri. The sequence continues at coordinate 1,867 of PVIA01000582.1, read as the reverse complement.
TCACCCAAGTGTGGTGGGGACTCTCGGGTTCTTTCATTAAGCTAACAAAATTGTCAATGAGGTGACATTTGGGAAGATAAGACAACTCAATTCATCGCCTCACTGATGGGGATCTCTAGGGGCAGCGTGCCCCTCCCGGGAAGATCCAGCTGAGAAAGCAGCAGGTCCAGGCTTAGCTGCTCACACGAGCACGTCCAGGCTTGGAGCCTTGTCTGCAGCTCACTCCTTATCACAGTTTCCAGACCGGTAAACAGGACAGAGTGTCCAAGGGAAACGCAGGCAGTGCTGTAAACAGAACAACATCCGGGATCGCTCCTGAAACAATCCCCTCCCCCACCCACCCACTCAGACCTAAACAGAGTGGGGGAGCCATGGGGGAGGGTTCAGTTCCAAGTGGAGACTGTGGGGGGCTTAAGGGAAAAATGTATCAATGCAGCAGATCAAACCTCAAGACAAACACCCACAGTGTGGTATAAACACTGCTTTCCAAGACTGCAAAGGTGAACCTGAACTAATGTGTTTTTACCCCAGACTGGGAACCCCTCGAGGGTAGCCCCCACCCTGTTTTTGTCTTAATAAAACACCTGGAATATCCCAAGCATTAAACATGTCTTTATCAAACGAATGCCTAAAGGAATGAGAGAACAGGAAAACATGACCTGGGAAATCAGCTTTGTCGGGTGGGAACCCAAGGAGCTTGTGAGCTCTCCAAGGTCCTGCCCACAAGTGGGCTAGTGAACACTGCAGTACCAGCCCCTAGTTACTGCGCTGCCTCTGTGTGCAGAAATGATTTTAATACCACAGCCCCTTGAATGTCTTGCTTGTCCTGCTTCAAAACAACCCAAACTTCACACTAAGTATATTATAAAATCTTGTGTTCATTTGTCAATCTGTTCAGTTCACAAAGGAGAGCATATTTTTTTTCACCCAAATGAAGACCTGCCTGTAGAATTCTCAAGACATTAATTTCATTCATACACTCACCCATTCATTCATTCATTCATTCATTCATTCATTCATTCTGTACAGATGTGCTGAAACTGTGAAGGCTGTTTCTCAGAATGCAGTTTCTGTCCTGAAGGCCTGTGATAACTGGTAGGAGAGATAAGACAATCTTATACCCTAGAGAAGAGGTTGGGAGTGGAAATCTCAGGCACTTTGGGAGAAAGGGCAAGAAGGAAACAATCAAACTTGCATCTTGGATGTTTGGAGTTTGAAAATATCCAGAGAAAGAAAAGGTAGTGCCACGTCCTCTTCCAACCATGTTGTCTGACAAGGTCCAGGATGTGGAAAGAAGGAATTCAAGGAATCCATCTTCCTGGAAGAGAACGTGGCATACAAAAGGGGGGCAGTAATTTTCCTGGGATTGTTCTTAATAATTCCTTGTTGATATTATTCATGGTCTTGCTTTGCACCCTGATTCACATAAGAATAGGCCATGAAGAAAGAGAGGCTCAAAGCTAGTCAGTGATTGATTTTGAGGGAAATTCTGAAGGGACAACTAGTTCTCCCCAGACTATTGAATCATGCCCAAACCGTGTAAATAAGGTGTTTATACACCTGAGTAAGAAATTATCCTCGATTGTTCCCATGAAAGAATTCATAAATCAGTCATAACAGGCTGAATCATTGGTAGACTTTCCCACGCCTGTTCCTTACCCTCAGATGTAAAGCAACTTCCAAGAAAATAAGAAAAAACTATATAGACCCCTACCCATGGCCCAGGGATACCCCTGGGTAGCATATCGGATTAATGGTAAATTATGGTATCCCCAAAGAGGGGCTAATAGTCTCCAGAGGGTTCCAGATCCCCCATTGCCTTATACAGGGGCTTATTATGAACATGGCATTAGAATGGTCAATAAGA